>OY744602.1:14283882-14288882 GCA_963556255.1 Allolobophora icterica
TACGAAGACAGGTTCTGCACTTGAGACTGGACGGAGGCAATGTCCCATTCGTGACAGATTGGCTTCGCACGTGCAGTCTTATCCTCTGCATCGAACGCAAGTATGGAGACCCCCACAGCCAAACCGAGGGACGGACACCTGCCAAAGCCTGTCTATGTCATCGTAAACCGTGACTGAAACCCGGGTTTTACGTGTTTGAAAAGCATCACTTTCATCGTCGTTCACGCCGTGTAACTCACAAATGCAGAGTAAGGGAAATACAAGGATAGTGCTGCGCTTGGTAAAGGGTTACGTAATACTACTTCTACTTACTTATTTATCGACTCATTCCATGTCTTTATTGGTGACTTTATATGAGTCAGGCTTGACAATTCACACGACCAGTGAGTAGGCCGAATGTTGGGTTTTTTACTCGTGGCATCGAGTTCGTATACTATCGGTAAACTGTTTTTATTTATATTTAGTGACTTAAAAAGCAATGTTTAAGACAGTAAATTTAAAGAGCGGTGTTTGGGAACACTTCGTTCGTGATTCTGAGAGACAGGCGGCTCAGTGCCAGTTATGTAAATCGAAGCTGAAAATTGTCGGCGGTTCAACACGAAGTAAGCATATTCATCTCCGGTCCAAGCATCAGATAAACCTGCCCAAACGCAAGGACGTTGCTGACCCTTGTCGTCTGCAGAACTTTCGACTTTGTAGCTGCATACGACGACGTTGTAATTATCACAAGACAGAGTGCAGTAATATTTATCATGTAAAGTTTGGAAACCCGTTAAAACCCGGGTACCCGAGTTTTACTGGCGCCAACACCGGAAACCCGGGTTTCTAAAAAGCCCTCGGCTTTGCATTCCCTACCAGGAACGGCGGATTGTTAAATCCGACCTTGCTAGGTATATTTAGCATACACATAAGCATGGACAAAATGAACGCTCATACATGTATAAAATCGTCTCTATGATTGAAATCAATCTATAGCTAGACAGGTGTGGTGATTTTCGAGTGCCTGACATCTGGCATCGGTTGGATGACCTCTGGCATCATCAGTCTCTGATCGGCGTGCTGCTGATTAGGCTGCTGTTCCTGGGAGGACAGATGCTGCTGCTGTTGTGGGATGGTGCTGTCCTTAACCGCATCCACTCGCCGTCGACGAGGCATCCGTCGCAGGTAGAGCGAGATGTTGTTGACTGAGGCGACCATGGAAGCGATGAAGGACATTGCGATGAAGTAGAAGGCCCAGCCGTAGCGGTAGGAAAAGCCCTCGACCTCCAACGATGACGATGACGATGACGATGACGTCATATGCTTCTTGCGGTGAGAGACTTCGTCGTTGACGGCGGAGATGTAGAAGATGACCCCGATGGCCAAAGACAGCGCTGCAAAACCATATCTTACTCATTCAATCGATTGAATAATCGTTCGTTAATTCATTCATTCATTCATTCAGTCAGTCGCTCGTTCACCAGTCAGCCATTAATTTGGTAAATTAGTCCATTAGTTCTCCCTTTCTTCTTTCCTTTGCGTCCTTCCTTCTTCATTTCCTTCTTTCGTGTCTTCCTTCTTCCTTGTTTCCTCCTCCTCCTCCTCCTCCTTCCTTCCTTCCTTCCTTCCTTCCTTCCTTTCCTTCCTTCCTTCCTTCCTTCCTTCCTTCCTTCCTTCCTTCCTTCCTTCCTCCCTTCCTTTATTCCTTCTTTCCTTCCTTCATTCATTCCTTTATTTATTCTTTCCTTCCTTCCTTTATTTATCCTTCCTTCTTTCCTTACTACGTCCTTCCTTCCTTTATTCCATCTTTTTTCCATCCTTCCATTGTTCCTTCCTTTCTTCATCTATTCTGACCCTCGTATTTTTTTAAAATTATTAAACCATACCTGCAAATGTTTTTATCTCTAATGCCATTTTTCGGACTTTTTCTTTCGACTCAAATAACCACCAGGTGGCAGTTCTCGCTCATTCTTCACAATTGAAATAGCGCCTTCGCAAAACGTTGTGTCCAATGCCTTATTTCTAACAGCTGAAGTTATTTTCGGTCTCATCTATTTTTGGTCCACATAGCAGTATTATTAATAAGTCCAGGACATGTGCGGTAGGTTAGGGCTGTGCTTCAGTGCGGAAGGGTGAAATCATGTATGCATGTATATATGTATGTTTTCATGTATGTATGTTTGTATGTATGCATATATAAAATGTCTGTTTTAACTTGTGAAAAAACTCATCGACTACAGTAACTGCTTTAGTCCTTCTTCGGGCCATCGGTCTGGGGCCGAGTTGGTCATCGAGCACGACGGATGCTCCGCCTGGTCGTTATAGAGACGCTTCGATACCGTTCTCTTCTGATACATAGCGACACGAACCTATGCCTACTCTATGACACGAGCGCCAGTTACCTTACATGTATTGTATTGCATTGTATTGTATTGTATCTGAACACATTTATAAAGCGCCTCTCACAGTGTTCGCAAATCAGAGGCGCTCCTACTGCGAAAGACCCAGTGAATAGAAAGTGATTTTACATGTAGGGTGCGCTGCATACTTCGTATACAACCTACATCAACCTCTCATCAACTAGCCACGTTAGATATGTATGTAAGCATATATGTGTATGTATGCATAAGTAAGTATTTCCGGATACTTACACAGTACGTTTTGAAAATCTCAGAGAGGGGTCGTATTATAAAAGGGTGCGTCTTAATGTTCAGCGGAGGGACGACTTCCTGTAGATGAAACTGATGAAAATTTACCGGAACTGATGTAGAGAACAGCCGCTAAGAGCGACCGGATGTCGCTGTCTCGACTTCCGTTACCCAGCATGCTCAGCCCGAGAGCCGTCGTCATGATGACGAGGCTGCTAACAATGACCGGCGAAGACTTCCGTATGGCGCCTATAAGCACAAGAAACAGCAAATGAGAAACACACATACACTGTGCCCCATAAAAAAACACACCAAAAAACTTTTCAAAAATCTTCTATAAAACTAAGCCAATTGTAATAAAAGTTTGTACGTTGTTTCTAAAATAATTTTGCCACAAAATATTTCACATTTTACTTACTCACAGAAGTGGTTGCTGTTAGAGGCAGTGACGCAGACTAGGCGACTAGGCGTGTTTGGAAACATATAAACAGAGATTAGTAACTTAGAGTTAAAATGGTTTTCAGCAGCGAAGATAAGATTTTTATTAAGAATTTAGTATTGTTGAAGGATTACAGTAGTCGTCGGTTGATAAAAGAGTTCCCGCAGAAGGGTTGGAATAAAAATGGCCTCGATGTACTGCTGCGAAAGATTCGAAAAACGGCCAGCGTGGATCGTCAGCCCGGCAGCGGACGACCACGTTCGGTGCGCACACCAGAGAACATTGATGCAGTAAACGATCTTGTGCTAAGCCAGGAGGGCGCACCACAAACTCACAGAACAACTCGCCAGATTCAAAGAGAAATTGGAATGAGTAAGGGAACAGTGTATAGAGTAATACACGATGACCTTCAGCTGAAGTGTCTGAAAAAACGCCGTGCCCAACTGTTATCAACATGCAACACAGATTCACGCCTGGAACGATGCAAGCAACTTCTTAGGAAGTTTCCCGAGCATTTAGTCCCTTTCATCTGGTTTAGTGACGAGAAGCTGTTTACAGTGGCGCCTCCAATAAACGCTCAGAACGATCGTCTCTACGTATCCACGACAACACTGAAGCGCAACGTTGACGCCAATCGCCTACTGCGGACCCGCCCGACTTTCAGCCGCTCACTGATGGTCTCCGTCGCCGTCTCGAAGCTCGGGTGCACGGAATTGTTCTTCGTGGAACCTGGGGTGAAGGTCAACGGCGAATATTACAGGAATATCCTGTTGATGGAGCAGATGTTGCCAGCGATCAGAGGGATGTCAAGCGACTTATTTATTCTCCAGCAGGACAGCGCCCCAGCACATCGCGCAAAGGACACCATTGCGTTGCTGCGACGTGAAACACCAAGCTTCATTGGACCGGAACTCTGGCCAGCAAACTCACCAGACCTCAATCCCGTTGACTACAGAATTTGGGGTCTAATACAGGAACGCGTCTACCAGACAGCAATACGGGACATCGACGAGTTGAAGGAGCGCCTCATCGTTGTGTGGGCACAGTTGAAGCAGAGTGTCATTGACAAAGCTATTGAACAGTGGCGGCCAAGGCTGAGAGCCTGCGTTCAAGCGAAGGGACATCACTTCGAACATCTTCTTAAATGAAACATTACTTTTTCTTATTTAACATTAGACTTACAAGCGTTTCATGACAAAGTTTTTTGGTGTGTTTTTTTATGGGGCACAGTGTATATACATAAATATACATTAATATACATATATACATACAATTTTGGAAAAATTTGTTGTGCAAATTTACTATTATCCAATCCGTACCAACCATAAGGAAAATAGGTCTTATTCGGATCAATATGCCTTCAGGCCATCTGGGTCGACCTCGGCGGCGCTGATAGCAATAACCCATCATTTACTATAGAAGCAGTTAATTGCGAGCCGTATGCCCGAGTGATATCGCTAGATTTCTCCAAGGCATTTGACACTGTAAGGCATAACTACCTTGCCGAACAGTTAGCCTCCATGTTAATTCCTGATTTTGTGTACAATTGTGTGCTCTCCTTGCTTTTTAATCGAGTGCATTGTGCTAAGTTTTGTGGTGTCATTTCCCTATACAAATGTATCAATGCTACTAGCATTATACAGGGGTCAGGACTTGGACCAATCCACTTTTTGGCAACCATTTCTGGACTAAAATTGCTTCGTGCAGGGAACCGACTATTCAAATACGCAGACGATTGTTATTTGGTGATTCCTGCCTCAAACATAACGACCACTGACTCTGAACTTGCCCACATAGCTGAATGGGCTAGAAATTGCAACTTGCGCCTTAATCACAGCAAGTCGTGTGAAATCATAATTAGGCGTCCCCTAACAAAAATTCAAGATACCCCTCCGCCCATTGCGGGGATCGTACGGGTAAATGAAATCAAAATT
>OY744602.1:14291382-14353882 GCA_963556255.1 Allolobophora icterica
CTATCTAATGGACTTTCCCTGTGTTATGCTAATGCATGGGCTTTTGTTCCTGGGCTTTTGTTCCTGGGTCTTTAGTCTTTACGCAGGAATTACGAAGCCTTGACAATTAAGGACGTACATGTATTCCTATTTGAGGACTGAAACAAGGCAGAAATAAAATAATACAATTGTAGTAGTAGTAGTAGTAGTAGTAGTGGTAGTGGTAGTGGTAGTGGTAGTGGTAGTGGTAGTGGTAGTGGTAGTGGTAGTGGTAGTGGTAGTGGTAGTGGTAGTGGTAGTGGTAGTAGTAGTAGTAGTAGTAGTAGTAGTAGTAGTAGTAGTAGTAGTAGTAGTAGTAGTAGTAGTAGTAGTAGTAGTAGTAGTAGTAGTAACAACAACAACAGCAAAAATAATAATAATAATAATAATAAAAATAATATTATTATTATTATTATTAATAGGCCGTTCCAGATGATTTACTTATTTTAATTAATATTTAAGTCCCCGAGGGATCATATGTACCTTGGGGCATAAAAAAATAATAATAACAGCAACATACAAGAGATACAAGATGCATGGTGCTAGATTCGTCATAGATTAATAACTCGGTCATTTCTATAGAAATTCCTTGTCTGGATGAGCATTTGGTAAAGCGTCTGGACTAGGGAATGCAAACCCGGGTTTATGCTACCCGGGTACCCGGGTAACCCGGGATTTTTCGGAATCCGAAAACCCGGGTTTAACCGCGATTGAAACCCGGGTTTGAACAATGACATTAAATATTCATTATTATTTTATTATATTAAAATGTAGCTTGACTTGAATCAATGTGTTACTATACAATATAGATGTAGCCTATTTCGGATGCATATCATTATCATTAATATACTTCAAACGCAGCCAAACTCGAAAGATAAACAACAACGGAGGCCTACAGGTTAAACAATTATGTTTGAGAGTAACACAAACTTTGAGCACCACATAAGTCACAACAGCTTCCACCGTAGACGAAGACAGCTTCCGCTCTTAAGACTGGACGGAGACAGTGTCGTCTTCGTGACCACGCACGTGCGTCTTGTTCTCTGCATCGAAAGCAAGAATGGGGATCCCCAAAGACAAAGCGAGAGACGGACGCCTGATAAACCCGTCTATCTCATCGTAAACCGCGGTTCAAACCCGAGTTTGACGTGATTGAAAAGCGTCACTTTCATCGTCATTCACGCCGCGAAACTCACAAATGCAGAGTAATTGAAATATAACGATAGTGATGCGCTTGGTAAAGGGTTATGTAATACTACTTCTACTTAATTATTTATCGGCTCTTCCCATGCGTTTATTGGTTACGTTGTATGAGTGAGGCTTCACATTTCACACGACCAGTGAGTAGGTCGAATGTTGAGTTTGTTGACTCTTGGCATCCAGTTCGTATATTATCGGTAAACTGTTCTTATTTAAATTTAGTGACTCAAAAAGCAATGCTTAAATCAGCAAATTTAAAGCGCGGTGTTTGGGAACACTTTATCGCTCGCGATTCTGTGGAACAGACGACTCAGAGCCAGTTATGCAAATCGAAGCTGAAAATTGTCAGCGGTTCAACACAATGTATGCATATTCATCTCCCGTCGAAGCATCAGATAAACCTGCCCAAACACAAGGAATTGATGACACTTGTTGTCTGCAGAACTTTGGACTTTGTAGCTGCATACGACGACGTTGTTCTTGTCGCAAGACATAGTGCAGTAATAGTTATCATGTAAAGTTTGGAAACCGGTAAAAACCCGGGTACCCGGATTTTTACTGGCGCCAAAACCGGAAACCAGGGTTTGTAAAAAGCCCTCGGGTTTGCATTCCCTAGTCTGGACCGACTGTGACCAAAGACTTTGACAAATGAGTCACAATTCGATTACCATGTGTACCAATCGGAAACCGAACATTATACAGACATGTAGTTGTTTCACGCAATTACCTTTTTACTCTTGAATCTGTGACATCCGAGGGATCCTTTACTCTTTAATCTGTGATATAACAAGTGATCTCTTACGATATAATCTGATACCAGAGGGATCTTTACTATTTCATCTGTGATAGTTGAGGGTTCCTTTACAATTTGATATGTAGCATCCCGGCTGCATCCGAGGGATCGTTTACGATTTATGTTCGCCAGTTTGCTCATCCACCTTTCCCATCTGTCAATCTGCGCACTTTTCCGCTTGCTCCTGTCCTGGAGCTTTTCATTTTGGTGCCGACTCGGACCGAATAACCTGGACTTGATTTGATATAGCGCCGGCAGTAAAGCTGGTCTCCTTGGGACATACTTTGTGTGGCACTGAGAATTTTCAGAGATTTACTTTAACACTTACATTGCATATTGTTTCTGCCGTCTCGAGCAGCCGCTTTAAAGAATGCATTCTCTCAATAAACCAAAGGAGGAACTATCCATTACGTTGATTACCAGGCGCTCCTCCGCCTCCTCTCTTTGGTCTCTCTGACAACCGGGCTCGAATCATCACTTAACATTATCTAGACAACCCCTCCGACACGACGCAGCGCTCGTGAATAAGCTGGTGCCCGGCGCTTAGCCTTAGAGTAGCAACTTTAGAAATTTGAGGTTTTCAATTACAGTTACGATTACGACTGAGACCAAGCGTTACATGTATATGTCATATAGTATACGTGTAGAATAACACATATTTCAATTCACTTTATAGCCTAGGCCCTATAAAAATAATATAATAACAATATAATATAATATAATATATAAAATATAATAACAATATTTATGCATACGAACCAAATGATACAATGCCATGCATTTGCTACCTCGTTCCGCCATCCTACTCTATCCTTAATGGATCTCGGTATAGTGGTAAAGGTAGGGGACTTGCTTCCTATTCAAGTCATATCTCCCGCTGAATAGGTTCACTTAACCTATTCCAGCACCGTTAGTGGTCCTGTCAGCATTTAACTTAATTCTGGCAACATGGAAGTGTTGCTTAAGAACATTTTTCGGTCACTGTTCCCCGCTGTGTCACTATACTCAAATTAAAAAGGAGGAAAGAGAGACATGGATCAGGGCCAGAGAGAGAGAGAGAGAGAGAGAGAGAGAGAGAGAGAGAGAGAGAGAGAGAGAGAGAGAGAGAGAGAGAGAGAGAGAGAGAGAGAGAGAGAGAGAGAGAGAGCAGTTAGTAAAGTCAGTGCATGAGAGAGCAGTCTAAAGTAATGCAGCGGCTTTCCTCCTCTTCTGCCTCCCCTCCTGAAATATTTATTAGTCGGTGACTGTAATATTCATAATTGATGTGACCTGTCATTATTCTGCATTTGTTGGCATGTGTCTCTGTTCCGACATTCCATTTACTGAACTCATTACGGCTTTGTTTCGGTTGGTGATTTGTGTATTATACGCCGGTGCTATAGAAGTTGTTAATTGATATTAATAATGATAAAATATGGGTGGTCGAATGTCACGGAAGCGTTATTTGTAAATAAAGTAGGCCTACACGAGGAGGATGCTGATCTTGTGATTCAATGCTCTAGCTCGCAAGTGAGCATGAATATCTATTAGTATAACATTCAAAACCAATAATTATTATATTCACACAGATATGGACATAATGATAAACAAACAAACATGTTCAGACACAAATGCAGACAGACATGCGCGTCCAAAATCACTTACACGACATGCACACAAAACAAAGACACAACGCACACATACTTGTGTACAGATACACACATACTCGCACGCAAATACACACATACACACACGCATATACGTCTATATATATATGACTTATCGGCATAAATATATAATATACAATCGGGAAAACAAGCAACTAAACTTACAGATAAACGTGCAAAAATGCACATACACATAAACAACTAAACTCATGCAAACACACATACATACATACATACATACATACATACATACATACATACATACATATATATATACGCGCGCTCACGCACACGCACACATCTACACACACACACACACACACACACACACACACCTACACACCGACACACACACACAAACACACACAAACACACACACCTAAACACACACATACACGCACACACACACACGCACACATACATGGAAAGGCACATGTATCAAGTAAATGCCGCCAGAAAGCCATTGTCTTGGACACGTTGAAGACATGCATTGTCAGTCTGAAACACGGATCGATACGGGGCAGATGAGCAACATAACATCAGACAATATACATGTATATACAGTCGGATAATGATGCTGCTGCTGTTGCTGCTGCTGCAGAGGAGGGTCATTATTCGTCTGTGCTAGAATTCCGGAAACCGGAGATAGGTCAAATCGCCCGGAAGTCAACTCGCGGCCGCTTCACTCTCTCAGATTTTAAGGCAACGGAAATCGCCCCACAGATAGTTATAAACTGTACATGGTAAATATTTTAAAATATATACAGATACGCAGTCATATTTATATGCCTATATATATACATATTTTACATATGCATGTATGCAAACATGTAATCTGCAGATCTCTGTGTGTCATATAATTATATTCATATATGTAGGCCCTATATATATCTACATAAATTATGTATGCACGCATACTTATAAAAATATTTTATTATATACACATTTTAATATATGTAGGTATATATGTCATTTTATATATTTATTTTTATTTATATTGTATCCTACACTTTCTTCGACATGACATTGTGTATGTATGATATTTTGACATGCTGGAAATGCTCCTGAGTAGGCAATCTTGAAGTGACGCTATATAAATATATGCATATGTATTATGCAGATAGAGGAAATAAAGGCACATAAAGACGAAGGGTCGAGCGGTGCAAGAGAGCACACGTGATTAGACGTAAAAGATTCCGTTTGATGACGACTCTGTGGCTATAATAAGAAGCACTATCTTTCTGACGAACATGCACTCGAAATGGCTGAAGACAGAGCACCTTACAAAAAGAACTTAATTCAATCTTCGTTGTCTCTCGGCCTCTATATTTAGTCTGTCTGTCTGACTGTCTGTTATGTCTATCTGTTGGTCTGTGCGTCTGCCTGTCTGTGTGACTGTCTGACTGCTTATATGTCTGCCTGTATATCAGTCCCCGTCTGCCTGTCTGTCTCTTTACCTGCCTGCCTGTGTGTCTGTCTCTCTGCCTGCCTACATGTACGTCTGCGGCCTGCCTGTCTTTCTTTCCGCCTTGCTGTCTGACTTATTGTATGTCTGCCTGCTGATCCGTCTGTACGTCCTCCTCTCTGTCTACTTGTTTGTACATCTGTCTCTCTGTCCGTGTGCCTGTTTGTCTCTCTGTCCGTGTGTCTTTCTGTCTGTCTGTCCACCTGTCTGCCTGTTTTGTCTCTCTGTCTGCATTTGTGTTTTCTGTCTGTGTCTTTCTGTCTGCCTGTCTGTCCGTCCGATTATTTCCTAATTTAGCTCTGGTGGCAAAATCTTCGTGGTTGTAACCATTCTAATTTGCACACGAGATGTGTCGTTAACGACATCCAACTTAATCCTAGGAACCGTAAATTAACCAAATGAATTGCGCCATTAGAAGCCCTGAAACGTCGCGTGCAGATTTTCTAATTGGCATATCATGAAATCGATGCAGTATGCTGTCGTCGATGGAGCTCTTGCTTTGCAAACCGACGATCGCAGGTTCGAGGTTGCTTAATAAACGTCGTGTGGAGCCTTGACCATGTTATTTACGTTAGGATTCATCGGGAATTTGTTAAGCTGCAACCGGCGTGAGATATTGAAGGCAAACTGGAAGTTGCTAGATCTATATGTTAAAGCAAGGATAGGCAAAGGCAAGGCAGAAGAAGAAGGATGTCACCATCACCATGAATTTAGTGTGGTCTCCTGTTAATATAGTTCTTAGTGTAAACATTTTTCAGTTGATATAATCAATTCGACGGAGTCAAACTAAACCCTCGCAAGCGCCGTATATATCAATCCCTCCCCTAAACAACCTATAATTAACGATACAAAACTAGAAATAGTTCTCCAAGTGTGTGATTTTCGAATCTATAGATGGAAAAGTTACTACTGCTGGGCCCTCGCAGAACCCAACCGAGTACAATCTATGTATGGTTGACTAACATTATCATCAATGTTTCTCTCTCCTGGGTTTTGAAACAGTTTTGGGGCCTAAAGGACTGTTACGAAGCCCATAAAACTACATTTATGGCACCGACATCTAGAATTGTGTAGGATCGACCCTGAAACAACTAAATCTGTGTCCGCTTGCCTTATAAATAGATTGACGTCATAAATTCATAATCAGATGATCCCGAATTGCCGCGTATCATCGAATACGAATTTCCTATTTCAAAATTTCAGGCATTGTATCTGGTTTAGTGTCGCAACATTCACTTGCTGCAATTTGTCGACCCATTTATCAACATTCACTTACTGTAGGGCCTACACATCTGATATTTTATAGATCTTCTCTTCTTCTTCCTCCTCCTCCTCCTCCCTCCTCCTCCTCCTCCTCCTCCTTTCCTCCTTCTCTTCCTCATCTTATTCTTCTTCTACCTCATAGCCACCCAAAGGTTTTTTTTATTTTACGGAGGATTTTTCAACTCCTGATAGATTGTAATATAGGCCTATAGACCAAAATCGGAACAAAAACATTGATTACAATTATTATTATAATTTCCATTACTACGTCTACGACAATAAGTAATACCGTAATCGTAATCGTAATCTCCAAACTTCTAAAGCGCCACTCGAAGGCCAAGCGCAGGACACCAGCCTATTCACGAGCGCTACGTCAGATCAGAGGGGGGTCCAGGGAGTAGTCCAAAAGAGGTCCAAGTCCAATTTCCAGAGTACCAGGTCAGAGGTTTCCAGAGAGTGGTCCAAAAGAGGTCCAAGTCCAAATTCCAGGAGGCCAAACCATATCAAAAGGGGGTTTCCAGAGAGTAGTCCAAAAGAGGTCCAAGTCCGATTTCCAGGGTACCTGATCAGGAGAGATGCAAGTCTTGTTGGTCAGGAAACCCATCGGCAGCAGCAACTAAGTTATGCTGTGTCTGGAAGCCCTGCCTACGTAGGCGAAGTAAGCCTACGTCTCGTAGGCCTACTTCTGAAGCCAGACGGTCTGATAAATTATGGGAGGGTTTTAAAAAGGCTAAGGACCTGTACATTTACATCCAGTGCTTGAAAAGCTACTGTGTGTGCCAGCGACTTCAGCACCTGTAGAACGTATTTTTTCACATGGTGGAATTTTTATGAGACCCCACAAGAAACGTCTTGGTCAGAAAATTCTGAGCGAATTGGTTCTTATAAAAATACAAAAGGCATTTGGAATAACATTTTGCATGAAGACTTTTGTAAATACGAAGTCGGAAATCTCTGCAGTCTGCATTAAAAGTTAGTTTGCCTGAATAAAATAAAAGAGTCATGTTTTCATTAAATAGCGACTTGATAATTTTTTGTACTTTGTCTTGGGCTCAGAGTGTTTTTTTGGGTCTTGGTCTCGGTCTTGGTCTTGAGGTTCAAAGTCTTGGTGTTGGTCTTGAGGTTCAAAGTCTTGGTCTTGGTCTTGGTCTCGAGGTTCAAAGTCTTGGTCTTGGTCTTGGTCTCGAGGTTCAAAGTCTTGGTCTTGGTCTTGAGGTTTAAGGTCTTGACAACAAGACTGGTTTTCATCAATGAGATATAATATACAAGCACATTGGTTTTCATACATTAAAGAAAGTGTATGCTCGAATAATATTCTGCAGCAGAGTTCGAGCGTCAACTATCCAACTTCTAGTTGCAGGAGTTTCTTTTTATTGAACGCCATTTTGTTGAGCTTGACGTCATAAAGATTCATTATGGTTTCTTATTAAATATTAAGTCGCCTAACTATGTAGGTGAGTTATAATCTATTCAGTCATTAATTTAACGTTAACTAGCATACTTCATTCATATCATATCGCCTATATTTTGATAGTTACAGGCCTGTGATATTATTAATGACAGTCCAGTATTATACATATTTAGAAATGCCACTAGGCCTAATGCGAAGTTTTTCAGGTTCATCATCTTCTTATTTCAGAAGTGTACTAGCAGTGGTTAAATTTAGCCGGATCCCAACTGATCTGAGATCCGAAACCTCTTGATTTGAGATCTGCAACCTGTATTGTGAGACTCGCAATCTGAATTATGAGATCCGCAACCTAAAATCGAGTCCCGTCTCCGATTACTGAGGCCGACGGATGCTGATCTGATTTTGGGCTGTAGATCTCCCTTTTGGCGACTGGTCTAGTCGCCAAAAGGGAGATCTACAGCCCAAAATCAGATCAGCATCCGTCGGCCTCAGTACAATACTATGCTTTTTTAGTTGTTTCTCTTCAAGAAGATGAAGTAGGGGGAAAGACGTAGTGATGGGGAAAAGGAAGTTGCGGTGCTTTCATGGACACTGAAACGCCATAATGATCGCCAGTTTCAAGCGATAGAGGTCACACAGTCAGCATTACTGCTTGTGAGTAGGCCTACCTATAGGGAACAGTGGTAGAGGACGATTTGATGATGGTCGAGGTGGCGGAGAAGGATGGAAAGAAGAACAAGAAGACTAAATATGAAGTAACACAGGAATAGAAAATACTATATGGACATCTCATAGGTAGCAGTATTTGAGTGGAGCTGTATCACTGCTTTTGGCACTGTCACGTGACAAATAACACAAAAACCAACAAACTGCCCGAAATTGCTAACTACTGAAAAAGATCACTTCAAGTAAGGTTTGGAAGGTTTGGGTATTTTAGCTGTGCAAATCTTAACATTATCAATAAATAAATAGGTTTAAGTGGTAGAGAAGACTCTTCATTTGGGCTGCAATCGTATCTTATATCCTCCAATAGCCTATTAAATTTTCACATACCTTCCTCATAAAAGCAATGATTGCATTAACTAAGAATGCTATCAACCAAACAATTCCACAGCTCTACAACCTTTGTACTGAAGATCTGGCTGTCCTGAAGATACTGTTGGTTTCCCAAACAATTGATATCTATAGTCTTGACTAGCCTGGTTATTTGTCACTTCAAAAATTTCTTTTATAAATTTGCATTTTTGTACAGTGGATTTAGACTATTTCTGTCCAAGAGAGAAAGAGACACTGGTACCTGTGCACATTTTATAGTAGTACCAACATGATTTCTCACCCTTAGATTCTCTGCCGTAGTCTCATCAGTTCTTGTTATGACTATGTCTAGAATGGTAATATTTCCTGTAGTAGCCATCATGACACACTGATGAACGAGGCTGGTATTAATCAAATCTAAGAATTTCTAGAATTTTCTCTTCACCTATCACGTTTAGCAAATCAGTATAACAGTTGAAGTCACCAATAATCGAGGATATTAATTTTCTTTCTTAGCCTGTCCTAAAAGTTCACTAAGCCCATTACCAGTGAGCTCATCTGCATGTTGTACTCTGTGCCAAAGTCAAATAACAAGTTTATATCTACATATTTTTTGAAGATTTGAAGGTGCAAGCAAAAGCCACAATGAAGAAAAGCAGTTGAAATTTGAATTAAATTGTAACAAAACATTTACATGAAGTCATGATCTCAATTTCCATGTAAGAACTCACACTGGAGAAAACCATACAAGTGCATTTTATGTCGCAAAGCATATACAAAGAAGAGTCAATCGGATTCCCACATAAGAACTCACACCTGAGAAAACCTTACAAGTACAAACTGTGTCACATCTCATTTTTACAGATATACCACATAAGAACCCACACTGCCAAAAAAACCTACAAATGCAGTTTATGTCACAAAGCATTTGCAAATAGAGTCAACTGGATTTTCACATAAGAACCCATTATAAGCATTTGCAAGGAAGAGTCAAATGGATTCCAACTTTGGAAAAATCCCATACCAGTGCACTTTATGCGACAAAACATTTCCACAGAAAAGTCAGGTGCAGTATCATATAAGAAGCCACACTGGAGAAAAACCATACAAGTGCACTTTATGCAGCAAAACATTTGCACATAGGAGTAACATACAATGCCACCAAAGAACCCACACTAAAGTAAAACCTTACAAGTGCAAGTCATGTGACAAAACATTCACACAGTTGACTACCCTGAAGAACCACAGCAGAACCCATACTATAGAAAAACCATACAAATGCAGTTTATGTGATAAAGCCTTTGAGGTTAAGGGCTCACTGAATCGCCATGTAAGAATCCACACGGGAGAAAAACCATACAAATGCAAATTCTGCTGCAAAGCATTTGCACAGAAGGGTAATCTGAACGGCCACATAAAAACCCACACTGGAGAAAAACCATACATGTGTAATACATGTCACAAAGCGTTTGCAAGGAAGAGTCACATGGATTCCCATCAAAGAACCCACTCTGGAAAAAACCCCTATCAGTGCAGTTTATGTGACAAAACATTTGCACATAAGAGTAGTTTGGAAAACCACTTACGAACCCATATTGGAGAAAAACCCTACAAGTGCAGTGTTTGTGACAAAACATTTGCAGAGAAGATACAGGTGGTCAAACATGTAAGAACCCACACTGGAGAAAAGCCACACAAGTGCAGTTTATGTGATAAAGCCTTTGCATTTAAATACATGCTGATTTGCCATGCAAGAACCCACACAGGAGAAAAACCATACAAATGCAAATTCTGTTGCAAAGCATTTGCACAGACCAGTACTCTGAAATACCACATAAGAACCCACACTAGAGACAAACCACACAAGTGCAGTTTATGTGATAAAGCCTTTGCATTAAAAGACTCGCTGATTTGCCATGCAAGAACCCACTCTGGAGAAAAACCACACAAGTGCAGTTTATGTGATAAAGCCTTTGCATTAAAAGACTCGCTGATTTGCCATGCAAGAACCCACTCTGGAGAAAAACCACACAAGTGCAGTTTATGTGATAAAGCCTTTGCATTAAAAAGCTCGCTGATTTGCCATGCAAGAACCCATTCTGGAGAAAAACAACACAAGTGCAGTTTATGTGATAAAGCCTTTGCATTTAGGTACTTGCTGATTTCCCATGCAAGAACCCACACCGGAGAAAAGCCATACAAATGCAAACTCTGTTGCAAAGCATTTGCACGGAAAAGTGTTCTGAAATACCATATAAGAACCCACACTGGAGAAAAACCATACAAGTGTAGTTTATGTGATAAAGCCTTTGCATTAAAGGCTCCACTAAATTTCCATGCAAAAACACACAGTGGAGAAAAACCCTACATGTGCCGTTTATGTAACAAAGCCTTTCCATTGAAGAGTTTGTTAATTTGTCATAAAAGAACAAACACAGGAGATAAACTATACAAGGGTAATTTATGTCGCAAAGCATTTGCAAAAAAGTGTCAACTGGATTTCGATACAAGAACTTACACTGAAGAAGAAAAACACAAATGCAGTTTATGTCAGAAAGAGTTTACATGGAAGGCTCTATTGCATTACCATATAGGAGATCACGCTAGAGACAAACTACGCAACTTCAACATGTGTCAGGAAGCTTCTGCACGGAAGAATTACTTGGAATATCATAGAGAAATCAATAGAGGAGAGACACCATATAATTGCAGTTTATGTCACAAAATATTTGCACAGAGAGTTAATCTGGAAATCCATATGAAAACACACCTAGGGAACATACCTTACACGTGTGAATTATGTGACAAAGCATTCATACATAAGGTTGATTATGACTGCCATTTGAAAATCCACTCCGATGAAAAATTATGTGAGAGTAAATTATGTCAAAGCATTGTGTCAAACATGTCGGAGAGCTGGCATGGAAGTACTTCACAAAAGAGAATCAGCATGTGTTCAGACAAAGAGAACTGTACTGATGAAAGAGTCTTGCTAACAACAGAAATTGTGCAAAACCTTTCATCTAGGCAGAGTATGGAGTCAAGTGATGGCGAAAAGGAACATTCTAGAGGTAATTCAACATGTAATACTGACAAAGACGGTTTCATTCTGAGGCCTTATGGTTGTGGAATGTGTGATGAAATTTTTGAAATCGAAAAAGAGTTTGGACAACATTGTTATAATGACTACTGCGATGATCCAGAGAAAGATACATTTCTTGAACTCTTTGAAATGCACTTTTAAGTTACACTTCAAGAACAGAGAAGAAAGATTAGTTAAAAGTTTCTGGTTTCAATTTGTTAATTTACAGCAGCTATGCCATTGAAAATCGCTTCAAGGTTTCCGTCACGTGACATGAGTTTCTTGCTCAACATGGACATCCATGTTGATTTTGTTTTGCTTGTTCTTTTATCCAAAGTTTCTTTATGTTTAGGGTTCAGGTTTATTCTTGCTTTACCAAAGATTTGAGTGGTTGTTGAACGTTTCGATTACCAGGTACCGTACTTGATTGAAAATGGCTCATGATGAAAAATGTTGTTGTTGAATACCAAATGGTGATGCTGGAAAAATTAATGCTATTCTTTCTTCCCTAATGTATTCACATCCGTATTGTATTGTATTGAACCGTCTTTCCCTCTTCTTGCGCCAATTTATGTAAAGACCTTTCCTGCTGAATTTAGCTAGCGGACAATTATTTGACAGCCATGACATGCCTTTGTATACGGCATGGAGGAAGACCCGGGACAGAACAGCGTGGTACCGCAGTTGACAACACCTGGGTTCGCCCCCAAGGAGAGGAAATATTATTATATATTCTATATATTCTAGAGCCACCCAGACAAACAGACACGTAGAACACAGACACATAAACAGCCACCTAGTGGAGGGATGCAGAAAATCAGGTTTAAGGACATACAGAAATACAGACAGACAGAGACACAAATGCACAGACAAAACCAAGCAGACGTAGACCCATAGATTATTGTGTGCAAAGTATGTCGTGGTATTCGATCGCGTTCTGGAGAATGCAATAAAGATGCCCACATTGAGAACAGCCGCACATGCAGATCTGATATTTCCGCAGAAAATCTGATTTATGTATCGATCTGTATGATTATTATTTTGCTTCTTTCGACTCATCGCATCCTTTCCCAATCCTATCGATAGTAGAACGAACGTCATACAGCATTATATAGGTATACAATATATTTTATATATGTTTGTGTACTTGTATATATAAATAATAAATGCATGTATGTAGGCCTACATATGTATATTGTATATATGTCTGCTTGTATATATGTATATGTATAATTATGTGTCTTTGTTCTAACATTTATATATCGCGTATGAAGACATCGAAGATGTACTTCAGACATATACATGAATAATTCTTCAGCATTGTGTAAGGCTATGACGCTGTATTTGGCCTTCCTAGATCCCCGTGGATTGAATCAACAGACTTTCTCATCCTTTGCTTCAGTTCTCCTTCTCTTCCTCCTTTTTCCTCTCCACTTCCGCCGATTGCGCATCTCGGTCCCTCCACATTGTCCTTGCTTCTATTTATCTATTCGTCCGTTCGTTCATCCATCCAACCGTCAATCCACCTGTACGTTCGTTCATCCATCCAACCGTCAATCCACCTGTACGTCCGATCATCCATCCAACCGTCAATCCACCTGTACGTTCGTTCATCCATCCAACCGTCAATCCACCTGTACGTTCGTTCATCCATCCAACCGTCAATCCACCTGTACGTTCGTTCATCCATCCAACCGTCAATCCACCTGTACGTTCGTTCATCCATCCAACCGTCAATCCACCTGTACGTTCGTTCATCCATCCAACCGTCAATCCACCTGTACGTTCGTTCATCCATCCAACCGTCAATCCACCTGTACGTTCGTTCATCCATCCAACCGTCAATCCACCTGTACGTTCGTTCATCCATCCAACCGTCAATCCACCTGTACGTTCGTTCATCCATCCAACCGTCAATCCACCTGTACGTTCGTTCATCCATCCAACCGTCAATCCATCTGTACGTTCGTTCATCCATCCAACCGTCAATCCATCTGTACGTTCGTTCATCCATCCAACCGTCAATCCACCTGTACGTCCGATCATCCATCCAACCGTCAATCCACCTGTACGTTCGTTCATCCATCCAACCGTCAATCCACCTGTACGTTCGTTCATCCATCCAACCGTCAATCCATCTGTACGTTCGTTCATCCATCCAACCGTCAATCCATCTGTACGTTCGTTCATCCATCCAACCGTCAATCCATCTGTACGTTCGTTCATCCATCCAACCGTCAACCCACCTGTACGTTCGTTCATCCATCCAACCGTCAATCCACCTGTACGTTCGTTCATCCATCCAACCGTCAATCCATCTGTACGTTCGTTCATCCATCCAACCGTCAATCCATCTGTACGTTCGTTCATCCATCCAACCGTCAATCCATCTGTACGTTCGTTCATCCATCCAACCGTCAATCCATCTGTACGTTCGTTCATCCATCCAACCGTCAATCCATCTGTACGTTCGTTAGTAGTAAATAGACCCAGAGTTCTGGCTCATCAAATAGCGTCCAACCCAGAGTTCTGGCTCATTAAATAGCGTCCAACCCAGAGTTCTGGCTCATCAAATAGCGTCCAACCCAGAGTTCTGGCTCATCAAATAGCGTCCAACCCAGAGTTCTGGCTCATCAAATAGCGTACAACCCAGAGTTCTGGCCCATCTCATAGCGTCCAACCCAGAGTTCTGGCCCATCTCATAGCGTACAACCCAGAGTTCTGCGTCATCTCATAGCGTCCGACTATTGTTTATAGCGCACCATATGATATGTTTCTAATTAATTCTTTTACATTTAATATTTTTAAATTATATTTGAAACCTAATTTGTACTCTAACACGAGTTATTTTAATTATGTTATTGAAACATTTCCGATGTTGAATAAACTTATTTCTCGCAGCAATTTTAAGTAGAGCCTATATTTAAATTATTTTGAACTTCACCGATTTGTATAGCGCCCTAGCACAGCGAGGCTTATTTGAATATGGTATTGGTTTAGCCTATTTGGCAGACATTTTAAAATATATATTATGTTATAATCTAATGTATATTAAAAGTTGTACTCTTACACGAGGTATTTTAATTATCTTATTGACACAACATATTTCAAATGATGAATAAACATATTTCTTGACGCATTTTTAAATATTTTATTTATTTTAACATGCTCCATAGCCGAGTGGTTAGCGCGTTGGACTATCAACCCAGAGGTTGGCGGTTCAAATCCCACCAGGGCAGAAAATTTGAATCCAAACTTCTGTTCACCCTAGTAAACTGACATATGACGAATATGATGTTGAGATAGACCAAACCTAATATGCCGAGGTTAAGAAAATGAAGTCGCTCTCAATTCTTACCCGACTTTACATTAGATTCATAGACAACTTCTGAAATATTTTAAGATATTCAAACCTAGCTCGAGTCGGTTGAGTGCGCACAGCATATAATTCTATACAACTGGTCAGTCAAATGCCCCTACATGCTCTATACCCAATGGCAATGCATTTACACACAGGCTTATACCTGTAAATCTCACATCATGATGACTCGATATTTTAACACAATACACAAGCCTATTCATAGGACCTATTCATATGAAGGCTGTGAGACGGCTTGGCAATGACACGACACTTTAATACAAATGCATAATATATAAATTTATATATGGGCAAATGCATGTGCACCTGTTGTGCTTACAATATAAATATTTAAAGGAGCTGGGGCAAATTTTGAACTATCCAATGAGAACATATGACCAGACAATGAGCACAGCTTGGGTCCGATCTTCATTGTGTATCATCTTATAAAAGTTTCTGTACATGTGTACGGCAATATACTTCACTCGGAAATCGACGCTGGAGACGAAAAGAGACGTTTATCTCAAGCAGAACTCGTCGTTAATATCACTGAGAACATGTTTTCAAGATCTGCATCGTCTACAATGACTGTGAGTATATGTGAATAATTTGGTTTTTCATTTCAACACATGCATTACAATCAAACTACAACATCGATATTAGACCATTTAGTATGAAGTTTTCACACACGCACGCATGCACACACATGTGAAATGCTGATTTTACTTGCACATAAACTATAGCAAAGTTCTGTAAATGTATTTGTAGGTAGGATTGAAGCGTGGAAATGAAGAAGTGGACGATGCAAAGCAAGAGATGGTTAAAAAGACTCGAGCAAATCCAGATCTGTTTAATGAGTCCATTGGAAACAATCGTTATCTGACTGCGGGCATGTACAACGAGAATCTGATGATACATGTAAGAGAATACGAGACGGGACACGGCAAGCTATACCCTACAAGAAAGGGTGTTTGCTTCACCAAACCGCGATGGGCAACTTTCCTAAGGCATCTAGACGATATTGACAGAAGCGTAGAGTTGCTAAAAGCGAATCAGCCTGTAGAATATTTCCAACATATAGGTGGAAGATATTATGTTACTATTTCCAAGGGTATAAAGTGTGTAAACATTCGACGATACTTCCAACCCTTGAACACCAAAAAGGAGCGACCAACTCGCAGTGGAATCGCTTTGCGTTTGGACGAATGGGCAACGCTGATGACAAAGATTTTCAGGCTGCATGAACAATTACCAGAGCTCAAAGTCGCCACACCGTGCTACGACAGCGAGGACCATGCGAACCAGATGGGTTTTTTGAACTGTCGAGAATGTAACCCATTTGGAGCAGGTTCAGTTAACGAATTAAGTGTTTAAGACGTTAGACTTTACATATGCTCTTACCTGACATTTCATATAATTAGAAGAAGAAACCAAGCAGAATGTGTTTTAATAAAGATTATTAAACGGAAATATGTCTTCGGTATTTGCATGTTTTACTTATGGTTAGCATATCAAGTTTAGAACTTACATGTTGAAAAGCAAAATGGAAAGAGAGTTTGAATAGGAAGCGTAATACTTTGCAAAGTCAGAATGATTTGGATGTTCGAACGTTAAAACCACAACTTTCAGATTCCCAGTGTGTATAGATGTTGATTTGTATAACTAAGTTACAACTCTTATGAGGAAACATCGCAGCGTTTGTAGTTTTCTTTATCAAAATTCTGAATTTTCAATTCCTACGAGACTTGGAATACAAACTTGTACGCTACAATTACAACTTTTTAATTATCAAGACTGTGCGCTGACGACTTTAAAGTTTCCAATCACGCATGGAACGAGAGTTTAAGCTTGCCAATTTTAGTTTGTAAGACTGTTGAGAGAGAGCGAGAGAGCGCGCGCGAGAGAGAAGAGGTTTTAGAAACGGGAGAGAAGAAGGGTGAGAGAGAGAGGAAGAGCGCGAGAGAAGAGGGTTTAGGTGAAAAGGCATAATTTCCATGATAGTTTGTTCACTAAAACGTCAAATTGTAAGTTCGACAGACACATGCGACGATAGTTTGAATGCTAAACTTACAATTTATACTTTGCAAAGACTGTGATTGCGATGGGTTTTACAGTGGGGTTTACCACAGTGGACAACTTTAAGACTATAAGGTGGGTGAAACGAAGGTTTTTAGTTTGAGAAGCTCCTTAACATGATAAAATTTTCTTTCGTTAGACGAATGTTCTCAGCATAAAGATGTTGCACGGTCTGGTGAGGCAGTTAGAGTGGAGGTCCATATTGTAAAAATTACACATTTTAGACAGGATAGGTGCTGCTAAGATTAAGTCTTTCCACACTGTACAGCCAAATGTGCTAATTTCCACACCAACATACCAAACTTTTAGTCTGCGAAGACGCAGGACTTGTGAGCATACAGGCTAAATGACAAGTTTTTGGTACAAAGATACAGGTGTTGAAGGTTTGCTAACGTCTTTCACGTTGCACATTCAGTTGGATTGTGAGTTTACTTATAAAACTTAGGACTTGCAAGTTGCATGAAGGTTTTCTACAGTAAAATGTCGACTTTTATCATGTGAAGTCGCAAGATGTAGAGCTAAAATGAGACCGTTTATGTTACAAAGATGTGCAAGACATTGCAAAGTGACATCTCTTACGAGGTAAAGTCTGCTGAGAAGAGTGCAAACACACAATTTTTGGAATGCAGAGACGCCTACGAGGTGAGAAACTTATGTCTTTTAGGAGAGCTGCCATGAAGGTTTGCAGAGTAAAATGTGAGCTTTTGAGGTCCACGAGCGCTGGCCAGGACGGAAAATTTACAACTTTCTTCGTTTCAACGAAAGATTTGCACGATGATTTGTGTGTTTTAGCTGATCAACTTGGTGAAATATTAGCATGGAAAGGTTTAGGTATCGAGACATATGGCAGGACCGGGTGCATTGCCCAACATTTTACATACACAGGTTTGGATGTAGACGTGTCCCTCTTTCACAAATTTTGAGCTAAAATATCAAAACTTATGAAAAAGAATGTGCAATTCTATGCGACGGGATGATGTTTTAAGGGTTTGAACGCTGGAAAGTAAAGGTAATTGGCAAGCTGAGCTCGCATTCGCACGGTTTTGGCTATGTCGTGGAATAAGCGGATTTGTGGAAACTTTAAGTTTTTGGGTGAAATGTAGTTGAAACTGTACATCTTTTGATGATGGAACTGAAACATATGAGAGTTCTAACGGATAAAGTATGAGATATGTGATTGCAAACTTGTGTGAACAGAGTGATTTCCATTGCAATGCATGTTGCATTTTCAGAGGTTGACATATTATTCCTAGAGGGGATTTGTAGGAAGCATCAATCGAAGTACACTTGTAAAATTTTATCATGTCTTGGGCAGTTTGGATGATAGTTCTAGCAAAGCGTTGGAGCTGCAATTTGATAGAAAACGAGAGGTTTCGTCTGAGAGGAGAGATCTTCTATAGACCTGCAACTTTGCATATTTTCATTCTCAGGAGTTTTTCAATTGCATGCAAAATAACTAAATACTCAAAGACACGAGGTGTAGGTTAAAAGCTGATTTATTTCAATAATGCAACTTCTAGGTCGAGTCACCAAAGTTTCTCGCACAACATATGGAAATCTATGCTCTGCACCTCATCCACACACGCTCAGTTTGTTAAAGTCTGCATTTTCGCATAAACGACATTATCAAAGATTTCATTGTTACAAGTCCATTTTAATCAATTAAACTTGTCAACATTCCAAATTCATGCGAAACAGGCTCCAACATTTGGCAAAAGTTGTAGAAATGTACACTCGAAGGTAAAAGACAAAGTTTTGATTCATCAGCAAAGTTGTGATATAACTAATGAAAATCGAACAATATTCTTAGCACTGCGCGATCATTTCTGGCTGTCTTCTTGTCTTTGAACATCGGTTTAAACATGCGATTACTACCACCGCCACCGCCGCCGCCGCCGCCACCGCAGCCGCCATAGTCGTCACCTCCAGCGTCACCAATTATTTTGAAATTTCCAAACCAAAATTTCAAAGTTTTAAAAATTTTTAGTTTGAAAAATTTTAGTTTCAAAGTATTAAAAATTTTTAGTTTCAAAAATTTTAGTTTCAAAGTTTTACAAAGTTTTAGTTTGAAAAATTTTAGTTTTAAAGTTTTAAAAATTTTTAGTTTCAAAGTTTAACAAAGTTTTAGTTTGAAAAATTTTAGTTTGAAAGTTTCAACAATTTTAGTTTCAAAGTTTTACAAATTTTTAGTTTGAGAAATTTTAGTTTCACAAATTTTGGTTTCAAAGTTTTACAAATTTTTAGTTTCACAAATTTTGGTTTCAAAGTTTTACAAAGTTTTAGTTTGAGAAATTTTAGTTTCAAAGTTTTTAAAAATTTTTAGTTTCAAAGTTTTATAAATTTTTAATTTCAAAAATTTTAGTTTCAAAGTTTTACAAATTTTTAGTTTGAGAAATTTTAGTTTCAAAGTTTTACAAATTTTTAGTTTCACAAATTTTGGTTTCAAAGTTTTACAAATTTTTAGTTTCACAAATTTTGGTTTCAAAGTTTTACAAAGTTTTAGTTTGAGAAATTTTAGTTTCAAAGTTTTTAAAAATTTTTAGTTTCAAAGTTTTATAAATTTTTAGTTTCAAAAATTTTAGTTTCAAAGTTTTACAAATTTTTAGTTTGAGAAATTTTTGTTTCAAAGTTTTACAAATTTTTAGTTTCACAAATTTTGGTTTCAAAGTTTTACAAATTTTTAGTTTGAGAAATTTTAGTTTCAAAGTTTTTAAAAATTTTTAGTTTCAAAAATTTTGGTTTCAAAGTTTTAAAAATTTTTAGTTTCAGAAATTTTAGTTTGAGAGTTTAACAAATTTTTAGTTTCAAAGTTTTAAAAATTTTACTTTCATCAATTTTAGTTTCAAAAATTTTAGTTTCAAAATTTTTGTACATCAACAACAATAATAATCGGTAGATGTCAATAAGAAATTTCAATATTTTATCTGACCAATGGATGAACAGATAGCAAGAGTTTGAGTTCGTTAAAAGGCGTCAATCGCATTTCCATTTGACAGACTTGTACAATTATTCGACATAGTTATACTCTCTAGTTTACTTAAAAGTATATCGAGAATGTGTTTTAAGGCTGAAAATCAAGACATTACTTGGACGCGAAACAGCAATCCAGATTATGCCAGCTGTGAATCTGTGACGTCAGATTGTGAAGAACTTGATAGAAACGATGGACGTGAGGAACATATTCTAAAGTCTGACACCTCTCATTCTTATCGTCTCATCCGACTTAAGATGGAGAATGAAAAGCTGAAAACTTCATTGATATGCAAACGTTGCAATACTACACAAGTACAAACGCTGAACCTACCGTGCTGTCATATAGTTTGCTGTGAACCCTGCGCAGACGTCATAGACTATTGTCCTCTATGCTCAGACCGAATTCTCGGGACCGTGAGAATTTATATTATTTAAAATTCTACATTAACTGCCTCTCAGCGTATACATCTAAATTGCAACTATCGGAAAAATGTGTTTGATGTCTATGACGACTACGGCGCCGGTGGTGCCGGCGGTGGCGGTGGCTGTGGCGGCTGCGGTGGCGGCGGCGGCGGCGGTGGCGGTGGTAGTAATCGCATGTTTAAACCGATGTTCAAAGACAAGAAGACATCCAGAAATGATCGCGCAGTGCTAAGAATATTGTTCGATTTTCATTAGTTATATCACAACTTTGCTGATGAATCAAAACTTTGTCTTTTACCTTCGAGTGTACATTTCTACAACTTTTGCCAAATGTTGGAGCCTGTTTCGCATGAATTTGGAATGTTGACAAGTTTAATTGATTAAAATGGACTTGTAACAATGAAATCTTTGATAATGTCGTTTATGCGAAAATGCAGACTTTAACAAACTGAGCGTGTGTGGATGAGGTGCAGAGCATAGATTTCCATATGTTGTGCGAGAAACTTTGGTGACTCGACCTAGAAGTTGCATTATTGAAATAAATCAGCTTTTAACCTACACCTCGTGTCTTTGAGTATTTAGTTATTTTGCATGCAATTGAAAAACTCCTGAGAATGAAAATATGCAAAGTTGCAGGTCTATAGAAGATCTCTCCTCTCAGACGAAACCTCTCGTTTTCTATCAAATTGCAGCTCCAACGCTTTGCTAGAACTATCATCCAAACTGCCCAAGACATGATAAAATTTTACAAGTGTACCTCGATTGATGCTTCCTACAAATCCCCTCTAGGAATAATATGTCAACCTCTGAAAATGCAACATGCATTGCAATGGAAATCACTCTGTTCACACAAGTTTGCAATCACATATCTCATACTTTATCCGTTAGAACTCTCATATGTTTCAGTTCCATCATCAAAAGATGTACAGTTTCAACTACATTTCACCCAAAAACTTAAAGTTTCCACAAATCCGCTTATTCCACGACATAGCCAAAACCGTGCGAATGCGAGCTCAGCTTGCCAATTACCTTTACTTTCCAGCGTTCAAACCCTTAAAACATCATCTCGTCGCATAGAATTGCACATTCTTTTTCATAAGTTTTGATATTTTAGCTCAAAATTTGTGAAAGAGGGACACGTCTACATCCAAACCTGTGTATGTAAAATGTTGGGCAATGCACCCGGTCCTGCCATATGTCTCGATACCTAAACCTTTCCATGCTAATATTTCACCAAGTTGATCAGCTAAAACACACAAATCATCGTGCAAATCTTTCGTTGAAACGAAGAAAGTTGTAAATTTTCCGTCCTGGCCAGCGCTCGTGGACCTCAAAAGCTCACATTTTACTCTGCAAACCTTCATGGCAGCTCTCCTAAAAGACATAAGTTTCTCACCTCGTAGGCGTCTCTGCATTCCAAAAATTGTGTGTTTGCACTCTTCTCAGCAGACTTTACCTCGTAAGAGATGTCACTTTGCAATGTCTTGCACATCTTTGTAACATAAACGGTCTCATTTTAGCTCTACATCTTGCGACTTCACATGATAAAAGTCGACATTTTACTGTAGAAAACCTTCATGCAACTTGCAAGTCCTAAGTTTTATAAGTAAACTCACAATCCAACTGAATGTGCAACGTGAAAGACGTTAGCAAACCTTCAACACCTGTATCTTTGTACCAAAAACTTGTCATTTAGCCTGTATGCTCACAAGTCCTGCGTCTTCGCAGACTAAAAGTTTGGTATGTTGGTGTGGAAATTAGCACATTTGGCTGTACAGTGTGGAAAGACTTAATCTTAGCAGCACCTATCCTGTCTAAAATGTGTAATTTTTACAATATGGACCTCCACTCTAACTGCCTCACCAGACCGTGCAACATCTTTATGCTGAGAACATTCGTCTAACGAAAGAAAATTTTATCATGTTAAGGAGCTTCTCAAACTAAAAACCTTCGTTTCACCCACCTTATAGTCTTAAAGTTGTCCACTGTGGTAAACCCCACTGTAAAACCCATCGCAATCACAGTCTTTGCAAAGTATAAATTGTAAGTTTAGCATTCAAACTATCGTCGCATGTGTCTGTCGAACTTACAATTTGACGTTTTAGTGAACAAACTATCATGGAAATTATGCCTTTTCACCTAAACCCTCTTCTCTCGCGCTCTTCCTCTCTCTCTCACCCTTCTTCTCTCCCGTTTCTAAAACCTCTTCTCTCTCGCGCGCGCTCTCTCGCTCTCTCTCAACAGTCTTACAAACTAAAATTGGCAAGCTTAAACTCTCGTTCCATGCGTGATTGGAAACTTTAAAGTCGTCAGCGCACAGTCTTGATAATTAAAAAGTTGTAATTGTAGCGTACAAGTTTGTATTCCAAGTCTCGTAGGAATTGAAAATTCAGAATTTTGATAAAGAAAACTACAAACGCTGCGATGTTTCCTCATAAGAGTTGTAACTTAGTTATACAAATCAACATCTATACACACTGGGAATCTGAAAGTTGTGGTTTTAACGTTCGAACATCCAAATCATTCTGACTTTGCAAAGTATTACGCTTCCTATTCAAACTCTCTTTCCATTTTGCTTTTCAACATGTAAGTTCTAAACTTGATATGCTAACCATAAGTAAAACATGCAAATACCGAAGACATATTTCCGTTTAATAATCTTTATTAAAACACATTCTGCTTGGTTTCTTCTTCTAATTATATGAAATGTCAGGTAAGAGCATATGTAAAGTCTAACGTCTTAAACACTTAATTCGTTAACTGAACCTGCTCCAAATGGGTTACATTCTCGACAGTTCAAAAAACCCATCTGGTTCGCATGGTCCTCGCTGTCGTAGCACGGTGTGGCGACTTTGAGCTCTGGTAATTGTTCATGCAGCCTGAAAATCTTTGTCATCAGCGTTGCCCATTCGTCCAAACGCAAAGCGATTCCACTGCGAGTTGGTCGCTCCTTTTTGGTGTTCAAGGGTTGGAAGTATCGTCGAATGTTTACACACTTTATACCCTTGGAAATAGTAACATAATATCTTCCACCTATATGTTGGAAATATTCTACAGGCTGATTCGCTTTTAGCAACTCTACGCTTCTGTCAATATCGTCTAGATGCCTTAGGAAAGTTGCCCATCGCGGTTTGGTGAAGCAAACACCCTTTCTTGTAGGGTATAGCTTGCCGTGTCCCGTCTCGTATTCTCTTACATATATCATCAGATTCTCGTTGTACATGCCCGCAGTCAGATAACGATTGTTTCCAATGGACTCATTAAACAGATCTGGATTTGCTCGAGTCTTTTTAACCATCTCTTGCTTTGCATCGTCCACTTCTTCATTTCCACGCTTCAATCCTACCTACAAATACATTTACAGAACTTTGCTATAGTTTATGTGCAAGTAAAATCAGCATTTCACATGTGTGTGCATGCGTGCGTGTGTGAAAACTTCATACTAAATGGTCTGATATCGATGTTGTAGTTTGATTGTAATGCATGTGTTGAAATGAAAAACCAAATTATTCACATATACTCACAGTCATTGTAGACGATGCAGATCTTGAAAACATGTTCTCAGTGATATTAACGACGAGTTCTGCTTGAGATAAACGTCTCTTTTCGTCTCCAGCGTCGATTTCCGAGTGAAGTATATTGCCGTACACATGTACAGAAACTTTTATAAGATGATACACAATGAAGATCGGACCCAAGCTGTGCTCATTGTCTGGTCATATGTTCTCATTGGATAGTTCAAAATTTGCCCCAGCTCCTTTAAATATTTATATTGTAAGCACAACAGGTGCACATGCATTTGCCCATATATAAATTTATATATTATGCATTTGTATTAAAGTGTCGTGTCATTGCCAAGCCGTCTCACAGCCTTCATATGAATAGGTCCTATGAATAGGCTTGTGTATTGTGTTAAAATATCGAGTCATCATGATGTGAGATTTACAGGTATAAGCCTGTGTGTAAATGCATTGCCATTGGGTATAGAGCATGTAGGGGCATTTGACTGACCAGTTGTATAGAATTATATGCTGTGCGCACTCAACCGACTCGAGCTAGGTTTGAATATCTTAAAATATTTCAGAAGTTGTCTATGAATCTAATGTAAAGTCGGGTAAGAATTGAGAGCGACTTCATTTTCTTAACCTCGGCATATTAGGTTTGGTCTATCTCAACATCATATTCGTCATATGTCAGTTTACTAGGGTTGAACAGAAGTTTGGATTCAAATTTTCTGCCCTGGTGGGATTTGAACCGCCAACCTCTGGGTTGATAGTCCAACGCGTTAACCACTCGGCTATGGAGCATGTTAAAATAAATAAAATATTTAAAAATGCGTCAAGAAATATGTTTATTCATCATTTGAAATATGTTGTGTCAATAAGATAATTAAAATACCTCGTGTAAGAGTACAACTTTTAATATACATTAGATTATAACATAATATATATTTTAAAATGTCTGCCAAATAGGCTAAACCAATACCATATTCAAATAAGCCTCGCTGTGCTAGGGCGCTATACAAATCGGTAAAGTTCAAAATAATTTAAATATAGGCTCTACTTAAAATTGCTGCGAGAAATAAGTTTATTCAACATCGGAAATGTTTCAATAACATAATTAAAATAACTCGTGTTAGAGTACAAATTAGGTTTCAAATATAATTTAAAAATATTAAATGTAAAAGAATTAATTAGAAACATATCATATGGTGCGCTATAAACAATAGTCGGACGCTATGAGATGACGCAGAACTCTGGGTTGTACGCTATGAGATGGGCCAGAACTCTGGGTTGGACGCTATGAGATGGGCCAGAACTCTGGGTTGTACGCTATTTGATGAGCCAGAACTCTGGGTTGGACGCTATTTGATGAGCCAGAACTCTGGGTTGGACGCTATTTGATGAGCCAGAACTCTGGGTTGGACGCTATTTGATGAGCCAGAACTCTGGGTTGGACGCTATTTGATGAGCCAGAACTCTGGGTCTATTTACTACTTTCGTTCATCCATCCAACCGTCAATCCATCTGTACGTTCGTTCATCCATCCAACCGTCAATCCATCTGTACGTTCGTTCATCCATCCAACCGTCAATCCACCTGTACGTTCGTTCATCCATCCAACCGTCAATCCATCTGTACGTTCGTTCATCCATCCAACCGTCAATCCATCTGTACGTTCGTTCATCCATCCAACCGTCAATCCATCTGTACGTTCGTTCATCCATCCAACCGTCAATCCATCTGTACGTTCGTTCATCCGTCCAACCGTCAATCCATCTGTACGTCCGTTCATCCATCCGTCCGTCAATCCATCTGTACGTCCGTTCATCCATCCGGCCGGCCGGCCGTTCGTCTGTTCGTCCCTTCTTCCATCCGTTTATCCATCCATCCATCCATCCATCCATCCATCCATCCATCCATCCATCAATTCTCTACTAATAATCTTCTCATCTTTGGAAAAGTATTATTGCGTCATATTTTCTGTTCACATTGTGCTCTCTCTACACATTTGCCGTGAACATTAGTTCTTGAACGTTGAAATTACCTACATTAATTTTCACCAATTAACGCAGTAAACTAGTTAAATGTTCGACTTACGACTAGCGTTTCTCGTCTCCGGCCAACCCACTTAGCCCCAGAATGCGGAGGGAATTCGTAACCCAGGAGAAGCAAGGCTACTCGCATCCTCGTTAATTATTGAGACACGCCGACACCTGTCTTTGTCATAAAACAACTGCAGGTGTCTTGTCATCGTGCTCCAACGCTCATCGGCAGATCCAGTGAATTCTATATATATATATATATATATATATATATATATATATATATATATATATATATATATATATATATTTATGATATATATGGTGAAATGTCCTTTTTCTAATCTACTCACAAAACTACTCAGTAATGCTCCAAGCAAAGTATACTATACATATATCTTTTGGCAACCCCACTCACTTAATTAAAATAGTCTTTTTTGCTTATAGTTTTCGCTTTTTAATTCTAATCACTGACTTAGAAGCAGTGAAACTGTTTCACTAGAACAGTTTAATTCTAACCAGTGAATTCTGACCATTTAGTTACGACCATTTAATTATAAACATTTAATTATTTAGCATTTACTTTTTTCCGCTTGGTCTGGGTCGGGAGCGACTCTGAGTACGGATCTCGAATGAGTGCCATACAAATTTCCATTGCTTGATTGATTGACTTAATTATAGCCATTTAATTAATTTATATATAAGTATATAGAGAGATCAGGCAGAGTGAGGAGAAGAAGGAGGAGGAGGAGTAGGCATAGGCGTACGAGGCGGGGTCAGAGGGGACACTTGCCCCCAAATTTTCGGGCCAAGTAGACGCCGGGAAAAATGCAGCACAAACCACCTCCAACTGTCGGCCTATTAGACTATTAGTAGCTACTATCATAACACTTACAGCTTTATTCATTGATGTACTAAATATTTAGCTACTTAGCTAGTATCTACTTACTTATAGGCCTAGCATCCAACATGTGGGCTGGGTACCGACTTCAGGAAAGAATTAACTTTAAGTTCTGTTGCACTCCAACTTTCAGCGTGCAATTCCGGAAGTCGGTGCTGTGTGCAGAAATTGTTCTCATGTTTGATATATACTTAGTTGTGAATTTTTTCTGACTCAAAACAAAGTGTCAATTGTTAGCATAAGTTAACAAGTCAGAAAAATCTTGTCCACACCACTGAAATATCCCATGCGCCTATGCCATCCTATGGGATGAGGAATAGAAGAAGAAAGAGGAAGAGACGAAGAAGAAGAAGACGGAGGAGGAGAACAAGAACACGAATGCGAAGAAGAACAAGAAGAAGAACAACAACAACAAAACGGAGAATGAGTAGAAGAAGAAGACGAAAACGAGTCAGAGGAGAAAGGACTGTTGACGACGCAGAGGAAGCGCAAGACAGAGACAGTAAAACATCCTCAGGTCACTGAGGGTCACCTCGTTTCTCCAGCCAACACATCAACCCACCAGCTGCATACTAAATACTGTAAAAATGTTGACGACGACGACGATCGTGATGAGGAGAATAATGGCAATAAATGCTGTGCTTTCGACAACGACGACAATGAACAGAACGACAATGATTGACATTAATCAGTAAAAATTCTACGAATCAATCAATCAACCAGTCATTCATTTACTCGTATACACTCATTCAATCACTCACTCATTCATGCACTCACTCTTCACTCGGTCACTCATTCATTCAGTCACTCGGTTACACTCAATCAATCAATCAATCGATCGATATATCTACTATTATTACTATTATAAGTCGATTTTTAAAGCGCAAGATAATGTAACTAAATACACCACAAATGCGCTTAAGCTTAATGCTAATAAGATGATTCAAATTAATGAGTCTTCAACATCCTTCGAAAGTTCCCCAAGGAAGTTTTCAGGATACGGCGAATGTCCTTACTCTAGTCCTTTCTCCGTCCATACTATAGGTTGTACCTCGCGGCAGAACGCAGATGAGACCTTCCCGGAACAGATAAAACCAGCACACAATCGCACGAGCACCGCCAGGTACGGAAGTGTAAGTCCGTGCAGACACTTGTAAACTAGCGTGGCCAACTTAAAAACGATCCTATTGCGTATTGGTAGCCAGTGCAAACTTTGAGCACAGGAGTAATGTGACGGAAGTTCCGTGCTCCAATATGCATCTGGCTGCTGCATTCTGCGAACTTAGAAGTTTCTACAAGAGCCCCACCTGTACATGTATACCAACCAGCAAGCTGTTGCAGTAGTCAGGACGATTGCTTACGAAGGCGTGTGCCTGCATGGCGCTTTATGGCCTCAAGTGTCAATGGCGATCGGATTCGTCGTAACTGGGGCAGCTGATAGTAGCACGACTGGCACAGATTGGTCACATGGTCTTTCGACATATTATGCTCAACATCGACGGCAACATCCAGGTCAACTGCACTGCAGACTGGAAAAGACGTTGATTGAAGCTGGAGTTCATCGACAGTGATCTTGGTTACTTGATATTTAGTGCCAATGCAGATGAGACGAGTCTTTTCCGTATTCAGTTTCAGACGATAGGTGCCCATCCAGCTCTGACCAACAGCAATACAATCCGTAAATCTTCCAGCCGCAGATTAAGCATCCACAGCCGGGACACTGAGATACAGCCGATTAGCGTCAGCATACAATTGTGCGGTTAGTCCACGGCTTTCAATTATGGTGAACAGTTCAGCCGTGTACAGCAGGGAAACCAGCGTGCCTAAGACGAAATCCTGCGGCACACTGCACACAATGATAGCCGCCCTCGGAAACGAACCTACTGCGTGTGGTTCATTGGAATCAATCCCACTCACTGCAATGCTGAAACCGTATTGTTTCTGTATAGCCTACACGACACAGAAGGATGTCATGGTCGACAGTCTCGAAGGTAGGCCTAGTTGTTAGATCTAGTATAGGCTCAGGAGCAGCGTGGGAATTGTAGAAAAGAGACTGGGGGAGGGGGGTTGAACATTTTATCCGTATTTTACAAACTGATGTCAACGAAATTTGAAAGCAGAAGTCAACGAAATTTGAAAGCAGATGATTTCTCACCCTGCTCAGGAGAGTTATATGTCGACCATCCGCTGCTCCGAGGATCTCCAATAGGCCTAATTATACGAAGCGGAGCTGTTATATGTGGCGACGGTATGCTGACTGCAGACGCGATATCAAATTGTTATCCTTCAAATAATTATACCCAGTCAACTGTTCGGATACGATTCGCTCCACTACCTTTGACATGAACGACAGATTGGAAATCAATCTGTAATTTACCAGCTCACCTGGGTTCAGCAAAGGATTCTTCAACACTTGCAGAGTAACAACTGCATGGCGCTTAGTAACCGGGAGACTATAGCGACTCGTTGCACAATGCACATAGCCATTGACTACATTAACGCACAGTGAAGTGTACCCTGACCATAGCATAGTCTAGGCTTGGAACTTCAAAAAGGCTCTAGAAATGACTGTTAGAAGCAAATCATGTAACGATTTGCTAATAGATGTTTCTAGACTAATTTGACACTGCTGAAAAGAAAATCGCGGTTAGCAAGCTGGATTTTTAGTGGTTGCAAGAAAAAACAAGATGGCGGCCAAAATGGTGGCCAATATCTTCAAATGGCTATAGGTAAAGTTATGTATGTGATGGAAACATGATTAAATGACAGCCAGAATCGAGGACTCCAACAGAACGACTCTAAATCAGCAGAAACATTAATGCGGCTTATAACAAACAAGCCATCGAGTAGAGATTATGAGTTGACTCCACTCGATTTCCAAACGATAAAATCTGATTAATCTAGGCTTTCATTTTTAAATATGTTTGACACAGTAGCCGAATAATCAGAGTGTTTGCCTGTAATGCGGATGGTAGAGGTTCGAGCTTCCACTCAGGCTGTCACTGTATAGGGACCTTGAACAAGTCCTTCACACAAAAAACTTAATATATCCATAGGCGTCGGGGAAATTTGAGAGGTGGGGGTTGGCAAGATATTACTTATGACCGAAACAAAAATAAATCCCGAATAAATGGGCATTTATAGTCACTCACGGCTACTTGCCCGAAAAACAGGAAGGCCCGAAACAAATTTTTGGGGGAAGAATTGGCCCCTCTGACTCCCCGCCTCCTACGCCTATATGAATATATCGTATTTTAAGTAACTCACACAGGCGCTGCGTCTGCCTGTCTGTCTGTCTGTCTGTATGTCTGTCTGTGTGTGTGTGTGTCTGTCTGTCTGTCTGTCTGTCTGTCTGTCTGTCTGTCTGTCTGTCTGTCTGTCTGTCTGTCTGTCTGTCTGTCTGTCTGTCTGTCTGTCTGTCTGTCTGTCTGTCTGTCTGTCTGTCTGTTATCCAAACACTTAGTAGCGCCTAACGTCTCATCTGTCAAGTATCTCACAATTAAGCGATGCGGATAAAATGTGTCTGTCAATCTATCTGCTTGTTTCTCTGGCAAAATCTTCAGAAGATGAAACTTCTTGATCCAGTCTCAACTCTAAGACGATTCTCGTCTGGTTAAGTACGTTGTAAATCTCTTCTGATCTCAGCTCATACGACCTCATCTAATCGGGTCTAGTGTTTCATCAACTAGTCAGGCATTGCAGGGACCTCAGAGGGACGGACGAACAGACACGCGGACGAAATGGGACAGGCAGACATATAGACACATACAGAAACAGACAGTTGAAGAGAGAAACAGGCAGGCATACACCAGACGTGGATACAGACACATAAATCCGGGCAGACATGAAACAGGAACTCAGACAGACAAAGACAGACATAGGGAAGAGAGACAACCATGCAGACGCTTATATTGATGTGCTAGAAGCTTGGTATCGTCTATAAAGCTGACAAGCGGATGTGTGTTGAGGCGAAAACCGTTCTCGAGATTCGGCTGCATGAGCTGACATCTGTCGACGTCGAGGATCAGACGACCCTCGCCACAGCGAAAGCTCTGAGACTTCCGCTGACTTAAGGCTCACGTCTCTAGATAATCGATCAGTCGATGGGAGAATGAATCAGCAAATCAATCAGTCGTCAATCAATCAATCACTCAATTGATCGATCGATTGATCGATCAAGCAGTCAACCAGTTGGTAAGTCAGTCAGTTTGTCTGTCTGACTGGCTGTCGGTCTGTCTGTCTGTCTTGTGCGGCTGATCGGTAACCCACAGCACCAGCTAAAGCTCTCTGTCCACTATTGCTAAAGAGTTATCTTTTCAACTATGCCTCCGTGACAGTCTTGCGAATTCCCATTAAACTTCTGGATACATGCATACATGTATCCAGAGTCCAGACACCATAGCGCCTTTGGGGTAGCTCAGAAAATCGCTGGCGACACAAGCCTAAAGGGTGTCAAAGCCAGATTGGGAATTGTCTGGGATTTGGGGTTCAACCCCCTAGTCTCTCTTAGGATCCCAGTTAAGTCTTAACTGTACACCCCAGGGGGTCGCTTCCAACCCCCTCAGTTGTGCTAGTGTGATTTAGCATTATTTGACTCTGAGTCTCTGACAAAAAGAAATTTCCATGGTGTATCATGTAATCATTTTTTAATTTTCTCAACAAAGGAATTGATTTTGATTCGAGTATGACTTGCAAACCTGCATGCTAGCGTTGAAATCAGCTGCTTTCAAATTTCGTTGACATCAGTTTGTAAAATACGGATAAAATGTTCAAACCCCTACCCAGTCTTTTTCTACAGGTCCCATACTGGCTAAAGCCATAAACAACAAATTGTTAGTCAATAATCAAATAATGTTCGAGTATTATTATTATTATTAGGCGCCAGTACATATATTGACCAAGCATCAATCGATGGCGCTGAGCAATTATGAGTGAAGGACTTGCTCAAGGTATCTGCAATACATATGTATAGGCCTATGTGAGTGTACATTTCGAAAGAGACAAATATGGTTTTAGGGCAACATAATATTTTAGTGTTGACCTGAAAACGTCGGTTCCATTCTAAGCGACTGAACAGTTCGTAGGAGTTCATTTCGATCATAGATGAAGAGGACGAGAAGCGGAAGGAAATCGAAATAGACCTAGTCATTTGTTTCCGTTCCGGAAGTCGCTCACAGTGGCCGCAGCGCCACCTAGCGTCAAGGTTATAAATAGTTGTAATTCTTCGGCTTTCCGCCAATTTATGTCCGTCTAGGGACATCCGAGGAGCTTATCAGCCTTCGAAGGAGAGCATCAGCTACGATCAAAATGCCCACGCACGTTTATCTACCCACATATACCCCACATACATCCAAACATACCGGTACGCTGCGTATATGCAAAGATACTACCAAACATATCCATCCATATAACACGTTAATCTACGCATGTATACGCCCATATACATCCAAACATACGCTTATGTATATGCAAAGATACTACCAAACATATCCATCCATATAACACGTCCAACATATGCATCACATATGTAAGACCATATGCTCATACACAGCCAAACATACACTCATGCACATACAATATAATGTCCAAACCTGCGGTCGCATACATCCAAACATACGACCAAACACACACATAAAAAAGCGCGCATATAGGCGTATTTTTCTAGGGGCGCAAAATTTTTTTGGTGGGGAAAAATGACGTTTTTACATAGAATAGCTATTCATGAACACAGAAAACGAAACAATTTTCAAAATCCAGGGAGGCAAATGCCCCTTGCCTCCGGACGCCCATGAGCGCACATCCAAAGAATTGTCTCATCGCGCACGTGAATACGTAAACACGCCATCACACACGTACACGAAAAAAACACAGAAGCACGCATACTGAAGAACGCATCCAACCACACTGACATAGACGCATACATACGTTGCCAGGCGAGAATAGACAGAAGGATATCCATTATGCTTCAACTGGTTGCGTGGAAAGGCATTTGTATGCGGAGATGATAAGACACAAATGCAATGAACCGAAGGCGTCGGATTCTCATTCATCGTCCGACTACTTTCAATAAAACCAGGTTATCGTCAAGTTATCGCCTTTACAGGGGCATACATACACGCGCACATATACACAGGGTCATACGCACATGTGTAGAGATACAGACAATGACACGGACAGTGTACGACGAGGGAAATTGATTTAGAATAACGTCTGGCATGGAGATACAAACAACTCAATGATTACGGCTTTTACTTTGTTAGGGAGACACTGATAGACTGAGACCAAGTTGGAGAACATGAATCCAAACAAGAAGACAGAAGGACAGTCTCAAGCGGATGGACGGACAGAAGGAAGGAAGGAAGAAACGAACAAACGAACGGGTAAAGGAGGGAGGGAAGGAAGGAAGGAAGGAAGGAAGGAAGGATGAATGGAAGAAAGGAATAATTGAAGGAAGGAAGGAAGGAAAAAGGAACGAACGAATGAATGAATGAATGAATGCATGGAGGAAGGATGGAATGAATGGAGGAAGGAAGGAAGGAAAGAAGGAAAGAAGGAAGGAAAGAAGGATGGATGGATGGATGGATGGAAGGAAGGAAGGAAGGAAGGAAGGAAGGAAGGAAGGAAGGAAGGAAGGAAGGAAGGAAGGAAGGAAGGAAGGAAGGAAGGAAGGAAGGAAGGAAGGAAGGAAGGAAGGAAGGAAGGAAGGAAGGCAGGAAGGCAGGAAGGCAGGAAGCAGGAAGGGTGGATGTACATACTCGAAATTAAGGATTGACAGGCAAAGCACAGAGAACTAAATAAAGACAGAAAGAGAGAAAGAATGAATAAATAAACAGCAAGACGTAGGATGAATGGAAGGATAGATGAATGGACGGACGGATGAACGAATGAATGGATGGACTAAAAAGGAATGACGGACTGGTGTACAGATAGACAGGCACACAGACAAACAGACAGAGACAGACAGACATATACATAAATACAAGTAGCATTCGGAGCAATTGTGCGTGATTTAGCTAGCAAATTAGTTCCACCGACGAGTAACGAATTATATAGCGCCAACCGAAGTGTCGTCGTTTATTTGTGCGCACGTTCAAGAGTAATAATTGAGTGGGTTTGCTGAGCTCCTTTCGCCAGCGAAGGAGTGACATAATGGAAGCAGTCGATGCGTGTCTGATGCTGCTGGTCACGCTTCGCCTCCTGATGTCACGTGTTAGTGGGCGGGTGGGTGGACAGAGGGCAGGGACTAGAAACGTTTGACAGATGGGTCAGATGCCCGATTTGGGTTAAGGCCATGTCATCAAGTTAATTGGTATCGGTCCAGCCTCTGAACAACACCAAAACAACAACATAAAGAAGCACACTTTTGAGGTACCTAACAGTCGCTATGGTAAGTGTCTACATACATATATATAAATAAACGCATACATACATACACATGCAAATGCATACATACATAAATACATACAACGTCAATGTGCCATGTCAATGATGTCATGGTTTAGAGTTAATAGGTGACCCCAGTTAAGCGGGACTTCTGTTCCTTTTGGGTTTGCCAAACGATTGACTAAATTACTAAGCAACAACTTCACAACAGAGCTAATTTCGCACACAGGAAAATACATTTTCAAATTGTTTAATCCGTCTTAAGACGGGCAATACAACTAGTTCTGGTAATTTGTATCTTTCTTGAACTAGGATCAATAAATAACAACAACAGCAATAGGATGATGATGATGATGATGATGATGATGATGATGATGATGATGATGATGATGATGATGACGATGATGATGATGATGACTATGATGACGACGACGACGACGATGATGATGATGATGATGATGATGATGATGATGGTGGTGGTGGTGGTGGTGGTGGTGGTGGTGGTGGTGGTGGTGGTGGTGGTGGTGGTGGTGGTGGTGGTGGTGGTGGTGGTGGTGCTGGTGGTGGTGGTGGTGGTGGTGCTGGTGGTGCTGATGATGATGATGATGATGATGATGATGATGATGATGATGATGATGATGATGATGATGATGATGATGATGATGATGATGATGATGATGATGATGATGATGATGATGATGATGATGATGATGATGATGATGATGATGATGATGATGATGATGATGATGATGATGATGATGATGATGATGATGATGATGATGATGATGATGATGATGATGTACACACATACATATATATAAAAAGGGACCTGGCTGTGCGGAGTCATTTGCACTGGATGTCAGGAACTGTCTAGGTCTGGATCGATGAGAGTCTGGGTCGCCAGTCAATTATCGATGTTCAGGGTCACTGCAGGTCAAAGTTATTGCAGGTCAGAGAATTTGAATGCCAAGATCATTCAGCAGAAATCACGGACATTGGAGTTCAGCTTAAGCGGAGGCCATTGTAATCAGAGCTCAGATTTACTCGAGGTCGGAGGTCATTTGGGTCATTCAAGGTCAACTGCTTCATTCGAAGGCACGTCAGTTTCCGATCAGGTTTCCTCAAAGTCACGGTCAGTTGACGTCAGGCCACTGAAGGTCAATAGAAGCCACGCTCCTTTATCATACATGATATAATATCCAAATAGTCTGTGTCTGTCGGAGGACGCTACGTCACAAACGCTTTCTGTTCTATTGTGAACCCGTTTGTGACGTCAGTACTGCCGTCTTGACGACGGCGGTCTTGACGACGGTCTTGACAACGGCGATCAGAGCATTTTAACCAAAGACGCGTATAGGCCTATACACTGCCGTCACGTCATAATATGACGGGAAAATACACTAGTGTTTAGTATATTAGGGTTCAAAGGATCTTGACGCTACTGAAAGCCAGAATTGGTTTAATTTCCTGAGTTCAAGGTTTGACGAAGGTTATTAGAGACGGAGGTGAGAGAAGGCGAGGGTCAAAGCTGAACTATGAAAGAGGGAGGCCTACATATAATTAGCTTTATATAGCGCTTTCGAAAGAACGGATAAAGGCGCTATAAACATGTCCGTTTATATAACAATATACGACTACCACCGTCCAAGAGGTCGTAAGTTCACGTCGACTAATGTCCGTCCGCTCTCAATGACCGTTAAGCTGCAAACCTAATTAACTTCGGCGAAATGCGCTGGCTTCCACGCTTCTCTGTCTGAACTGAATACGAAGCTGGACGTAAAGCCCATCTAAGTCCGGCCCAGTCGTAACCCCGGCGAGCAATGTTTACACAGAGCTATACACAACCTCAAAACCGCTCTTCAGGACTGCGCTGAATATTAAATTGCTCTGTTGTGGTCGGTAGACAAGTGAACGGAAGGATTGTTGGGCTTAAACCTTCAGATGTCATTCCTGGAAACGGTTGAAGACGGTCAGTAATTGTTGTCTAACGGATGCCGAAGATATTTGTGTCGAAAACAGCTAGGGGCCTCCCTATGCTAATCGTGTCTTACAGATGGACGTATAAAGTTCCTTCGGAATCTACGGCACCCGCACAGCGTAAAAGCGGACAGAGCATTCCTACAAGTAATAAAATCTTCAACACTTCATTGGATAACGTAATATGTTAATCACATGAAGCAGTTGCTTAATCCCACCGAAAGTGGCAACCCTTGTTTAATCGCAACAAAATAATGCGAAACACTTGTTTAATCGCACCAAATGCGACAATAGTTGGCTTGTCACAAACCTACAACTCCCTACAATATTCTCAGCCCAAGGACCTCCGTGATCCCTTCACCATCCAGGGAACCCGCTCCACCCGATTATCTTCCTATGTCAGTCTTTCTCCAGTCACTACTCATCTCAATTCTCCAACCGAGCTATATCCAACACAGCACCAAGTCTCTGCAGGAACGATCTCCCCATGAATTCTGCAGATTCTCGGTTCCTCCATCATCATTGCAAACCGCCCTCCATCCTCCTTCTCATGTTCCTCTTTCTATCACCCCCGGGCCATCCACTCAAAACTGAAGGCTCATCTTTTCAAGAACTCCTAACCTGACTCATCTGATCCTCCGCCTTCCAATTCTTCTCGCCCTAAACGACACCTGCCATAACAGCTGCTCTGCCTCCTCTCTTGATCTGGCTCCCTGAAAACCTGACTCGGACCTCCTTTGGAAGACTCTAGGAAAAATCCTCCGATTTGACGTAGTGCTCGTGAATAGGCTGGTGCCCTGCGCTCGGCTTTCGAATGGCGCTTTAAAAGTTTGGAGATTACGACTAACATTACGAAATGCAACAACATCTCTTTAAACACCCATAATATGTGATAACTTTGCCTAATCCCACTGGATATGGTAACACTAGCAAATTGTATAAGATGCGACAATATCAAGGCAAGGCAAAGTCCACTTTATAAAACAAGCATAATACACAGAAATGTTAGCGACTTTATTGTCTCGGTCTCGGTATACCAGTTTACGAAATTGGCCATATTGTGACAATCCAAATCTCTATTGGATTTCGTCTGTTGTGGTTTCTCATTGTCTGTCACTCTGCGACTTTATAACTGTCACTCTCTATATATTTATATTTCCTTTCTGTCATGTTGCTCACCAAGTTTTCTTTCTTTCCTTCTTTTATCTTCTTTCCTCCCATATCCCATCTGTTTTCTTCTTTCTCTTTTAAACAATTGGTTTGCCTTCTTAGCCTATCTTGAAGTTTTTATGCTCTCTTTACTTTCAATTTCTTTTTAAATATTGTCTTTCTTCATTTTCCGCTCTCCATCTTCATCTTCATTCTTCCTCAAATCTCCAACTTTATTTTTGGTCATTTCCCTTATCTCTTCATCTTCGTTTCTTTCTCCTATCTCCATCTTCATCTTCGCTCCTTCCCCTATATCTATTAACTTCGTTCATTTTCCTATATATCTCCATCATGTTCATTGTTACTTGGTTCCACCTTCAATCTGTCTCATATGATCAACTGATTATTTTCTTTCTCTGTTCGTTACGAAACGAAAACGATACGGCTACATGTTTTATGATCTCCGAGAAGATGCATCGGTTTCATTCAGAGGAGAAGTTTAGCCAAAAATGGGAGTCTAGGACTGAGAGTAATTACGGAAATTAATGGCAGCCAACGTTCGTCCGACTTTTGAATCTTGAATGAGACAATGAGAAATGCGATGGGGATTATTTATGGCAAGACAATGCAAACGTTTGAAACTTTTATGTGAAAACTCGAGATGTAGGCCCTAAGCTCTCTCTCTCGAAATGGAAAGATTCGTTTAAGACAATGCTAGCGTTTGATGGGTTTTTGCTGAAGGCGTGAATGAGAATTTAAGCAGAAGTGACGAATGTAACTGCCGTTCGGTGTCGTGGACTGGAGCTGTCATCTGCACAATTTGATCTATAGACTCTTTTACCCATTTCTTCTTCTTCATTATCGCCTTCTTCTTCTTCTTCTTCTTCTTCTTCTTCTTCTTCTTCTTCTTCTTCTTCTTCTTCGTCTTCGTCTTCTTCGTCTTCTTGTTCTTGTTCTTGTCCTCCTTCTTTTCTTGTTTTTGTTCTTCTTGCCCTCCTCCTCCTCCTCCTTCTTCTTCTTCTTCTTCTTCTTCTTCTTCCTCCTCCTCCTCCTCTTCCTCTTCCTCCTCCTCCTCCTCCTCCTCCTCCTCTTCCTCTTCCTCTTCCTCTTCCTCTTCCTCTTCCTCTTCCTCTTCCTCTTCCTCTTCCTCTTCCTCTTCCTCTTCCTCTTCTTCTTCTTCTTCTTCTTCTTCTTCTTCTTCTTCTTCTTCTTCTTCTTCTTCTTCTTCTTCTTCTGCCTCTTCATATATTTCTCTTCCCTTTGTTATTATGTTCAACAAGAAGTGTGAATATCTCTCATAAAAGGAAGTATTACAGTATCAACTGTAGCTATTTAACTGGCAGATATTGATGCCACCTTCCACCTCCTCCTCCTCCTCCTCCCCCTCCTCCTCCTCCTCCTCGTCATCATAATCCTCATCATTTTTGTCATTTCAGCTTCTTTCTATAAACGGATACATGGTGCTCAGTTACCGCATTGTAAGTATGCATGTATATATTATGTATGTATGTATGCATGTATGTATGTATGCATGTATTATGTATAATGTATGTATGTATGTATGCATGTATGTATGCATGTATGTATGCATGTGTGTATGCGCATAGGCCTATGTATGTAGGCTATATATTGAAGGTTTGCATGCATTTATTTATATGTGTTTATTAATATATACATGTATTCATGTATGGCGCTTGCATACATGTCTGTATGTATTTGTATATGCATATATGTATGTACCAGGGTTATATGTATGTATGTATGCATGTAAGAATGTTTGTTTTGTATTATCAGAGCATTTATATAGCGCCATTTCAATACTGTCATTTGAATCCTTCTATCCTTCATTTAATATCCGATCAATTCCGAACAATTTCGTGAAAATGCAGCAACTCCGTACGAAATCTGATTCAAAGAAATAAAATGTGTTTACAGTAGACCAACCATTTGCAGTCTGGTCGCGTTTTATTAGGCTATATCTGAATTGAATTGTCACTGGTTGGGTATCCAAGTAAACAAATCCCTCAGGAATGAAGCGAGCAAATGATTAACTACAGGATTCCATCACTTTGCATGCAAATTGCACGGTTCAATCAAGAGATTTTGATAGGTTTATCGAAACTTGCAGGGATTAGTGCGAAAGTCTCAGAACTCGAAATCCAGATAGTTTATAAGCGCTATGCAACTGAAAAAAGGAGGAAGCTATCACAGATGAAATATTACGAGACTGTACAAAGTCAAAGCGAGATAAGAACAACGGACGGCCGAGTAAGCAAGAAAATCGCAATGATACACGAAGTTTGAATTACAAGTTGACTATATATCACTTTGAGAGGACACAGCAGACTATCTCTGTGCCCTGTAACGACCTCTGGTGCGCAAGACCGCCGGAGTTTCGAGCAGTTTCTGGGGAACTGTATTTTAATACGTAGGTTATGACGTAGCTGATAGGATTCGATTGGATAGACATTGAGAATCAAAGGCTTTCCGATTGGTCGTTGTTCGTGCGTATGCAGTGATTTGTTTGGAGATAGCCAATCAGATGGAATAAATCATTGCCTTTTAAATATTGCACTGTCACTGGAGTGAAATCGCTTGTGACGGAAGCAACTAAATACCGCCTCTTGCGGTTCGTATAGATGGCGGATAGCAATCCCTCAAACAATCGATCTTCGTTCGAATCGATGGAGGTGCAATTCCTTATAGGAACTCCGCTTTTTACAAAATCATTCAGTACAACATGCAATACAATCATTACACCATCAGCAATGACTCTTCCTCCTTAGATCCTCTGTCTCTGTTTTCTCCTCCGTCAGGTATACACCGACGATGAGGCTTCGACCAGACGTCTCCAAGTATCTCTGTCTCTGATCTTATCCATAGCGTCTCTCATATCCATTCCTTGTGCTTTCTTGTGCGCTCCTTAGATCCTGCCTTAGGTCTACTCGTTCCTTTCTTCTTTTCTTTCTTCTATATCCCTACCATTCCTTCAAATCTTCGTTTCTCTATGCCTTACTTCCTTTCTTCCTTCCGTCTTACCTTCCTTTCTTCCTTCCTTCCTTCCTTTCTCTTACTTTATTATCCACTCTCCATTTTTGACTTCCTCCTATTTTTCATCCTTTTTTATATTTTCTCCTTTCACCTTTCATTCCGTTTTTCCATTGTTTGCCATATTGAGCATAAACGTCGGCATTGATAGCTGGAAACGTAATTCATTAATTACTTCGTCCGTTCGTTCATTCATGCATTCGTTCGTTCGGTCGTTCGTTTGTCGGTTCATCCGTTTGTTCGTTCATTTGTTCCTTGTTTCGTTCTTTATTAATTTTTTTCATTTTTTCATTCCTCATTATATATTTACTTCTCTCTCCGCTCTCTCTCTCTCTCTCTCTCTCTCTCTCTCTCTCTCTCTCTCGCTCTCTCTCTCTCTCTCTCTCTCCGTCCGCCGATATAACCGCCCTCCCTCTCCCTCTTTTGTGTGGCTGTCTGTCTGTCTCTGTGTGTCTGTGTGTCTGTCTCTGTCTGTCTCTGCCTCTCTCTGCCTCTCCCTGCGTCTGCGTCTGTCTGTCTGTCTGTCTGTCTGTCTGTCTGTCTGTCTGTCTGTCTGTCTGTCTGTCTGTCTGTCTGTCTGTCTGTCTCTCTTCTCTCTTCTCTCTTCTCTCTTCTATCGAGCAGCCGTTCTTTCTGTCCATTTCAACGAAGTCCTCTATTCTCATCCATTTTCATAACCTAGTCGTCAGTCAACGTTAATCCCCGAAGACTAAGAAACGTCATAGCCACCCATCAGGATTGTCCACTTCATAATCAAAGAGAATCGCTTCCCACTTTAGATGCCACTGCCAATCTCGATTGCATTGCATCTCCGATAAAACAAACCGCAAAAATTTGCAAATGTTTTCCTAGTATTGCAATCTGTGTTTCCGTGTCAGTCTGTCTGTCTGTCTGTCTGTCTGTCTGTCTGTCTGTCTGTCTGTCTGTCTGTCTGTGTGTAAACCTGTCAGTCTTTCTGTGTGGCCGTCTGTCTGTCTCGATTTGCCTCTGAGATAGAGCCATGCATCGGCCGCGCCGCGCCGCCGCCATTTCGTGGGCGCCGCCGCGGCCGATTTTTCTTTGTCGGCGCGCCGTCGATGCCATTTTGATATGCTTTATTGTTATTGCTGCATTTTTCATGTTTTGCATGATATTGCGATAAATTGCCTTGGTGCGAAATGGAGGTGGACATCTTGTACTTACTTACTTCATTTTATTTTTCTGGGTTTCTTTGCGAAACTTGATCGGCAACGCGAATTGGTGTCGTCAATGCTATGAGCGTAATGATATCACCAATTCGTGTTGACTTTTGCAGCTATCATAACACACATAAGTTCACTTGCATGCTGGTTATTGTGAAATGGGATGTACTAGTTGACAAGAAAGGAAAAAACACATGAACTAGAATAACTATAAACAAAATATAAAAGAATTTTCTCTGTTGCCGGTCTTATAGTCACTGTGAAAACTCTTATTCTGTGACAGACAAAAATTGTGTCTGTCACAGACAGCTTGAGGAATATAAGGTGCTGAAACGTGGATAATTGGCTATCTAACAGTTCTTAAAAGATTAGATGTGAGATAAGCTAATAAGTGTATATCTACGCCTAAATGTTTTATTAAACAAACTACTCTCAGAAATGGCACTTTGATTGGTAGGAACTCGTGTGTTAATGAAGAAGATAAAGAATTAACATTTTCTGATTACAATGTTTGTGGTCTTTATCTTGATATTCAAGAATGCATCGTCTTCCTGACCAAATTCATTTTCCTTATACTTAGATGATCTTGTCTTTGTGCCATGATACACACAGTCAGTTAAAGCGAAATCTTGATACAAGAAGCCATTGTTTTGATACTTCTGTTCCTGTTGCCATTTCCTTAATACCTTGGCAACAAAAGCAATATTATGCAATGCATGTCTTTGTATGTGTACTACAGTGCTACAGTATTTCCTATTCGTTACCTTCATGTTGAATAGCTTCCAAAACTTATTGATTGTAGACTATGATGTCTGTGGTCTTATTACAATGGTGTAAATGTTTGGCTTAATATTGTAATAAGGTCAGAGGAGTATGTAAGTGCTACTAATAATATTAGGGCTGTACCAAATAGGTGATAATCACTATTCGGCCGAATACGTATAATTGGACCAACTACTCGGCCGAATACGAATACGAATACCAATAGTGTACAAAATAGGTCTACCGACAACATTTAAAATTTCAAATGTAAGCAAAAGTTTCAGTTCAGTAAATTTAATACATAAGCTAAAAGTAAACAGTGTAATTTTTGCATCCTTCTGCCAGTCTGTGTAAACTAGGAATGGAACTAATTTAACTAAACTTAGAAATTGCCACTTGCTTAAGTTCACTCCACTCGCTATAGCAGCCGCATATGCAGAAACAGATGATGTCACGTGACCACTATTCGTATTCGGTCATATACCGCTACTATTCGGCCGAATACCGAATAGCTATTTGGCCCACTATTCGCCCTGGAAGCGAATACGAAGCGAATATTCGGTACAGCCTAATTAATATCAAGATATGCCATTTAACTAATTCCTGCAGAATGGAAGGTATAATTGATTAATACTTTTGGCTGTAATCTTTTCAGGTAAACAGTATCAGTTGAGACAGGTTTTGACTTAGTACGTATAGTATCAAGATTGGTCTTGCTTAGTTTAGTCTGATACAAACAATGGTCTATACAGTATATGGAGACCTTAAAATGGCATGACATCAATTCAAATGGGTAGTAGATCACCTGGTAAATTCATAAAAAATTAATAGGGGTGAGGCCACTTGGCTATTGTATTACCATAGGAAAATGTATATATTTACATTTAAGTTCGTGGCTTTCACACCGTGGAGGCTATCTCAGTGGGAGGATACTTTTATCCGGCATCTGCCATGTGACTTGATGTGTAGGCCTATACTGTTTCAGTGCATCTGCAAGTGTATTATGCAATATGCAAATGCACGTTGCTTCAGCTGATTACAATTTGCCAATACCTATGCAGATGTGCAGTGTTATTTAGGATTTTCATATTTGTAAGGCAAATGTCTGAAGGTGTCTTCTCTCTCAGTCCCTTTGTAAGTAGTTGAGCTTCAGCGTGATGGAATGGCTTTAGAGAACTTGGCCCTCTTGACTGGTCACAGGACTAACGGCTCTTCAACTCTCATTGTGGCTCATGCTTCTTACTAGGGCACGCCGCGCCGACGCCGACATTTCGTGGGCGCCGCCGCCGATTTTTGTTCGTCGGCGCGCCGCCGCCGCAGACCGAAACTGAGCGGCGCGCCGTCGCCGACACTCTTACGTCGGCGCAAGGCTCTAGTCTGAGAGCAGCGTAATACAATAATCTTCTGCTTTTCGTTTCGTAGTCTCTCAATGTACGCCTATCTGTCACTTCGTCTGTCATCGTATGTCTTTATCTTTGCGCGTCTCTATTCCGCAGTTTTCTAGGTCTCCGATTTCCTGTCGTGTCTTCTACAAATAGGTTTTAAAAAACCCTTTTATTTCGCTTACAGCCGACTCTGCCGACTTCGTAATGAAATTGCAGGCGGATATTATGCATTCCATTTGCTACGATTCGTCTTAGTTACTCTCTTATGGTCTGTCTCGATCGGATCGTCGCTGTTTGTCGGGTTACTCGATGAAGAATTCTCGTATGTCAAGATTATATTATGTTCCAGTCTACGCTCCCGAGCTGTTCCTCGAACATTCGTCGGATTTATGAGCTGTTCGAAGATATTCGGTTTGACAAGTAGGCCTGTGCAATTTGGGCCATGGACAGAGACGTCTACTCCAGAGAAACCTTGGAGCTAATGCTCCATCCAAAAAATGGGGAATCTGTCAGTGTATGTGCCATCATTATTGGGGGAGGGGGAGGAAGGGAAGGGGGAAGAGGAGCGAGGGGAGGGAAAGTTGCTCCAATGACTGGGGGATAGGGGCCCCTGGCCATGGATGCTAAAAATTGTTACTTCACACTTTAACGAATGAGCTGCATTGGTTTCCCAGTCACTGACACTGTTAGTACACTCCAGTCGGTGAACTTCATGTTTATATTCGGGAACTTGTTATTATTACTATTTAAAGTATTTTCCAGAAAACTTCAGAATGGCTGACTAACTAATATGTACATAGGGGCCTATCTTGTAGGTCTATTGAATAGCATAGAAAGGAAGAACAAAGCAATATGAATAGACTCTATTCGTTTTGCATTGTTCTTCCTTTTTGTGCTTGATACTGATTACTAGAATTTAGATGCCTTTAAAGTAAGCCTAGGTCAATGTCACAATGTTCCTTACATAGGCATAGACTCTGGGAGGGGGCAGCCGGGGCACGTGCCCCTCCCCCAATAATTTAGATGGACTGTACATCCAATGCAAGAAGTGTAGAAAAAATAACCAAATGCCCCCTCCCCAATATTTTGGACAAGTTTACGCCAGTGGTTCCTTATACCAAGTCATTGTGTTTTACACACAAAAAACACGCTTTTTAAGATCTTCAGGCTAGGCCTAGGATTACTAGTTGTTTTGGAGAATTGTTTGTCAGTTTATTATTGAAATTTCTTTTCTGAATAAAATTTGAATTATAAAGTAAACGACTGAGAAGTATTCAGGTACTGGGCTTACTTCAATATTTTTAAAGTATTTGCCGGAAAACTGAGCGATACTTTACAAAACTGAACAATGTATTGCGCATTGCATGTTGTGTTTACATGGGTGAACTGGGCTTTGTTGCACTACTTTTTCGGCTACCAACGAACAGCATAATTATGCTCTATCTCTGGACAATGTATTGATGCGTCGCAGCGCTCCTGAACAAGCTGGTGCCCTGCGTTTAGCTTTAGAGTAGAGCTTTAGAATTTTGGATTTTATGATTACGATTAGAAGAAGAATAAGACCAACGTTTTTAGCACGGGGTTTCGAGATACGTCGGCCGATATAAAAACGGACCATGACATGAAACAGACCATAATTTGAAACAGATCCTGCATGACCTATTGCAACTACCGGGTATTTCATTTGCCAAATTCAAGACTGAGGAAACTCAAAACCTGCAGATGGTGCAGGACTCTGTCGGCTTTCGAAGCAACCAGATATACAATACAATAATGTACAACTGCATTTGATACAATACATTGTATTTGATATTGCACTCCTTGCAAAGTTCAGACATGCATATACGATCATACAACAGAACATCCATGGCGCTGAGCATTTGTGTTTTAAGAACTTGCTCAAGGTCCCGACACAGAAACCGTCTCAGAGGTGACTCCAGCCCGTACCCTCCGCGTTACAGGCCGAGCGCTCTAACCACGGGCGTCCGGAGGGGGCAAGAGGGCATTTGCCCCCTCCTCTGGATTTTGAAAATATTTTTTAAAAATCTGTTGATTTTTATGATTATTCCAGCAGTCCCAACACAATTTTCAATGCTGAAAAACACTTAATTATTGAGTTAAGTCAGCTATTCTATGCAAAAAACGTCATTCCCCAGGTTGCTTTCCCCTCCCCCCACAGAAAATTTTGCGCTCTCCAGAAATTTTTACCCCCCCTCCCAGGAAAAATTCCTGCGGACGCCAATGGCTCTAACCAATCGCTTACCGTGCCACATCGTACCCTGAAGGCCACAAACCTCCCGTCTATCAGCAGAGAAGAGTTCTCGTGGCAGGCGAAGCACGTTCAGTCCGATCCGATGACAAATGCGAGTTGGATGACGAGAAAATGCTTTCTGGGTTTAGAATTCCTCGTTCGTTTCGTATGTATGGTTGCATCCATTACGCAGTCGGTCGAATTGTGGCGCCTGATATGCACGCGATCTATTAGTCCTTCGATTGGCAGCTAAATTGTATGGGATAATCGGACGGGGAATACGTGGGGTGTATATCAATCGCTTCTTAGCGGTTCATACAAGGAAATAAAGGTCAAAGAGTTAGCACTTAGCCTACAGTATATCGTAGGATTATCATACATAACATGTAATGGGGGTCAGAACTTTTACAAACGAATAAACATCGATTTCCCTTGCTACTAAGACTAACATAAATAACATGCAAATGACAACAGCACAAATAACACTATTACTAATACTACTAATATTAATATGAGTACTACTACTACTACTACTACTACTACTACTACTACTACTACTACTACTACTACTACTAATAATAATAATAATAATAATAATAATAATAATAATAATAATAATAATAATAATAATAATAATAATAATAATAATAATAATAATAATAATAATAATAATAATAATAATAATAATAATAATAATAATAATATTAATAATAATAATAATAATAATAATAATAATAAAATTAATAATTGCTTTTTGGAGCAACTTCTCCACCAAGAAATTGGTCAATGGAGACTATTCATTTCAGTTTTCAAAACAATTTCATGTATTCCTAAAGGTTCACATACACCTTGTTTCTAAAATAAATTTTTAAAAATAAATAAATACAAATAATTATTCCCAGAAGTTAAAAGACGTTGCTACAGCAACGTGCTCATGAAATCACAGTGCAATTATTACAAGAGGTTGCAAACGCAATAATATATCCTCTATGATATCACAATGCAATTATTCCCAGAGGTTAGACAATCGTTGCTACGGCAACAAGTTGTCTATAAAATCACAATGTAATTATCACAAGAGGTTGCTACGGAAACATAATACTGTGTGAAATCACAATGCAATTATTACAAGAGGCTGCTACTGCAAGACATCCTTTGTGAACTGTAATCACAATGCAATTATTCCCAGAATTTAAGAGAGGTTGCTACGGCAACGTGCCCTCTATGAAATCACAATGCAATTATTGCAAGACGTTGCTACTGAAATAAAGCCTGTATGAAATCACAATGCAATTATTAAAAGAGGTTCTAAGGGAAATTATCCTCTATGAAACTCAATTATTCCCAGAGGTTAGACAATCGTTGCTACGGCAACATGTTCTCTATGAAATCACAATGCAGTTATTACAAGAGATAACACGATATATTAATATGGCTCAAGTTTTGGACAACCTCTGAGGGATTATAACTGCCTCGGGTTCAAAATAATAATAATAATAGGCCTAATAATACTAATAATCATCAACAGCTTCATGCACCTAGTTCTGGTGCTTTCGTCATTAGGCGAATGAATGCATGTGAATGCAAGTGTACATGAATTGACTACTGAGTGAAGTCATTCGTCCACACAGAGCATTTATATAGCGCCACTTCAAGATATCCACTCAGAGGCGCTCTGAATGAATGTGAATGGATGAATGTGTTCGTTGGCTAAGGCACAAGGCATCAACCGAAGGCTCACCAAAACCAAACCATAATGAGGTCAACATCCAAAAGATCAGTTCGCTGTGACGTAGAGACAGCCTGCGGTGAATAAGCGATTTGTAAAAGATAAGTCTTTGATAATTTATGGACAATTAGGTTTTCGAATACATGAATGCCGCTCAGAGCCTCAGATGTAAACCAAAATGCGGTTAGCAGTTGGTGTAATAAAGGTATTTACTTGCTTACTTTTACTTAAGTCTTAAGTTGAGAACGAACTGACATAAGCGCTTAAGCAGAACGGACAGATACATGGAAGAAACGGTAAAAGCTCGTTCACCGAGAACATTATGTAGACTATGGCTTCTGACCTTCCATTGGTTGCTTTAGCTTAACCTTTTGACACAAATCAATCAGTCAGTAATTACACGAGTGCGTGAACTCGAACAGATGAATTGCATCCAAGCGAATCTTCTCTTTCGCATCTGTATGCATACATACACGCATACATACATTCACATGTGCACATTTATATACATAGGCCTACACGTCGACTAAAAAAACCTTCGGATGAACAACGAGCGGCAAACCTTTTGAGACTCGGCGAGAAAAGAATCACAACATCTCCATACGTAGGCTATGTATCTATGTATGTATGGATGCATCCATAAATGTATGCAGTGCTTTTTCAGCCGGAACGCGCCGGAACGGCGTTCCGGCATCTTTTTTCAGGTACTAAAAAATAATTTATTTATTTTAATAATAAAAACAATAATTTACTTATTTTAATTTAATTTCAGTGTTTTGAATTGTTTTCAGTGTTTATTGAAACCCCTCCCAACCCCTAATCCTGTTTTTCTCGGGACTTTAGCCCGCCCATAATTATTGCGTTCCGGAACCTATTGTTTCGTTCCAGAAAAAAACACTGAATGTATGTATGAATGTATATGCAGATGAACGCATACATATTATGCATGTATGTATGTTCATAATAATAATAATAATAATAATAATAATAATAATAATAATAATAATAATAATAATAATAATAATAATAATAATAATAATAATAATAATAATAATAATAATAATAATAATAATAATAATAATAATAATAATAATAATAATTATATTCTTTATTATTTCAAACCGACAGACGCAGTAAGATTACATTGAAACATGAAAGTACAATCAATATCTTAATTAACACACGGTTTGGCAGCCATGCAAGGCGCCGCCCTAGAGGGGGGTTACGGGAGTCGATCCGCGTACCTTATGCTCTCCTGGCCGTGAGTGTTACCACTACTCTATCCCCCTCCCCATGTATGTCTATATGTGCGTATGTATATAAGTATGCGTGTATGTATGTATGTCTATGTATGCATGAATATAAATATTTGTAAGTTATTTGTATTTATGTATGTATGTATGCATACATGCATGCATGTACGTATGTGTGCATGTATGTACATTGTGTCTGTCTGTCTGCACATATGTAGGCTATGTAATAATATTTGCATATTCACAAGGTCACTGACAAACCGCAGTAAATAACACTGAACATGACGGTACAATTATCAAGATCTTACTGAACGTACGTCTTGGCAGCCTGTTAAGCGCCCACTAATTTTTACTGCTGCTCCCTAGGGAGTGGAAGGCTGAGTGCACATAAAGATGGCTTGCGGAAACCGAATTGCGTATTTTCAATATCTAATGTTCGTAGGCAAGTGTATTACCATTCATCTATCCCCTCCCAATATATATATATATATATATATATATATATATATATATATATATATATATATATATATATATATATATATATATAAATAAATGAATAATTATCTGCATATGCATATCTTTATATGGCATATAAATGACGAATAAATGGCGACGTGTGCGTATTAAATCTTGTGCTTGTGTAAGAATCGACGTTATTAGTCATGAATAATGGATGAGAATTTCAGTGAAGGAACCCCTCCTCCTCCTCCTCCTCCTCCTCCTTCTCCTCCTCCTCCTCCTCCTCCTCCTCCCCCTCCTCCTCTTCCTCTGCTTCCGTTGGATCGTCTGCTGTGAGGACACGAGGCCCTAGACCGGTAGATGACGCTAGTCGGCGCTCTAGGGGACGGATGGACCGAATCAACGAACGGACGAATGAACAGAAGGATGAACAGAAAAAAACAGCAGACAGCTAAATGAACGGAACGGATGAATCGGATGAATGAATGGACAGGTTAATGAATGAATGGGTGAATGAACTGACAGGTGAATGAATTGACAGGTGAATGAAATGACAGGTGAATGAATGAAGAGGTGAATGAAGAGGTAAATGAATGGACAGGTTAATGAATGGACAGGTGAATGAACGGACAGGTTAATGAATGAAGAGGTGAATGAACAGGTGAATGAATGGACAAGTTAACGAATGAAGAGGTGACTGAATGAAGAGGTGAATGAATGGACAGGTGAATTAACGGACAGGTGAATTAACGGAACGGATGAACGGATGGATAAATGGACGAATGAGCAGACGGATAAACGAACGTTGAACCATAGAATGATGGGAGATTGATGGATGTTGATGCTTAAAATGAGGCCTCGCGTTCTTAAACTAAAGGGACCAACTCGAGTCGTATATAAAATAGACGCGACCTGAACCGCAGTCAACAACTTAAGTGGTGCGGCAATTACGTAATGAACTTTTATGCAACAAACACTCAAATGTGACCTTTTTTCAGTCGCCTATACAGTGCCGGATTTGGACTTCTTGAGACCCCTTGTTAAAAAAATTACACCAGGTCTCATAAAACATGAAAACATATATCTCGTTTAATAATTATAATTTAATAGCAAGGCGTTTAAAGTGAAAAATTCCAAATATTTTACAATGAATACATTTATTCAAGCGAGGTGGAATTTGCTACACAAGTCGTTTGAAAGTGTTTTACAAAATATATAAACTTGTATATATATATACAGTATACATAAACTTTTTAAAACGGTCCCTCCCAAATTCTGAATTTTTAGGCCCCTGCGGATTGTAGCTTTTTTCTAGCTTGTGCCTAAATCCGGTACTGTTCACATAGCCTATACTGTAGCAGCATGTTTTAAGGTTTCAAGTTATCATGACTTCTTCTCATAACTCTGGCTCCGCGACACTTTTGAGAGCTGAAGAATGAGATTACGATTACTGTTCAACCATTTCTTTTGTCTTGATGACTGGTTTAGCTGGTGTTGAGAAGGTTTAGCATCCGTAAATTCGGATTTCTATCGACTTTTCTAATGAACAAGTCATTTGTTTCATTACGTCTTGCACGGTCTTCATCAAGTCCAAATGAATGAATCACATAAGGCTAGATTGCTTGGTCTTGTTATCAAAGGAGCGGACATGTCTGTACTCTTTGACCTCTCATTTGTAACACAATATATTTCGCGAAGACCCCTAAAGCTGCATTGAAAACAGTACTGAAGAAGACGATAGCGTGCTTGGATGAAGTCCTTCAGAAATAATCACGAGAGGCGTTCTGTTGGAATCGCTCAACTGAGAACCGCTGCTGGAAAAGTCAGCGCCATATATCCTTTCTTCGTAATCTCTGAACTCACTTCAAATGCACGAACCAAGGCATTTGGGTCCGATTGCAATTAAATGCCTACTGTACGTAACGAATCAAAAATAAAGAATAGGCCGATAAGCAGCGGGGCGCTCAACTGCGAACGCGTTTAAGGAATATCAATTGATCACAACGCACAGGCACCTATTCGTGAGCATCGTCGAGCAGCCATTTCTCGACAAGGAATAACTACAGTGCTTTTTTTCAGCCGGAACAGCGTTCCGGCACCTTTTTTCAGCTGCTAAAATTAATTTATTTATTTTTATAATTAAAACAATAATTTAGTTATTTTAATTTAATTCAAGTGTTTTTGAACTGTTTTCAGTGTTTATTGAGATCCCTACCAACCCCCAATCCCGTTTTTCTCGAGATTTTAGCCCGCCCATAATTGTTGCGTTCCGGAACCTTTTTTTCCAGAAAAAAGCACTGAATAACTATATATAGAAACAGGGATAAGAGACAATCGCACTGGCTGGGGATTAATAACCTGCGCTAGAACTACTTTGAAAGTGTGTCATGTTGGCTTAAAAGTATGATGTAAAAGGCAATTATATAGCGTAGCGCCGTTAGAGAGCCTCAAGGACTCTCTGCAACGTGGGGCTTAAGCTTAGTGTCTACTTCTGTGCTCAGCTCTCTATCTTTCGATTTGCTGCGCTTAGAAAATGGAAGTGACCCAAAGGAAAGAGCACTCGCAAACACGTAGCTTCCGTCTGACGAAAACTAAAGACGACAAATGCGCATGAGGTTCAGGATGAAATGAAGGTTTGGATTGTACTTTAGGATAAAGGTTATTGTTTTTATACGTATTGAGATCGTAGAAACAGTTAGTTGAGTTTAAGTTATGATTATACAAGGTTAAGGTTTCAAGTTGGAGTACATTACAAACACCCGAAGTCAAAAAACGCTAGTCTTATATGAGTAATTAGTAAAGTCAAATATGAGGTTGAAAATAATACAACATGAAGGGAATACCTAATTTGATTACGGCTATGGTTGAGAATTTATCGGACAGATCACGGTGTGGGTTTCCTGAAGTTTAGTCAAAGCAACATAACAGTCAGGCGTGATCCTACCCAGTACATATTTACCCAACGCATAGTTGCTCTACCCAGTTGTCAGTTCATATTGGGTAGTTATTCTGTCGGCGCACACCTCTGGTAATTGTGTTTATTACGAAGTCCAGAAACGTCTGCCTTTCCTGTGCTGTGCCTTTCCTGTGTGTGCCTTTCCTGTGCCTTTTCCTGTGCTGTGCCTTTTCCTGTGCTGTGCCTTTTCCTGTGCTGTGCTGCATCTGCGTTTTAGTGTGTTGCATTGCGCTGCGGTGCTTTGTGTCGCAATGAAGTTGTAGTGTAGTGTTGCTTCGCAGTATAATGTATTGTATCGTTTCGCATTGTATTGTATGGCATTGTACTGGATTTATACTGTTCTGTATTTTATTTACATTGCATTTGCATTACACTGTTCTGTATCGTATCGCATTGCTGTGCAATTGTATTGTATTGTATTTTATTGCATTCTATTGCGCTGAACATTCTGCAATTGCATTGTATTGTATTTCATTGCATTCTATTGCGATGAAAATTCTGCAATTGTATTGTATTGTATTTCATTGCATTCTATTGCGCTGAACATTCTGCAATTGTATTGCGTTGTATTGCATTGTATAAGAAGAGATACAAGTTTCTACGTGCGTAGTATGGAGTTCGTGGTGTCGGCTTTTTCCGGTCGTTCTGTGTCCTGACCGAAGTAGACGATGTTGGTGCAGCGAGGATAGAGGTTCGACTCCTCTTCCGATTCTACAGTCAACAAATTATTCCTCTAAGAAACGCCATCTATTCTGCGCGTTCTTCTGAAAAGACAACTTAGTAATCGATGGAATTTCACGTGAAAATACAAATAATTTAAAATGTCTAAATTTAACCTGTGCTAATGGGCGACTGTAGCCTATTCAAGCAGGACGTTGGTCCTTCCTTGGTCAGCCTGTTTGAGACCAGTTAGTCTTACACAACCTGTAATATTCGTATGTAAAGAGCCTATAATTATGTAAATCTGTATGTAAAATTCGATATGTTACACTTTCTAGGATAAATAAAAAATGATTGATTGATTGATAATATCATGAAAAGGCAGCTACATAATGTCATGTAAATCGCAGAAATTTCTCAGCGTCACACAAAAGCTGTGTTCGTTGGCGTTTTGGTGAAATCTACAAAAGAATTATGACCAGCTTTATGGCGCATTAGTCGGGAGTGTTTTAGTACCACGCGTCAGAGTCGAAAGAGGTTAGGGCAAAGAGATCGAGGGAGATGCCAAGGGTTGAAGGTATATGGCGTCGTGAATATTCGCAGGATGGTGATAGATGGCAACCTGGATGAGGCAGTGGAAAACACGATAACTGCCTTTCCTAGCGGAAATAAATGTGACTCGACAATCTGCCGCAAATGACTTGGGGTTTCGATTCCTGGATTTCGATGGTAACAGTCAACCGTAATGTTTAAAAGGAATCGATGGCTGGCTATCTGTTCTTTCCTTCCTTCTATCTTTCACTCTTTCTGTCTTTGTCCCCCCCCCCCTCTCTCTCTCTCTCTCTCTCTCTCTCTCTCTCTCTCTCTCTCTCTCTCTCTCTCTCTCTCTCTCTCTCTCTCTCTCTGTCTTTGTATCTCTTTGTATCTCTCTGTATTTCTTTATATCGCTCTCTATGTCTCTGTATATCTGTCTGTCTGTATCTCTCTGTCTGTCTGTATATCTCTGTCTGTCTCTGTCTGTGTCTATATGTCTCTGTCTCTCTTTGTTTGTCTGTGCCTTTTCTGCCTTTCTCTCTGTCTCTCTGTTTGTCTCTGTCGGTCTGTCTCTCTTTCTCTCAAAAGCACCTTGTTTGTCAGAAGTGTGCAAAATGCGTGCTAAAAGAACGTAGGTCTATTGGTTAGAATTTGGAAGTAGGTTCAAATCCAGAATTGTCCACTGTAGAAAATAATCTCCCGTTCCACTTGATATCTTACCTAACGCCATGCATATTGCATAATTCTCCTGCAATGGCGCTACATAGTTTTCACGTTACAAGACCAACCTGGGGCATCCTACATTACAATGAATGTGAACAAAAACGTGAGCTTATATAGCGCCCAAAAAAATAAGAGCATTGTAGCTCTGGCCGTTTGTGTGTCTGTCCATTCGATACGTGGAGGTTGAGAGCTTGCCCAGAACCAAGAGTACTCTCTGGTCAGGTTCTCGGGTACCTCTGATCTTCTAGGTGGAGATATCTGATCATCTAGATACTGACCTGATCATACCTACGGCTTGGTTTTGGTGGGCCATCGGTTGATGCCTAATACATCAGACACCACTAATCAGTAACTTTGGAGCAGTCTTCCACTTACTGCTGGAACCCAGGTGGCTGTAAGAGGTAGGACTGTTGTAACTCGCTACATATCAACTCTGGCTCATATGCCAGAAGCGCCTTTGAATACTTCCATTCTGCTAGAGGCGCTATATAAATTGACAAATACAGTACAATGCAATTTAATGCAATTCAACGCGAAGCAATGCAATACGATACAAATCAGTGAAATGCAATATCATATAAAACGACACAATACAATGCAATACAAAACAATGCAACGACAACACCGATGATGACGACGACGACAAATCAGTGCAACACAACGACAAAATGGAATAGAGGAAGTAGACCCCACTAAAAGGAATCGAACTTCTGAAGGCTGATCTGTCGCCAACCACTAACGCAGTTCTGGTGATAACTGCTCTGTTGGTGCATCCGTCTTTTAATTGGATCCAGCGACTGGGCCCGACGCGCATGCGCAGTAACGACAGGAATAATTGGATGTCGTTTGCATCGCGAGATTAATGGCTCAATATCCAAGGACACGACGGGAGTCGAACCGGCGACTGAGGCGGAGGTGAAGGGCCAGCTCCGACATAAAGACCGTGCATCGTGGAAGCCGCCTATCTGCGGTGGCAACCCTCCCATTCCTCTTCAAGTACGATCCTCACCTTCGCCACTCGGCCCATGTTTCAATCCATGGGACGAAGGAAACGGAGGATTCTGGAGAAAATGACGATGACGGTAGTGATGACAATGCTGATCATGACGATGACAACAATATCGACAATATCGACAATAATGATAATAATAATAATAATAACAATAATAATAATAATAATAATAATAATAATAATAATAATAATAATAATAATAATAATAATAATAATAATAATAATAATAATAATAATAATAATAATAATCATATTAATAATAATAATAACAATAATAATAATAATAATAATAATAATAATAATAATAATAATAATAATAATAATAATAATAATAATAATAATAATAATAATAATAATAATAATGCCATCGCTTTCCGCGGCGCTTTCAACGACTTAGCGGAGGACGAGGCCTGATTTTCCGGAAATAACAATAAATAGTCTAATATCTAAGTCCCCGAGGGATCATATGTACCTTGGGGCAAATAATAATAATAATAATAATAATAATAATAATAATAATAATAATAATAATAATAATAATAATAATAATAATAATAATAATAATAATATAATAATAATAATAATAATAATAATAATAATAATAATAATAATAATAATAATAATAATAATAATAATAACAACAACAACAACAACAGCAACAACAGCAACAACAATAATAATAATTATGACAATAAGAATAATAAAATAATAATAATAACAACACTATAATAGGGTCTAAAATGATGATTTTTATGACGACGACGTCAACTAATATTATAGAAATAATGAGATATGTAAATGATGATGACGAAACAACGACAATGCTGATGATGACGATTATGATGATAAAGACGACGACGATGCAACGACAACAAAGTTGACAACGTTGTGACGCTGACAACGATAACGACGATAACGATGACGTCGACGACATTAATTATGTTGTTGATGATGATGATGATGATGATGATGATGATGATGATGATGATGATGATGATGATGATGATGATGATGATGATGATGATGATGATGATGATGATGATGATGATGATGATGATGATGATGATGATGATGATGATGATGATGATGATGATGATGATGATGATGATGATGATGATGATGATGATGATGATTACGTCTATGAATTTGACGAATTGACGTGGAGCGTTCTTGGGTGCGAGCTTTCTCCGAGAAAATCACTGTGTAGGGACTTTGAGCAAAACATTCGAGCACAGTTACTCAGCGCCATCGATTGATACTTTGTCATAAAATAGTGGCTTTTGATAACATAAAAAATAATGATAATAACATGCTCGTATATCTTAAAAATCTCATCAGCCTTGCCAAAGAATTGCTGTCTTTATTACAAATAAACTCTCGCAGAAGAAGGCAGCTTTATTGCTGTTCAGTAATGGTAGGAGATGTTCGCGTGGGAGCCCGTGCATGTAGTAACGTATGAGATGTTTTTAACATCATTAGTAACTAACTAATAATTATCATTAATAATAGGAAATAAGCAGACGACAATTCATAGACTTGGCAAAATGCCTCATATATGCCTTACCCAACATTACAATACAATACAATAAAACGAATTTACAGAACTCAGCGCGGCAAAGCAGCAATACAATACTATAAACAGCAATACCAACAAAATAACATAGTAATTACACAAAAGCAACAGAATCAAACTTAGCAATACAACAAGATAACAATACGACAAATCAGCAACACAAAGAAACGACATTACGACGAAAACAATTCGACAAAAGAACAATACCTGTACGAGGACCTACCTGAGTCGTCGAATGCGCACGATCTCCACAGCCCCGAGTGATACCTCGCAATCAGCGGGAGAGTGAGCTCACCACCCGCTTCTCCTCCTGCCCCTTTTGTACCCCCAGCCACCGGTGGCGGAGGAGGGGGCGGAGGCATGATGCGGGTGTCGTTCGTTCCGTGACCAGTGGCTGCTGCAATTGCCGCTGCTGCTGCAGAGTCGCTTATCTCGGGGATGATGCCTGGATCGAGGAACTCCGTTGTATAGAGCCAAAAATCCGTGGCAATGGCCAGGAAGAGACTTCCGGTGGCTAGGAGACCGAAGACGAGGGCCAAGTGAGTAAGTGTTCGAAGGCTCACCATGCCGCATTGGATGGGGGTCATGACTCGATCGTCCAATATCTGCTCTGCAGGAATAAAACAGAAGATTTCAATTTTTGGTTAGTTGCTGTTCAACTACTCTGTGTCATAACAAAGATGACCAGCATTGTATTGTATGTAAACATTTATTAAGCGCCTCTAGAATGGTGAACCGTTCACAGGCGCTCCCATTGCTCAATGCCGCAAGAAAAGAAATAAGTCTTTAGACAAGCAAAAGGAGACTAGTGTTACCTACTAAAATTTGAGAGCGATTAGGAGACAGTGTATTCCAGAGAGAGGGCCTATTGAGGCAGAGACGGGGACTGCGCCATAGTTGTTCTAGTATGAGGAACTAAAAGATCCACTCTGCTCGAGGAACGACTAGTGTCGCCTTCCTTTTTATAGAGGTTTAGGACTGGCAGGGGCGTCTACACCATAGAAACCTTAGAGCAAATGCTCCATCCAAGATATAGGGGGAGATTTGTCAGTGTGTTTGCCACCATTTTAGGGGGAAAGGAACGGGGAGGGAGAAGAAGAGGGGAAAAGGGACGTTGCTCCAATGACTTAGGGGGGATAGACGCCCCTGAGGACTGGCACTACCAGAGTATGGGCAGTGGCGGAGATAAGATTACAATCGCTCTCTGACAGGTTCAGATGCAAGATCGTCTTGGAGAAGTAACAATGTATCAGTATACGTAGAGAATTGCATAGAGATTTTCGTAAAAAGTTTCTTATACCATCCAGGATACTTAATTAATTTTAATTTCTTGAAGAGAAAACTTAAAACTAGATAGAGAACTATGTGAAACAACTTAGAGAATTACTTACAGAATAACACAGAGAATTACACTGCCAACTCCACTCTTCTTTTCACTGTTATCTGCATTTCTTCCTTCTCTCCCACTTAATCTATACTTCTCTTCACTAGGGGTGCTCGGTAGCCTAGTGGTTAGCGCGCTGGACTGTCAATCGAGAGGTCGGGGGTTCAAATTCCCGCCAGGGCAGAAATTTGGCTCGAGATTTCTGTTGCACTTGCACCCCTAGCCAACTCAGCTATGATGAGTACACTGACCGTACACTGTCAGTGGGAAGATGAGACGGCGAGGGAGAGGACTGGCCACCCGCCCTCATATACCGAGGCTAAGAAAATGAAGTCGCTAACACTTCATACCCATGGCTGCCTCAGGGCTAGCTTAAGGGACTGCTCTTCTTCTTCTCTTCACTCTGCCTCTAAACGTGAACATCAATTATGCACTCAATATAGGGGCTCATACCAACGAAATGCCACTGCTCTCAAAAACATGTTGACGCACACGGAGAATCATTTGGAATTGCTTTAAGCATAATTTATGTCTATAGCCGGTTGTAGAATTATTTAGAATTGCTTAGAGAATGAGGCCTAAAATCAAATCAGTCAAATGCTTTTATTGAATCATTTTGTAACAGATGGCATACATATGCAATTAAATCTGTTGGTATTGCACCGACTAGGAGATGAAGCCGTTCTAGAGATGTACTCGCTTGCTTACTTACTTACTTACTTACTTACTTACTTGCTTACTTACTTACTTACTTATTTGCTTCCTTACTTACTTAGTGAATTACAGCACTATTTGACATTGCTTGCAGAAATATCCAGTTACAGATATTACAAAGAGAAAACAACTTCGAGAGCTATATCTATAGCTATAGGCCTACTCAGAATTAAAATACCTTACTTATAAGCTACCATGAGGAACCAGATGGTCACGTGCTTGCTCCCTTAAAACTAATTTTTGAACAACAGCAGACATTATTGTATACAGAACTCTATGTATGCCCTGCGAATCCTGACCGCCCATGGGCTATTTGGCCCTCGGCTTTACGATGTAGTGCGTGCGACCACGGTGACTCGCTCTCTGTATGCATCCCCTGCATGGTGGGACTTTGCGAGCCAGACGGACAGGGGTAAGTTTCAGTCTGTTAAAAAGAGATTGATTCGTCATAAGTATCTCCCCGGTGACAGTCAAACCTTTGAACAAAGCCGACAAAGTCTTAAAGCCGACACTCGTCTGTTTACGACGGTTCTAGGAAATCCTGGCCATGTCCTCCACGAGCTACTTCCACCTAAAAAACTTTTGGCATATTCTCTCCGGCCCCGTTCTCATGACCGAGTTTTACCAATTGCTGATAATAACATGAAAAAAACTTTTATATGTAGAATGCTCTATTCATATTGACTTGATGACAGTTGTTTATATGCTGTATGTACACCGGAGTGCGTCTTGCAGCCGGTAAAAATAAAGAATATACTTACTTACTTACTTACTCTCGTACATATCAGCTTTCCAGTAACTCAGCTTGTGTGCTGTATAATACTGCAGCGTAATATACTGCGGCCCTTTGAATTAATCAGTGTAATATGACTTAGACATCAGCAAGTTTGTGTTTACGAGCGTTCTAAGGACAGTAGTACTGTAGTATCCGATGAAAATATAGATGAATAATTAGTAACACTTGCTCGAAGAACAGGACTGTTTAATCAAAATTTTAAAACATCTTTCAAAGCCAACCCCTTAACTCTTGACTAATCCTCACGGCTTGAGCCTGTGAGATTTGTCTCTTCTGACGTTGAATAGCATGTTCACGAAACCGCAAACAACGCACAGACAGATGACACAGCGTAATCCTAGAGATGTAACATGATGTAAGATCGTAATCGTAATCAGAGGGGTTATCCAGAGATCGATGTCCAGTCCGGTTGTCCAAGAGTCCAGAGAGCGAGAGTGAGAGACAGACAGACAGACAGACAGACAGACAGAGAGATAGAGACAGAGACGGAGATAGAGACAGAGACAGAGAGACAGAGTGAGAAACCAGAGAAGCTGAATTAAGATATCAATAACATAGCAATATTGACGTCGTACGTACCCCTTAACTCTTCGGATTTGACGATTCCTGCATTTACGGAAGGAAACGTCTCGGCAAAAGTCTATGCTAGGAAGTCTTTAGGAGTAGACTACAGATCAGCCAACTGCTTTTCAAAGTGAAACTGTAAACGCCGAATGAAAGCTGTTTCCACAATGAACGAGACCGTCGTCATGAAACTTTATCCCCAAACGTAAACATTTATATAACGCTATCCGATTATACTCCGTATAGCAATTCTTTCGCGCTATCCTTTCATTAAGTCAGTACATCGCCCAATCGATAAAAACCATCGCAACTGCACCTGCATTATGTAGTGCATATATCTAGTGCATTTATCTAGCCCACGACGGCGAAGTCTTTGTATTTAACACGAAGCGTGTATTGCTATAATTGAATCCAGTGCAGGCTGAAAAGGTCGACGAAACTAAACGCTGCCAGATCTGCAATCATTCCCAGTGTTAATAGTCCATGCGACTACAACAATCGTCTCACTGTTCCTTGGAGTCCTTTCCGACTAAAGCGATGTTGATGGCTGCAACGGTCCGAACAAGACTAGATATCATAGCCAGCTGAACAATCGTTCCCTCTTTGGCTGGATGGCTATGATCGTTGTGGAATGGTTATAAGCCGCGCGCCTTTATGATGCTCCCGACCGACAGTCAGACAGACGGACAGAACTAACCATCGGCTGCGTGTATATCTCTCTGGGTCGAGCGCCTGCTTCGTCGTGATGAGCCGACGGGCATGGATGCATGACCATAACAACAGCTGTGGAAGCAGCAGCTATTTCTCTCCATCTCTTGCAATCGCTCTCTTTATGTATGCCTGCATGCATGGATGCATAGGCGTAGACTCTGGGGGGCAGCCGGGGCACGTGCCCCCCCCCCAATAATTGAGATGGACTGTACATTCAATAAAACAAGTGTAGAATTAATAACCAAATCCCCTCCCAATATTTTGGACAAGTTCACGCCAGTGTGCATGCATGCTTGTATGTATCTATGTATGAATGTATGTATATATGTATGTATGCAACTATGTATGTATATACAAATTATACATATGTATGTATAATATATACTAATATATGTTATACTAGCTTTTTGTCCGTCCTAAAGTTTAGGACCTAAACCAGCTTTAAAAAATTTGAAAATGTATGTTCCAATTGTACAGGCGGTATTATTTATCGGCGCTATATCAAATCAAGTCGCGAATGGCCGTTTGCGCCGCTGTTCAGTTTTTCACTTCGACGTTATATTTCTGGCCCGTTCAGTGGCCCCGCCGCCTATGTTTGTGTTACGGCTTTTGCAGTACCGCTTTTTTATGTTGGTACGGCAACAACTTGTGTAAAGCAACTTTTTGTCTGTTAAAAGCTTCCATCCCCTGCAGATCCACTAATTTTCCGTAGGCCTAATACTTTTCAAATCGTGGCGCCGCAACTCGGCCCGTTTAAACCCGTTAACCTCTTTCGTTTCAGCCCGTTCGCGACCTAAGTAGATTAGTTTAAGCCCGTTTTAATCGTAAATCTAAAAGCGTGGCCGTTTACGGTATGTTTAAATTTACTTTGAATGAAGTGTGAACTGATCGTCCGTTGGAATCTCGCCATTTGTAAACAGTGACGTCACTGGCATGAATATTCATTAGTTGGAAACGGCCATTGAGAGTAGCGTTACACGCAAATGTTTGCTTCGCCTCATTTCCGTTCGTTTATATTAGGCCCTATAGGCCTATAATTTATTAATATAGTCCTATATGTGCTTTATTTTACTTTTATGTCTGCCCGCCTGCCTGCCTGCCTGC
>OY744602.1:14356382-14373882 GCA_963556255.1 Allolobophora icterica
CACAGCTTTGAGGCAGCTGAGTGCCTTGAATGTGGGTTCGCTATAGTCTAGTGGTAAGCGCACTGGACTGCCAACCGACAGGGTTCAAATCCCCGCCAGGTAACAAATTTTTCGAGGTTTCTGTCCCAGCTGCGCCCCTAACTAAATCACCTCTAGTGAGTATAATGTTGATGGGAAGATTAGATTATGTGGAGAGGACCGGCACCCGCCTCAAATGCCGAGGTTAAGAAAATGAGTTCGCTAACATTTCATACCCATGACTGCCTCTCGGGCTAGCACAAGGGTCTTCTTCTTCTTCTCCTCCTTCTTCTTCCTCTTCTTCTTCTTCTGCCTCGCCTTTTCCTAACCTTACTTTAATATATCTAACAACTTCCAATTTGCCTTCAATATCTCACGCCGGTTAAAGCCTAACCAATTCCCGATGAATCCTAACGTAAATAACATGGTCAAAGCTCCACTCGACGTTTATTAAGCAACCTCGAACCTGCGGTCGTCGGTTTGCAAAGCAAGAGCTCCATCGACGACAGCATGCTGCATCGATTTCATGATATGCCAATTAGAAAATCTGCTGCACACGAGGCTCCAGGGCTTCTAATGGTGCAATTCATTTGGTTAATTTACGGGTCCAAGGATTACGTTGGATGTCGTTAACGACACATCTCGTGTGCAAATTAGAATGGTTACAACCACGAAGAGCTAAATTAGGAAATAATAAGAGAGACAGACAGGCAGACAGAAAGACACAGACAGAAAGACACAACTGCAGACAGAGAGACAAAACAGGCAGAGAGGTGGACAGACAGACAGAAAGACACACGGACAGACAGACAAACAGGCAGACAGAGAGGAGGGTGGAAGGACGGATCAACAGGGCAGACATACAGGCTGCCTTCTTCTACTTCTTCTTTCCTTCTTCTTCTTCTCTTCCTCTTCCTCCTTCTCTTCTCCTCCTCCTCCTCCTCCTCCTCCTCCTCCTTCTTCTTCTTCTTCTTCTTCTTCTTCTTCTTCTTCTTCTTCTTCTTCTTCTTCTTCTTCTTCTTCTTCTTCTTCTTCTTTAGTACCTTGATCTCTTTATCTCTTCATGCTGTTATTTTCGGTGCGTTTTGCTGGATTACGATTGAAAAAGTTAACGTGGATAGTGAAAGATTTATAAGGGTTTTAAGTTGTATAGGTGCGAGTAACACGGATAACCATCTGCTTTGGTGTTGAAAGTACCTATTGAACGATTCAACAGGCTAGAACATTGGCTTAATTGAAGTCAACGTAGACGCTATTGACTTTATAAAACGGCGTCATAGAAGTTACTAATTACAGTTGCAATTACGTAACCGAGTCACACATTTGAAAACCACCTTGACTTAAAGGTACTGACTGAATTTCTTCTCTACGATTCAGGGGCGGAGCTACACAGGGCGAACCAGGGCAAATGCCCTTGTAAAAAGCCTTTGCCCTGTTCGTTGCCCTGCCAGAATTTTTGCCCTGCCCATGATTTGCTCAGGGCATAAATCGCCCTCTGCACTGGTTACTCGTATGATTGCCCTGGCTTTGCCCTGGTTAAAAAATTTGTCTGTCCACTGCTACGATTTCGACCCGCGGTACATAAAGCAACAAAGAAAATCACCTGCAATTGTGTTGAAAGTATCTGCATCATGCAATTAAGCGCAGGTTAAGTTATGTCAACACAGGAATCATATATGTTGATATGTTTGTGGCTCATAGCAGGAACAGCGTAGTTTTGTGGCACATGTATTATCTTTCAGCTTCTAGATCATCTGAAACCGATTCCTTAGGAAAGCAGGTCAAATTCATAATATTCACTGACTTCTTTTTCAGGCCCACAAGCTGCTATGACAGTCCTAATGGATCGGTTTCGAGAGTCGCAGGACAGCGGCGGAGCTATGCGTCTACAAAGGGGAAGTAAGCAAGGCAGTAAATAAAGCTGGCTTCTCAGGTTTCCGTGGTTTACTGACATTCTATACTTCTGTGTATTCAATAGCTTCCTTTTCCAGGAGGTATCCAACTTCTTTAGCAGAATAGACACCCAATCTCTATATATCTAGGCCCAGAGATAAACAGGCCGGGTTTGAGGAGCCACATTACACTACAAAATGGTACCAGACATTGCTGTTATTAATGGCCTTTAAAAATGCATAAAGCGTAAAGCCGCCGTGTGTTGTTCTGGACATGTAGGCTATACGTTAATGATTAAACCGCTTTCACACTGCGCGTAGTCTGATTATTCTCGTTGTAATTTAAACACATCTTTAAATTCGAGTCTTTGCTGTTAACTATATACACAAAACCGATCCTGCTTTCTTACCATTGTAGATATTTTATACATAAATACATTCATATATATACGCATGCACACAGACATGCGTACGTATATATATCAAATCAAATCAGCTCATTTTCTTTCTGTAACCAATCACAAGAACAAAGGAAACTAAATGTACTGGCTACACGAGGGGCCAAAACGGGATCGCAGGGACACCTAAGTAAATTCAACATGATGTGAAGAAGGTAGCCAACTGATTCTAAATAAGAAGTAAATCCAAAGCACCTGGCTTAAAGAAAAAATTGGAAAATAAAAAAGGAAACGAAGTAATGAGAACAAAAAACGGTTAATCAATCAACAACAGAAGTGAAATATATAATCACAATCATAGTAACAACAAGACAATATTATTATCACCAAATTAAACCAAATTATTGTCATGTATTAGTATGGAGCGCAGCTGTTGTTTAAATATAGACTAGGGGAGTGTCGACTGGCTTGGGGAATATTATTCCATATTAAAGTAGCAGCAGATTTAATAAAGAATAGCCGGGTATATGTGCGAGAAAAATTTCTATGAAAGGAATCTAAGTTTCTCGTGTCATGAGAGTGAATGCTAGAAGTGCGACAAAAGGTCTGGCTCTGTGATGTCCGGTTCAGGGCCTTCAGAGGCTTTGGAGAAATTGGAGTGCTGCTATGGTCCCAATGCCGTTGTGCATAATATTATGATCAGTGTCAAGCATGGGCGGCGATCCCGGGGGGTCGAGGGGGACAAGACCCCCCACCTTTAAGAGTGGGGGGACACGCCATGCATCGGACCCCCCAAATTTTGAAGAAACCCCAAAAAAAGGTCATCAGATTTTTTCGTGCTAGAGTTATGAAATTTGTTCGCGCGTGAGCGCGAAAAAATTTTTGGACCTTTTTTTGGACCAGATCAGTTCAAAACTATTTTTTGACCAGATCAGTCCAAGAATGTCCCCCCCCCACCTGTCAAACAAGATCGCCGCCACTGGTGTCAAGGCTGTATTTTGCTTACAAGGTCTGTACTAGATAATGACATTCCTGGCTCTATAAATGATGCAGATGTAACTGACTTGAGAGCACGATATGACAGTGCATCAGCAAAGAGTTAGATTTACCAGGTCTAGATGCCTCTGAATGTTCAAGAAAGTTGGACAGTGCGCTCTCAGCTCATACAACCATGATTGTTGGCCACTGTCTCCAGAACTGCCAGATTATGGTTGCAATATATGAAGTATGTTGACATTCTAAAAACAGTTCTTAGAGCTGAAAGATTAGGAGTTTCGGATATGCATCTTGTTGGTATCTCAAAGATGCTAAATCTCTCAGTATGCTCTATCTCAAAAATATACTCGAAATGCCACATACTAATCAGTGGTGTAGTCCTAAAAAATTAAGTGGGGGAACGCCTGGAAATTGAAGTAGCAACTGTAGCAAAAAGTGCAATCTTGCAAGAATTTTGCATAGTGTGAGCGCTGCTATTTTTGAAACTGTTGAATCTAACCCTAACCCTAACCCTAACCCTGGCTCCAGTAAGTAAGCAGTTGAAACTGTGAGTCTTGAAGTCTTCTTTGTTCATTTATTTCAGCAGAAATGCTGCAAAATAGTGATGGATCGCGTTCCCTCCCTGAAAAAAAGTGCGGGAACGGCGTTCCCCCGCGTTCCCGCCCCACTACACCACTGATACTAATGCATGGTTATCTCAACAACGCAGTAATGGGTACCACAGTGTACGCCGATCTGGGGAGGCTTGTCAACGGCCTTCTCACACAACAAGTTTTGATGAAAGCGATCAAGGGGCGCAGTGGTTTGACACATGGCAGGGGGATGAGTGAAAAGCACAAAATCTGTTGACAGCTCTATTTTTTAATGATGATTTCACAGGCATTTATGCCTTTCACATGCATCCAATCCCATCCATGCATAGTGGAAGTTGTTGCATCGTGTCAAATGGGGAAGCGATGCCACATATTTGCAAATGGTTATGCAATATGTTGATTATATATATATATATATATATATATATATATATATATATACATATATATATACATAATTATCTGAACCCATTATGCTACCAACTGCGTAAATGTATTTGATGGATATGGGAATAGTCCTTTCTACAAAAGACCATGAACATTAGGCTATAGGAGGGCCAAATTGTCCGCTCCAGTAATTGCAATCGATGAATGGAAAATTGCTCACTGAAATCAAGCTGCTTTTTGGAAACAATCAAGTTGTACAAAGAAATTATTTTAATTGCTTGCAAATTACACAATCGATTTCAATTTCTGCTGCGTCCGTGCCATGGCCTTTGGCGTGTGAATCATAAAACAAAGTTGACTGGTTTCATTTTCCCTGGGGATAATTTAATTGAAGGTATATATATATATATATATATATATATATATATATATATATATATATATATATATATATATATATATAAAACCATGTATGGAAAGTAAAAATCACCTTGTTGCCAATTTTTTCTGGGTCTCGGGCTCCGCAACAAGACCATGAAGAATTATTTAATGTCGACCATGTCCAAAAACCACTGACACATTTGTCTATACTGTCACAGGGAAGAAACTTCTCGCTTGAACAAATCTGTAACGATTTCATCTCCTGCAACAGCCTGCACATTATGAAATTTGTAATGTTTTAAAATACCAGATATATAGTCTGATCGAGAGGGTAGCCATATTTAGTTGTGAATCATTGTAACACATAAAAACATTATGATTATAAAACAAAAGTATCTGAATTAAGAATTGATAGTACTATCATACTTGAGAGAACCGTGGTATTTTTGTGGCATTGTAACATTCCATTGGATTTTGGAAAGAAGCCATTTCAATAATAATTTAAATTAGTTTCAAGTTACGCCTATATGTTTTAGAACTGGTTCTGTTTTTCTCAGTGGTCTCTATGCCTATCTATCTTAATAAAATCTTAAATTTTTGGCTTATGAAATAATTAAGACAAAATGGTTCGTCTGATATTTTTGTTCGAAATTTGACCTTGCTGACTTAATTAGGCCTAGTTGATGGATATATTAAATCAGGGGCCTATATTTATCCTAGTTTCCTAGAGTTATTTCGGTAGGTTGCCAGATTGCAGATTCTACTGTCTAAGGGATAATTTCAATAACTCTGTCCTAACCAAATCCAACAAAGCAAAAAAATTTAGAAAATCCCAAAGAGTTCGACAAAAATTTGTCGCGCGGTAATTGCTTTGACTCTCTTTGACCACTCAAGTCCATAGGTAAATTCGGCGCCTATGACAGTAGCAAACATTCAGTTAAGTCATTCGTTAATTCACTAATCTGTATCTCTCTAAAATGTGTACACCAAACTGTGTATTTCAGGGGCCAAATTTCGGGGGGTTGATTCTGCATTTGCCATTAAGAGGAGGGGGTTAGACGCCACTGCGTGCAGGAACAGAAATCCCAAGCCAGTGCTTGAGGCGGTGAGGAAGAAAAGACTGATCCACATTATCGAAGCAGCAGACAAGTCAAGAAGAGCAAGTGCTCTAACCTTATCCTTGTCCATTGAGCATAATTATGATGTCGTTATGAACAACGAGAAGTCCATATTCTGTTGAATTAAACTTACGATATGCCGACTGAAAGGGGGAGATTAACATTGAAGTTGGATGATAGATGAGTTTGCATCCGATTCATGACTATCCGTTCAAGGAGTTTAGATTTAAAATTTACGGTTGAGATAAGTCTGTAATTTGACAGGTCATTAGGGTCAAGAGAAGAACAATGGCATGAACAAAACTAGATGGGAAGGATCCCTCGTGCAATGAGAAATTGATAATCGATGTAATGTTTTGACCGAAGACATCAAAGCACTCTTTCAGAAACCAAGGAGAAATGATGTCAAGGGGACCGGCTCTGTTAGGCGAGGAAAAAGATAAGTTTCCGAACCTATTCCAGAGTAGTTGGCTACAAATAGTCTATGAGAGGTGTTGAATTTGGGTAGAGGATTTTGTCCAATGCACAGAAACTGACCAATTTAAAGCTGTATTCCAGGATTTTTGTCTGCAAAAAGGTCAAGGTTGTAGACAGCTACACACACGCGTACACACACACATACTCATATATTTACATACAAGCCAATGCATTATACGTAGTTTTACGTACATTATATGTGCACTTATACGTGTGAATGTTAATCATCATATGTATGAATATTTTTGTGTGGCTCTAAAAAATGCACTGTATAAAAATGCCTACATAACAGACGGACAGGCAGGCATACAGACACATACATGCCCCTGTTCCGGTGTAGTCCTATCTGTGTCTGTACTCGTGGCATTCATCGCTCTCCCTCCCCGTGATGCCCCAGCGGCATCTCGACCATTCGTCGCGACCTCTGGAGACCATTTGACGTAAACGAGAACGGGATCTGTGCGAGATCTGTGCGAGATCTGGCGACATCCAGAAACGAAGCGTTCTTCAACAGCACATCCGGGTATTCGACGCCGGCGTTAAATTAACCAGCATAATATCCTGCAGTCGAATATGTTGTAAGAGGCGGTATTATTTTCAGTTTGTTTTATTATTCTAATATTTAGCTTAAAATGTGTTTGTGTTCAGATGTTCCGGATTGATATCCAGCTCTGTAAATGTGCCTAATTATTGTTATTGTTATTTTTATTATTACTACTACTATCACCATCATTATCACCATCATCATTATCACCATCATCATCATCACCACCACCATCATCATCATCAACATCATCATCATCATCATCATCATCATCATCATCACTATTCTTGCTATCATATTATATATATATGTATATAGGCCTATATATATATATATATATATATATATGTCTAACTCATGCATGTTTGTTAAACGAAAATGATCTCTAAATAACTTCTATATATATATAATCCGGAAGTATTTTGAATTGGAGGGATGTGGCGCTGGTCTAATTCCTGTTCCTGGACTGGCTGCTGAAGTTGCTCTATTAGTGGATGCAGAGACTGCAGTGGGTCTGAAGACTGCGAGACATTTGTCCCTTAATCCTCTTTCGTCAGTAATTGATGTACGGTTCCATCGTAGAAAACTGTAACGAAGTGCTTGTTAAGTCTTACGCCAAATGTGTTCACATAAAGGGTTTCGTTTTTCATGAAAGGTTTGCATTATTATGTCCATCCAAAAATGTTAATCAGACTCTAGACCAGACGGAAATCTATTCTATCTGAGAATATTTATAGATATATATGCATGTATACGCGTGCGTGTGTGCGTACGTGCGAATGTATATATGTATGTATTCATGTATGTATGCATATGTATGTATGTATGTATGTATGTATGTATTTGTATGTACATATTTATGTATGTATGCATATGTCTGTATAATTATATATATAATAGGCATATATATCCATTTGATTTACGTTTCGTTGCTGTTTGAATGTATTTTCTGTCTTAGAGAAACACAAAACATGTTGCGCTATATAAGATAACGTAAGTAATGATAAAAAAAAATTACTAGGCTTTGCAGAAGCTTGATCGATCTGCCCACCTGCAGCTAGCAGTGATTTGAAAGATGACATTTTCAGAAACAGAAGCTGATATGTTAACCAACTAAAAAGCAATATGAAAAAGAGAGACAAAGACGTCTACGATTGGACGAAATCCCTACTGTCGACAATTCTAAAGAAAGGAGACTTAGCTGGATATGTAGAGGAAATATAGAACACACTGCTCTAATGAGCCATGTGGGAAAGTCTAAAGGATTTACACTATAAAGCAAAACTAAATCGCAGTGTAGGTATAACAGGCTATAACATATAATAAGCGCAGTATAACAGTATAACTATAACACTGTTGGGGTCTGCGCACGTCACAGCCCATGTTGGTAATTGTTCAACTTCTGCGGCATTTCGACGTATTATTATAATTATTTTGTCCAAGTGCAGAATTTCCTCAATAAGTTCTAACAAGGTGAAGTTTCCTCTAAATTTAGTAAACCTTCAAAAACGCTTACAGTGACATACTACATCTGAATATATGTGTGTGTGTGTGGGTATGCGTGTGTGTGTTTGTGGGTATGCGTGTGTGGGTTTGTGTGTGTATGTTTGTGTGTGTATGTGTGTGTGTTTGCATGTGTTTATGTTTCTCTGTGCATGCGTGTGTCTCTGTATGGAACTGTGCAACCGTGTATGTGTTTGTGTGTAAGAAATGTATTCAGATGTGTATGTGTGTGTATGTGTTTTTGTCTGCAAAAGCTCGTCGGTCCCGCCTTTCCATTCTTTCATATATCAAAAGCCCTTGGGTCAAGGATTGGGCTGTGACCATCAACTGATAACTAACACACTGATCAGATCCCGTGCTTTGTCCACGACGGCGGACGACGTTTGTGAGGATATCAAGGTTTTTTCTTTCTAGATGTTTCACCAGCAATATAAGCATCTAGTCAGTAAGCAACGCTTGGCTGGTCACGGTGCGTGCATCCGTCACGCATATATGAGCAATATCTGTCCCCATGGCCGCATCTGAAAAGAAGCTACTGTCGCTGACGACAAATGGGCACATCGACTCGACTCGGCTTCGATCTGCAGACTCTACGGTGCGTGGCATATCACTGTCGATGTCGCTTGTGTGAACATGGCATTAAGAAGTCTCACGAGAGACTTCCTAAGCAGCCGGGCTTTGCTTTAGAAGTCTCAAGCGTTCTAGGCGTGCATGCTAAACGACTTATGCATTTCTGATAAGCAATTCTGCAACGCGACCGGTGCACAGAAGTCGTGTCTGGAAAAAGGCCGACATAATATCAGAATGTGTGCGATTTGTGTTGGTAGGGTCCAGTGAGAGGTTGGAACTGACGCATAGAGATTCTATTATAATCCAGTGCTTTTTTAGCCGGAACGCTTCGGAACGGCGTTCCGGCAGCTTTTTTCAGCTACTAAAAAATAATAATTTATATTTATTTTAATAATAAAAACAATAATTTAGTTATTTTAATTTAATTTAAGTGTTTTGAACTGTTTTCGGTGTTTATTGAGACCCCTCCCAACCCCAATCCTGTTTTTCTCGGGATTTTATCCCTTCCAAAATTGATCAGTTCCAGAACCTATTGTTCAGTTCCGGAACCTATTGTTCCAGGAAAAAAGCATTGTTATAATATAATGGCTTATATAGCGCCGTTGTAATAAAGCATTGATCGATGGTCACTTCCGGTGAAATTGTAGTTAAAATCATCATCATCATTTTAATTCATTGGGAAACCTCCGTGGATTATAAGTCAGAAAAACTAGAAGTTAGGCTCACGCACGCTGAAGCGCGTGCCTTAAAGTTTAGCTCTTGATGACTTAGAGAACTGTATGGAACACATGGAACTGGGCATTGCGTTACAAAGCTTCTGATCAGCGACCAAGAACGTCCGGGAGAGAGCCCAACGTTGTTCCAGTGTGGAACACAGCAAAAAGCAGTCTTGTTGTCCTCGAGACCAAGGTCTTTGTCTCGAGTGCACTCGAGTTCGTTTTTAAAAATCTTAGTCTTGGTCTTGAGACCAAAAGTCTTGGTCTTGGTCTTGAGGTTCAAAGTCTTGGTTTTGATCTAGAGGTTCAAAGTCTTGGTCTTGGTCTTGATGTTCAGTCTTGGTCGTGGTCTTGCAAGACCAATTGGGCAATACTCGACTTGCAATATGAACAGCCATTTAGCAAAACGTAAGAAGTTTGCGAATTTATTTAATAATTACTAATACAATTGCTTTAGTATTTGCACGGTGTGAATGAGACCTTACTTTTGTTTTGGACAAAATATCTACGGACGGATAAGAATCTTGCTGGTCAGGAAAACCATCGGCAGCAGCAACAGTTATGCTGTATCTGGAAGCCCTGCCGAGATTTGTTTCAGAAGCCAGACGATCTGATAAGCCAGGATTATTTACATCCATTGCTTGAAAAGCTGCTGTGTTGGCCAGAGACTTCAGCAAAGTATTTTCACATGGCGGAATTTTTATTAGGCCCCACATGGCACGTCTTGCTCAGAAAATTCTGAGCGAATTGGTCTTTATAAAATGCAACAGGCATTTGGAATAACATTTCGAATGAAGAACTTTTGTAAATACAAATTCGGAATTCTTTGCAGTCTGCATTTAGAGTTGTTTTGCTTGAATCAAATAAAACTCATGTTTTAATTGAAATAGGCCTAGCGAGTAGTCCGACTAGACAATTTTTTTAGCAAGGAATAGAAGTCTCGATATGATTGTGATTTTTTGGGTCTTGTTCTTCGTCTTGAGACCAAATGTCTTGGTCTTGGTCTTGAAGTTCAAAGTCTTGGCCTTAGTCTTGGTCTTGAGGTTTAAGGTCTTGACAACAAGACTGTCGAAATGAAGCCGCAAAGTTAGAAAGCTCTGATGACAGAACTAGTGTGTGTCCACCTAAGCCTCAACTGCGCAAGGAACTAGGCCACAAATTGTGAATGACAAGGCCTGCTTTAGCGTAGGCCTAGGCATTGTTTCCTTTAATTTTTTGCGTGCGCGCAATTGCCTATCACGTATAGGCAGTGACTTTTGGACCTGCACCATATTCTGTGCAGGATTGTGCAATGTTCATTTACCACGCTTGAACCAAACAGAAACTATTAAAGAACCATTAAAGAATATTCTTTTCTTTACTCTAGAATCGCGTTGCGTGAATAAAGCGGAGTGGAACAGAACCTTAAGTTAGGCCTGTTATGTTAGATTGTGTCTCGTTTCTCTTCCCGGCCAGTGGGCCACCATAATAATGTTCGAAAAAAACTGTTTTCGACCCATCCCTCTTTATTTGTGGGGAGTTTTATTAAAACGAAGGACTGCTTACTTCGTTATGAAACTGCATTATGAAAGCAACGGACTAGACCTACTTACACTACAGAACGAGTACATAATAAATGTTGCCTGCTCTTGCCACCAGTTGGTGGAGGGAGCAGGCAGAGATCACGGAACACCCATCATATACAGGTTATAGTTCAGAGTACGATTTTATCGCGCACACAATGCTGTGGTCAGCTGTATTGTGTCGACCAGATGAGTTTGAAAACAACTACGGTTAAATGTATCATGTGGGACAGATACATTCGAAAGAGTGTCATGAAACACACTTCACTATCTGCACTAATGAGATCCCGCATGTTTTCGCAGCATGGGGCATGAAAACTGTGACCTGCTGAACCTAGTAGGCTAAATATACCAGCTGCTATAACGATGAGCTAAATTTAACTACGAAACAGCACGAACGCTCATAGATTTGATGCGGTAGAAGTAACTTGTTGTGCTCCAAAGTCATGCGAGCTCAAAGCGTCGAATGAACACCCAGGGAAAGAGGCCCGGTTGAGTAATCCTGAGGGGGCACAAATGCGAATTAACGTTAATGGTTGAAAGCGAAGGGTTTAGGACGAAAGGGAAACAGAGGAAAAGTCATTAGTCTCAAGAAATTGAGTACACCTGTTCTTTGTTTCGGCCTTTCTGTAACAACAATAATAAATATATTTTTTAGGCCTAATTTATTACATTTCTATAATTATAAATCTAGTTTCACAATAGACAAGCGACCAAATTTCCACATAGCCTATGTATAATATATGTAATGTATAGCCTACATATTACATAACATATACATAATTACATGTGTGTGTGTGTGTGTGTGTGTGTGTGTGTGTGTGTGTGTGTGTGTGTGTGTGTGTGTGTGTGTGTGTGTGTGTGTGTGTGTGTGTGTGTGTGTGTGTGTGTGTGTGTGTGTGTGTGTGTGTGTGTGTGTGTGTGTGTGTGTGTGTGTGTGTGTGTGTGTGTGTGTGTGTGTGTGTGTGTGTGCGTGCGTGCGTGCGTGCGTGTGTGTGTGTGTGTCAAATAAATAAGCTATGTACAAGTCGGTCGCTCGTCTAGAGTGAAAATATAATTATGATTATACAAATAATTTTGTATATGTTTTTAGGACAACTAGAAAGACTTCAAGTTGACGTCGTGACAAATGGGGCTCGAAAGCTTATGTATGTTGCATTTTGACCTTTTATATTGTGCTATATTATACAACTAGTTGCAAAACTGCTTTTCATTTATTTTATTCTCGTTGTCTGTCCATGTATTTTCCCTTTAGTTCCTTACATCATAAAATTTTTATTTTACACGGCGCCTCTTTGTACCATATATCACTGTATCAGTGTCCTAGTTGTGCTTTCTGTTTATCTGCTTATCTCCTTCGTCTGCTTCTGTCCTTCACTCTGTTCGTATTATCGCCTGTCTGTGTCCATGTCTGGCTTTTGCTTTTTTTATCTGTCTCCATGTTTGTGTTTCTCCCTATAGCTGTGACTGTATACACGTCACTCGCGCTATCTTTGCATCTTTTACTTCGTCTGTCACGGATACAGTCTCTCTGTATTTCTGCCTGCGTGTCTGTCTGTCTGTCTGTCTGTCTGTGTTTGTTTGTTTCTCTATGTGTCCGTCTGTATGTGACTGCGTGCGTGCGTGCGTCTGTCTGACTGTCTGTCTGTCTGTCGTTCTGTCGTTCTGTCTGTCTGTCTATCTGTGTTGTAGTCTTAGTGCATGATTATCACTATGATTAATTTCGTTTTCCGTTCAGAGGCTCCATCTCGTGTCCAGCAGACGCGCTAATTGATTGCAACTGGCAACCTCCCTAGCACTACGTCGTCGGGATTGGCTACTCTCTCTCTTTATCTTCACGCTCAACAGTCGTAATTCTATTTCCTCGCTCCTCCTTCGTCCTCTTTCATCCTCTTTGCTTTGGTTGTCGTTGTTCCTGTTGCGATCATCACATCAGCTGTCTGTCTCTCCTAACACGGAAGGAGGATGGAAAGGGGCGTGCAGGAGGATGAAGACACAGAGGATTAAATTGAGACATAAATTGATGATGAACAGATGCAGGATAAGGAATAAATTGAGGGATAAATTGAGGATGATATGATTCAGGATAATAAAAGAACAGAGGAATAAATTAATGATGATAAGATGCAGGATAAGGAATAAATTGAGGGATAAATTGAGGATGATAAGATTCAGGATAGTAAAAGAATCGAGGAATAAATTAATGATGATAAAATGCAGGATAAGGAAGAAATTGAGGAAATAAACTGAGGATGATGAGTCGGGATAAGGAAGATATTAAGGAATAAATTGAGGATGACAAGATGCAGAAGAAGAAAGACAGCGAAAAATTGAGGATGGCAAGATGCTAACAGAGGAAAGATTTGAGGACTAAGCTGAGGAATAGGCTAAGCTGATGATGAAACGGTGAAGGAGATAGAAACTGAGGAATGAACTGAGGATAAAGCGGAGATGTAGGAGGTGTAGGAGGAAGAAACTGAGGACTAACACAAGTATGGAAATGTACCAGATGAAGATTGCAACTTGCAAGGGTAATATGACCGATTTCCACTTAACACTAGGATTCGATGACAGATCAACTTATCTACGCATGCAGCAGGTTTTAGCTGTCTAGCATAACACTGCATGTATGTAAATATCAATTTATGTATGTATGTATGCATGTGTGTATGTATTCATGCATGTATGTATGTATGTATACAGGTATGCATGTGTGTACCTATGTAAACGTATGCATGTGTTGTGTATGTATGTCCGTATGTATGTATGTATGTATGTATGTATGTATGAATGTAGTAGGCCCTATGCATATTTGTGAGTATGTATGTATGCATACATGTATGTATGTAGGCCCTATGCATGTATGCGTGTATGCATGTGTGTATGTATGTATGGTATGTATGCATGTACCGTATGTATGTATACAGGTATGCATGTGTGTACGTATGTAAACGTATGCATGTGTGTATGCATGTATGTATGTATGTATGTATGTATGACATTGTATGTATGTATGTTCAGCGGGATCTAGGTCCCTTAGGGGCGCCCATTGCCTCTTGTGACTACAAGAACTCAATCAACTGCATAAACTCAGCTAAGCCATTAGTATTATAAGACTACAAGAATTCAATCAACTGCATAAACTCACCTGTTAGAAGTGGATATGAAGAAATGGGAAGTTGCATAAGTATTAATTCTTTTTACCTTGTAATTCATAGTTACTGAGTTTACAGATTCTGTACTAATTATATAAAAAATCTTTGTTGTAAATGACTGTCAAATGTTGTCATTGGATGCAATAAAGACAGATGTTATGTTATGTTATGTTATATATGTATGTATGTATGTATTTATGTATGTATGTATGTATGTAGTAGGCCCTATGTATATTTGTGAGTATGTATGTATGTATGTATGTATGTATGTATACATGTATGTATGTAGGCCCTATGCATGTATGCGTGTATGCATGTATGTATGTATGTATGTATGTATGTATGTATGTATGTATGCATGTATGTATGTATGTAGTAGGCCCTATGTATATTTGTGAGTATGTATGTATGTACCCTGTATGTATGTATACATGTATGTATGTAGGCCCTATGCATGTATGCGTGTATGCATGTGTGTATGTATGTATGCATGTATATATGTAGTAGGCCCTATGTATGCATGTATGCACGTGTGTGTTTAGGTAAGTGCGAGGAAAACTGAGGAATAAATTGAGGGTGAAAACTGAGGAGGAAACGGAAGACGAAGCAATGCAGAAGACGGAGGTGGCTTCCCAGAGGGAGACACCTTCGCCCCCTGAGCCTTCCGATAGACGTTTCTCCTAATTGTCTTCTCGTTATATACTAGACATTCTTGGCTAATACTGCGCTCCCAGTTTAAAAACCACATCTACCGGAGAAAGATTTACGCGTGGAGGAAGGATTAAAAGGGAGAAGGGAAATAACTGTTGGAGGAGGAAAGAGAAAGGACGAAGATCCATGGAAGAGATTTCGATTGGACAACGGATTCTGATATTTATAATATGGCTTCATTTGAAAGGACCATCGGTAGCGCATTATACAGCAGCGCTATAAAAGTTAGTACATTGTACTAAATTACATTACATTGGTATACGTTACATTAGGTTGTAGCCAGGATAATTTGGACGGGCAGGAGATTAAAGCTTTGTCATTAATAAAGGATAATTTGAAAGAAGGGGCAGAGAGAAAGAGAAATAAATTAAGAGGAGGAGCAGAGAAGGAGGAAGAGGAGAAGGACGAGGAGGAAAATATTGAGGAGCAGAATAAATCCTAGTAGGAACCTTCCAGTAAAAAATAAGTTTTAGAATGGTGGCATTAAATAATTAAAAACCTAACAACATAACAGCTGAACCAATCTACAAATGACGAAGGAAGCCGAGGAGGGAGTGAGTCAGCCAATCCCTCTCACTAAATGTTCGTTATGGATCGACTTATTCGTAATCTTAAACTACAAAATTTCTAAAGCTCTACTCTAAGGCTAAGCGCAGGGCACCAGTTTATTCACGAGCTCTGCGTTGTATCAGATGCGTCGTCCAAAGATTAATGTCCAGTGAAGGTCCCAGTCCTGTTGTCAGAGAGACCAGAGAGAGGAGGGCGTGAATGATGGATCAGTGGGAGACGGAACAGACGAATAAAGATGAGGAGAAGGAAGAGGAGAAGGAGGAAGATGCAAATTATATGGATGAGAAAGAAGATGACAAATAGGAGGAGGAGGAAGACGAACAGGAGGGGGATAGAGAAGAAATAAAACTAGGAAAAAAGGATGAGGAGAAAGAAAACGATAAGGAGGAGGAAGAGGAAGAAAGAAAGCAAGATAAGGAAACGAAGAGTATAAGGAGCAGGAGGAAGAAAAAGAAAAATAATGCAGAAGGAGAGGAGGACGAGAAGCCAGAAGATAAGGATGCTGAGGAATATGAAGCCGCATCAAGACCATTGTCTCATACGTGGAAGAAGACACATATTTCTCTTATTCGGTTGTTCCAATTCTTCTTGTCGATGGCAAGAAGGCCAGTCCGACTAAATCCCTCCGCCGTCTCATCCACAGCCGCAGTCACCCAAGGACACGACGAAGCCCCGTCGATGACTCTCATCCCCACCTAACCCCCAGTCAATCCCACATCAACTGACGCCATAATAGGTCAACACATTCAGCTCAGACAGACGGACACAGGCAGACACAGAGGCACAGACAGGCAGATCGATAGACATACTGATTCATGCAGAAAGACGATATCCAGACAGGCAGACTCACGCGGAGTAGCACATACACTGACAGAGGTACAACAGACCGACAGACAAAAAGACATAGACAGATACATACAGACACAGATAAACTACAATCAAGCAGAGAGAAGAACAGACACAAACACACAGAGATATCGTAGTCGCACTGACAGAGACACAGACAGACATACAGACAGACATATAGACAGTGAACCGGACCTGAATGAGGAAACCTGCACAGACATATAGAAGGAGAGTTAGAGAGGCATACAGACAGACAGACAGACGAGGCTTAAATTTCAGATCAATTTCAACAGACTGTTGATTGGGGCAGAATTGCCAATCTCCAGCAGCTAAGCTCTCAAACGAATCCAATGAATTCAAATGACGACAACTTGCAAGAATAATAAACCGATTTCTCCTTAGCATGAAGCCTAGGAGGAGTTCATGACAGACTCGACCAACTTATATACACGTACAGTAATTGTCAAGTATAATACTGTATGCATGCATGTAGGCCATATATATATCTGCATACATGTTTGCATGTGTTCATATGTGTATGTATGTATGACATTGTATGTATATATGTATGCATGTGTGCGTGCATGTGTGTATGTATGTATGCACGTATGTATGTTTGTGTGCATGTTTGTAAAGATGACTGTATGAATGTATGTATGCATATGTGTATGTATGCATGTATGTATGCATGTATGTATTTATGTGTGTATTTTGCATGTGTGTTTGTATGAATGTATGTATGTATGTATGTATGTATGTATGAATGCATGTATGTATGTATGTATGCATGTATGTATTTCTCTATATATGAGTGTATGTATGTATGTATGCATGTATGTATGCATGCATGCATGCATGCTACAGTATGTATGTATATATGTATGTTGTATGTATGTATGCATGTATGTATGGAACTTTACTGCACTTCCTTATCTTAATTACAAGTACCGGCCTAAAAACCTAAACCAACCAAGTCGCAAAACTTAAATATTTTGTATTGTGCGTACACTGAAACTAGGGTTGCTACCTCTCCCGATTTTGTCGGGACTGTCCCGATTTCGAG
>OY744602.1:14378882-14703882 GCA_963556255.1 Allolobophora icterica
TCGGCGGCGGCGGCGGCGGCGCGCCGACAAACAAAAATCGGCGGCGGCGGCGCCTACAAAATGTCGGCGGCGGCGGCGCGGCGCGGCCGGCGCAGGGCTCTAGGCTGGGAGCGTCTCTTGAATAACGCGCTATATAAATTTCTAGTTGACTGATTGATTGATTATGTTCGCTGTCTTATGCCTCCAATATTGTGTATGTAAGATTTTGAATGATGCGCTTTTATAGTTAATCAAACAAGTGATTGCTACACTCGTCTCAAATCTTCTGTATCTTCGTATAACTTTACTTTTGTTGCCTTGGTACGAGTAAATACGATGACCCCTTCGGCTGACTTATTGACTACCGGAATGTTACAATGTTTGTTAAAATAATTACTTTATGTGGTCTGTCAATAAACGATTGATTGATCGATATACGGCTCTCCCGCATCTGCACGTGAACCTTTCAATATTTGGTTTAAGAAGCCGTTAGTTTTTTTTTCAAACACAAGGATAATTGTTCGTTTACTTGGTGAGTTACATTAATGACCTAAAGTTTAAAGGCCTGGGGAGCATGCCAATAATTTGATTAAATACATTCGCCCTACCAATTCCACCCTGCCATACTTCGACCTACTAGAATCACTGCTGCGGCGCTGCCACAGCCTTCTTAACTGATAATATAATTATTTAGGGTCTACGAATATAGAGGCAACATTTCTGATTCGTGCATTGTTATAAGCGATATTTATGCATGTATGTATGTTTGTATGCATGTATGTATGCAAGAATGTATGCATGCATGCATGCATGAATGTATGTATACGCCTTTGTATGTATGCATGCAAGCATGCATGTATGATGCATGCATGAATGCATGAATATATGCATTATAGATATAGGTATATATGATCATATATTATATGCAAGTATTCATAAATTTGTATGTATGTATGTATGACTGTATGTATCTATGTGTGAGTCTATATAATATAATGTATGCATCTACGACTCTATGCACGAGTCTATGTATGTATGTATGTGCTTGGTCTTGCACTATATGATTATGATGCTATTGCATCTTTTATCAGTAACCCAGCGGGGATCATAATAACTGTTTCTGAAACTGGGCTAGACAGTCGCTTCAATCAGCGACTGTCTTGCTGCCAACTGAATTTAAAGTGGGACAAATACTTCACGCTTCCATAAAGTCATATCTTATTTATGTACATCTAAGTCAGGCAAAGGCGGTGGTGGGAGCGGGGAAACATCGTCCCGCCCTCACACTTGGAAAAAAACAGGAGAGGGGATTTTTAAGCATCTATAGTTCACTATTTCTTCGGAAGGGTAAACCCTCGAGGGTTTACAGGGAAGGAATGAGTTAAGATGAGTAATTTATCTTAAAAGGGCGAGAAAGAAAAATTCTGGGAAATGAAAATGTGAATACACAACGAAAATAATTGATCATGTCTTGCAAAGCGTCAGTGTCCTCCACAGTGCTCCACTGCTGCTCATATAACAACGATGCCCAGGAAGTTAGTTTTTTTTTATGTTAGGTGGCAACCTCTCTCTGTGTCTGTCGTCTGTCTGTCTCTTTCTCTCTTTATCTCTCTATCTCTTCTAATCGCTTCTCTTCGCTTATCTCTCTCTGTCTCCTCTACTCTCCTATCTTCTCTTCTGTCCTGTCCTGTCCTGCCCTGCCCTGCCCTGTCCTCTTCTCTGTCTCTGTCTCTGTCTCTCTGTCTCTGTCTCTCTGTCTGTCTGTCTCCCTATCTATCTGTCTTTCTATCTATCTATCTATCTATCTATCTATCTATCTATCTATCTATCTATCTATCTATCTATCTATCTATCTATCTATCTATCTATCTATCTATCTATCTATCTATCTATCTATCTATCTATCTATCTATCTATCTATCTATCTATCTATCTATCTATCTATCTATCTATTTATCTATCTATCTCTAACTCTGTCTGTCTGTCTGTCGCTCTCTCTCTCTCACTCAAACTCTGTCTGTCTCTTTCTCTCTTTCTCTCTCTTCTCTCTCGCTCTCTTTCTTGGCAGTATATCTTGTATAATATGTAATCTTGAAATCTTGAAAACATTTGAGAGCAGAGCACTTGCCCCTATCTACTGAGGCCATATACCAATTACCAAACTACCAAATAGAGGCTGTTCTGACCTACTTGTATTGGTCATGTGCATGAAACAGGCCTATAGATCTACTTCGCCAACGAGGAACAAAGGCGGAGGCAAATTCCTGAATATCGTCTAAATAAATTAATCTAGGAAATATTTGAGAGCAGAGCTCCTGTTCATATCTGCTGAGGCCAAAACTGATGGATGATAGAGTCAACTGTGACCTAATGGTCATGTGCCTGAAGTTGGCCTATAAAATGTCTCTCAAGTCAACGAGGAACAAAGGCGGAAGTAAATTCCTGAATATCGTCTAGCGCAATGAAAGTAATTGCCTACAAACGTACACGTTTTTTTTATAGCGACCATATAACCTCGATCCTGTTTATGTTTTACTGAATTGATCGGGTGAGATCCTTCATCACCGCTGCCTGTTTTAATAGGTGCCACGCCATTTAAAGTCCCCGTGTATGGACCGTTCTATAATTATAGCCGGAGATTCGAACCTCTGGGCTGTGGTTGTACTGAAACGAGTGACACTTGTGTGATGGATCGGTCTCAAACGGATAGACGGACGGACAAAAAGAGACAGACATACAGAGAGAGAGAGAGAGAGAGAGACAGACAGACAGACAGACAGACAGACAGACAGACAGACAGAGACACAGACAGACAGAGACAGAGAGGGAGAGAGAAAGAGAGAGAGGGAGAGAGAAAGAGAGGGAGAGAGAGAGAGGAAGAGAGAGGGAGAAAGAGAGAGAGAATGAGGGAGAGAGACAATGCCGGCAGACAGACAGAGAAACAGCCAGACAGAAAGGCAGACAGGCACACAGACTGACGGACAGATAACATACATATAGAATAAAAAGGACAGATTGTCTTAGCAATGAACTTTCTTGGTCTCGGCTTATAGTACGCCTGCCATGTATTCCTCTAGAACTCTCTGGTGGAAGTGGGGGGGGGGGTCAAGTTCTGAAGCAAAGAAGCGAAGTGACAATGGAGTCAGGTGCCTGATTGCAGGACAGAACCTATAAAATATGTCTATTTAATGGGGTTCGTGCTCTCAATCCACGTATGGCATACACCAGAACAAGAGTAAGATAATAGATGTCAGAGAGGGGTTAGAGAACCCCAATGGGGTTTCTCACGCACCTCATAAATCAGTGGAAGGAGGAAGAAGGAAGTTAACTCGCTTCATACGATTCAGGTCATTCGCTGCCCAACCACCATCTCAAGTCAGACCCCAGAAGCTCCTTGTCAGTCTTTCTGTCTGCCTGCCCGTGTCTGTATATATGTCTGTCTGTGTCGTTCTATGTATCCGTCCTGGTTGCTTGCATGTCCTTATGATGGTTTGTGTTTGTTTATTTAGTCGGCCATCTTATAGTCATTCTGCAATGGATACTAGAGTTCAAGTATTTAGCCTATTTCTATAATACTCGAAGCTAAGCCTAATTAATCTATAATTAAGCTTAGCTTAGCCTAGGCCTATTAATTATGAGTCATATCTTACTTCTTTTGGTTATAGCCTATTTACACACGCTATATATATAGTGGAGGCTCATGCATGTATTAGGTAAATACTGCGTCCTCAACATATATTGTCTGTCTGTCTGTCTGTCTGTCTGTCTGTCTGTCTGTCTGTCTGTCTGTCTGTCTGTCTGTCTGTCTGTCTGTCTGCCTGCCTGCCTGTCTGTCTGTCTGTCTGTCTGTCTGTCTGTCTGTCTGTCTGTCTGTCTGTCTGTCTGTCTGTCTGTCTGTCTGTCTGTCTGTCTGTCTGTCTGTCTGTCTGTCTGTCTGTATTACATGCCGTTGATATCAAGCTACATGTTTGTTGTCAGAAATTTATACGACGAATACCCCGGGCCGTTTGGCTAAAAGCCCTAAACGCAGGCATTTCCAAATACTCGACATAATCCACTGTAGGTCGATAGGCCTAGGCCTAGGCCTACAGGCCCCTATATTAGGCCTAGTCTGCGCTAGATATATTATGCGAGCTTTCAAAACTTAGGTCGATACACTTTAAGTCTTCGTTCTTCCTGCTTTAGTGCAGCATATCATGCACGATTTGACGAATAGTTTCGGTTTATTTGTTATTGTTTGGATATTTATTTTCAGAAATATACGGTTCTCGGATTGTACTTAATAGAAAAACATATTAAATAGGTTTGCTCTGTCGGGTCTTGACCGTATTTCCTCGGTTTCTTCTTAAGGGCGGTCGTCGTTGTGTCTTTTGCAGGCAGGAATAATTATTATATACCGGTACTAATTATTGTAGGCTACGTATTGACAACTGAAGGTCTGTTTTAAGGATACGTTCCTATTAGGACAGATTGACAACTATAATGTTTGGAGCAGAGTCCCGAAACGAAGACTTTGCAAAGAAACAGACAGACAGACACACAGACACACTGACAAACAGGCAGAAGGATACATGCAGGCTTACACTTTACATGATCAAAGAAGACATTGTAATAGTGCTCAAGGCTTCAGTCGGTGGTCGGTGTTAAACCAATTCGATGCTCAGGACAAAATACAGGGTGATTCCGGTCGATAGTCAAGAGGAACATATCGTAGAAGATGTGGAAGCAGGAAACAAGTACATGTAGAGCTGGTTTTAACTAACCGAGGTCTGAAGACCAGCACAGACGATGCAAAGTCAGCGGTAAACTTATAGATATTAACGTTTAAGAACAGTAATCCCATAAGCTATCCTGAGGGGCAGCATTGGCCATGGGTATGAAGTGTTAGCGACTTCATATTCTTAGTCTCGGCATATGAGGGCGGGTGATCCACTCCCTCGCCGTCTCATCTTCCCACCGACACTGTACGGTCAGTGTAGTCGTTATAGCTGAGTTGGCTAGGGGTCGCAGTTGGGGCAGAAACATCGAAACAAATTTCTGCCACATAGTGTATTATGTAGGCCTAGGCTATTATTAACTCCAAAATTTCTATAGCGCCACCTAAATCTAAGTTTAGGGAACCAGCTTATTCACAAGCGCTGTTATAGAGAATTGTAGACCTATGTCGTGTCTTGTGTATTATTAATGTGTTATGGAGAATTGTATATCACGTGTCATGTATTACACTGGTCAACAAATAAAAAATTTTTCTCGTTGCCAAGGATATTTGAACAATTCTTTGGTATTTTGGGGTCGCTGAATTCAGAAATGGAAGTGGATTTTTCGAATTGGCTCTATTTCATGAGATAATGGACACCTCGAAATAAACAACTAAATATTTTAATTTTGTGTTTTGTAGCGAATTTGCCGGCCAGCATCGCGTCCGTGTGTTTGTCTCCTTGTATGTGTGTTTGCATGCTTCTTTGTATGTGTGCGTATGTGTCTTTGTATATGTGCGTTTGCGTCTTTGTTTGTGTGCGTATGTGTCTTTGCATGTGTCTTTGCATGTGTGTATAACATGTCTGCCTGTATGTGTGCATGTATTTACTTGTTTGGCTCGGATTATATCTTGATGTTAGTTGCTGTCCCTCTGTACTCTGTGAACTGTCCGGACACCCTGTCCAGACCATGTCCAGACACTGTTACCTACCCCCACTCCGGACACTTCGAATGCTATATAAGTTGGAATCGTAAACTTATCATGGATTCTGATTTCACAAAATGTATGAATGGTCCTGAAGCTTCTGCCTGTTGCAGTTTTGTCTTAGTTGTACAGAACTTTGTAGGCAACAACTAAGCAGACAATTACGAAGAACTGGTGCAAAACATGCTCACAAACTTCAGAAATTTGGGTACTAATATGAGCATAAAGGTACACTTTCTTCATAGCCACTTAAATAGATTTCCATATAATCTTGGACAATGTCAGCGAGGAACAAGGTGAGAGGTTTCACCAAGATATAAAGGTCATGGAAGAAAGGTATCAAGGCAAATGGGACAGACACATGATGGCAGACTATTGCTGGAGCCTCCAACGTGATTGTCCTGATAACCGACATAAAAGAAAATCGTACAAATGGCGTTTAACTATGCATTAATTAATTAATTAATTAATTAATTAATTAATTAATTAATTAATTAAGTATATTCTTTAATAAACGCTAGCAAACGCACAGTGCTTTACATACACAAAGGGGAAAGAAAAAATATAACAGTAATAATGACGTTAGATGATAAATGAAATAATAGAAACAGAGCCTAACTGTACAGCTTCCTACACAGGAAACCTCGTTGGGTAAGGGAGTCAAATCTAGGGAGAATCAGATTATGGGAACGAGGGCGCAAATCATACCCGGTCTTTAGAACGGGAGGTAGAAGGGCATGGAGGAGGTGACTAGGGTTTTTGAGAATGCTATTAAAGAAACCACGATCAGCTTTTTTCCAGAGTTCCTCAAAAGTAGGAAAGAAGGAGGGAGGGAGCCAAGACGAACCAACTTACGAATAATTGCGCCTAAGCGATCAAGTTCCTGTTTGTTGGCAAAGCAACCATACCTGGGAACGGCATAGCATACAGTGGTAGCCCGTATCACGTCATGAAGCCTGGGGCCCGAGAGCCCATGAGAAATCAAGATACGATAAGCATAAAGGGATTGTTTAGCCTTTATGCTCAGTTTTTGGATATAAGGAGAGAATTCAAACTTATCGGTTATTTCAATTCCTAATATTTTAATGAAGAGACATTTGAGATTCCGCATATAGGTGGTGGATAATATTTAAGGATCGTCTTGGACTTGGTGAAGATAATGTTGCTGGATTTAGAATGGTTAAGATGAAGATTGCATCTCTGGGCCCAGGCATAAATGTGATCAAGTTCTGCAACAGTGGTGGAGATATTAGAAGCCAGTATGAGAAGATAGCAGTCATGTGCTTATTTGAAGATGCGACTAAAGTGGTTGAGAGGTTTTAAACCAGACATGGTTGCAATAAAAATTGGTGGGACCCATGCCGGAGCCGTGTATGATACTTGCATTAATTCAGGCCAGGGACGATGTGATACCATGGAACTTAGTGCAATGGCCAGTTGGTCGGCCAGGAAAGAGTGTCTGACAGTGTCAAAAACCTTAGAAAAGTCTAAAAATCGTGATTTTTATCAATCAGCTTACCATGTTTAAATGTTTTCAGACCGGACAATGCCATTATGTATTTTATGTGTGCACTTTGGTACAAAATTTGAGACAATTTCAATGCGATTTTTTACTGTGCTCCGTTTAACCATTAAATTCTCATAATTAGTCAAATAACTCAACAACTAGAGCCAATCTAGCAAAACCGACTCCATATTCGGAATCACCACCACAGGTTTACCCTAAAATCGCTCTAATATAATCGGCAATAAAATCATTGTTGACCAGTGTTATTAATGTGCTATAGAGAATTATATGTTGTGTATTATGTATTATTAGTGTCTTAGGAGAATTGTAGTCATTCATTCATTTGAGCACTCATATAGTGCCCCTTCAAGGATACTACTCAGAGGCGCTCCCGATTCTAGCATGAACATAAAGAACAGTTTTTAGTGCAGTGTATAACTGTAACCATAACCATAACCATAAATTTTATTGGTCCAAAGTAAACATCATAAACTTAAGGCATAGTAGCACAGTTACATAGTAAACATAGTAGGCTAACAATGTAACAACGAATAGGACAATTTTCTAGTGGGCACAAAAGGAAACCCTAAAGGGACCGAAGTCCCGTATGTCGTGTATCACGTATTATCAATGTGTTAGGAGAATTGTATGTCGTGTATTATGTGTTAGTAATGTGTTAGGAGAATTGTATGTCGTGTATTACGTACTATCAATGTGTTAGGAGAATTGTATGTCGTGTATTATGTATTAGTAATGTGTTAGGAGAATTGTATGTCGTGTATTACGTACTATCAATGTGTTAGGAGAATTGTATGTCGTGTATTACGTATTATCAATGTGTTAGGAGAATTATTGTATGTCGTGTATTAGGCCTATGTATTAGTAATGTGTTATGGAGAATTGCATGTCGTGTATTATGTATTATTAATGTGCTATGGAGAATTGCATGTCGTGTATTATGTAATTTAATAATATTATTATTGTATTATGGAGAACTGTATGGGGGGCCCATAGAGTAATGGATAACACACTGGCGTGAAGAGCTGAAGGTACCAAGATCGAACCCGGCAGACCCCGTAAGGTTTATTCAGCCTTCCACTCGCCAGGTGGCAGTGGTTAAATGAATAGTAGGCCATGAGTGGCGCCGTGTAGCTGCCGCTTAAAACAGTTATATTCGACTCCTGTAAAACTGTTATTATGTGCTTTTACTGTGTGCATGTATGTAAGGCGCCCTGCGTGGCTGCCATTTCTACTATGTGTATGTTCACTGTACAGCGCAGTGCATTTGCAGGCGCTTAATTAAAGAACAGATTTTATTATTATTATTACTATTATTATTATTATTATTATTATTATTATTATTATTATTATTATTATTATTATTATTATTATTATTATTATTATTATTATGTCGTGCTTTATGTATTATTAATGTGTTATGGAGAATTGCATGTCGTGTATTTTGCATTATTAATGTGCTATAGAGAATTGTATGTCATGTGTCATGTATTATTAATGTGCTATAGAGAATTGTATGTCATGTGTCATGTATTATTAATGTGCTATAGAGAATTGTATGTCACGTGTCATGTATTATTAATGTGCTATGGAGAATTTATGTCATGTATTATGTATTGTTAATGTGCTATGGAGAATTGCATGTCGTGTATTTTGCATTATTAATGTGCTATGGAGAACTGTCTGTCGTGTGTTAGTTGTAGGAAGTAAACAGTAGTGTTGACGAATTGTGTCATTGTGTTACTTTTAGGATATAAACGGATGCGGGGCGAACTGTAGGCGACATCTGGTGCCATCAGTTGCATGAAATTAACCACGTTTGCTATGTCGCGAATCATCTACGTCGTTCACACGGAGGACGCTCTGCCGTGGGCGACCTTCATCAAGAACCTCTTCCTCAAACAGCGAAGCTCTAAGTACGAAGTTCGTTGCGTACTCACCACAGACCTCGCCCAGAGCAACCCTTCATCCGCTCGACTGGACATAGAAGGTGCTGAGGTCGTGGTGGCCGTTCTTTCGCCAGAGCACATCCTCTATCTGGGAGAACATCTGGACTTCACGTACCAAGGACTGGCTCGCGGAGGCCAGAAAGGAGTGTTGTTCTTCTGTGGCACCAGCGCAACTGAACTCGAGGGCACAGAGCCCGGCGGAAAGGACTTACGGACCAGGTTTCCCTCTTACAAAGACTGGGCTGCAGTTCAGCATACGGATGCCAACAGCTTGACTAGAGTCCTAGACAAGATTCAGCCACTCCCAAGTCTCGTCTATCAACTGATACCCGATCGAGTGCGATGTGAGGTACGCAACTACGCATAGTAGGCCTATGTCGAGTATTCTACATGAGTAAGGCTAGTATTATTTGTAAGGCACCCTTGTAGTGGAATGGCCGTGTTACGCCGCCATATAAATTGTCGTTATTCTTGTTATTACTAGACTATTTGCCCGTCATATGCCGCGTTTTTTTTATAGCGCCCAGATATTCATTAGGCAGCATCAGTTACATTCCATACATTCCACAGCGCAGCGCCCGTTTGCCTGCATCGAGCTTGGCCCGATGCAGGCCTCAGGCAGCATCGGTGACATTCCATACATTCTAGAGCGTTAATCGTAGGACACACAGAATGATCTCGGAAACTATATAAGAGATTATATGCACGTTATCGTAATCGTAAGCGCACATATTATACAACGCTTCTTCAAGAAACCTTCAATAGCTGCTGGCGACATCTGTAGGTAGAGAAATGACGAAAAGCCAAGTCGCAGTTTTCATGACGACTTCCAAAATGAGCGGCCGATCAAAGCAAAGCTCCCACGGTCCGTACGCAGAAACCTTACATAAGGGCGCGGCACCCATTCACACGGGCAGCGGTGCTGAAGAATTTCACCCAATCAATTTCTTGAAAATGAGCAGGGTCGAGGCCATTATACGGGCGCTGTGGAAAACGCGTGCATTTACATTTACCGGGTTGCATTGTTTGAGGGACGGACGAGCGGAGGTAGACTAGCTACATGTTTTACATTTGCTGGCTTGGGTCCAATTCCTTGATGACGATTAATTAAGGGATCGGAGACAGCGAGTGCTGTTGATGTCAAGCCCAAAACAAATATGGGGGTCGGTCCTAGAAACGTCGCCAGCTCTTCGTAAACAAATATCATAGGACCTCTATATGATTACCAAGGTTCATTTGCCTCAGATAAGTAGGTCCGGAACCCAGGACCTCCCCGATGAGGTACGCCCCAGCTTCTAGACATAGTTCAGCTCTATCTAGGGCTTGCTATATATATATGCATGCATGTGAGCTTATGTATGCATGCATGTATGTAGGCTATGTATAATGTATGTATGTATGTATGTATGTATGTATGTATGTATGTATGTATGTATGTATGTATGTATGTATGTATGTATGTATGTATGTATGTATGTATGTATGTATGTATGTATGTATGTATGCATGTATGTATGCATGTATGTGTGTATTTATGTATGTATGCATGCATGGATACATGCTGTCTGTACGAATATCTGTGTATATATATATATGAAAAGTATATATATACATATATATATATATATATATATATATATATATATATATATATATATATATATATATATATATATATATATATATATATATATATATATATATGCTTTTGTGTGTGATGTGATAAGGCACAGCCTGTTTTCATTAAAATATAATGTATGTATATATTTAGGTATATAGGATGCATACAGATACAGGATATATAAACACATTTAAAACAGAATTTATATATGCTATAGTCCAAATGAGACGCAGCTACTCATGAGGTCTGCCTGCCATAATCGTATACACAGACGAACCTGACAGTTTCCCTTTGGGATTACGACATTGGCTGACGAGAGACGCGTCTGCATGCAGTGCAACCGTCACGTCGGTGTTCGAAGTCAATAGCGAGCTCATAAAATATAAACCAATTCACTGCAGTATACAGGCTAAGCAAGAGACTTAGAGAGCGGTTGTTGCCTTCGGCGTGGATTGAATGAAAGACACTTCGGTCCCGTCGTTTGCAGCTTAATGCCGTTACCTCCGCCTTCGCAACGCCTTCCTAGAGTCATTCAGGTGATCTGTCCAGTTGTGTAGCGCAGTGGCTGGCAGGCAAGAGCCCACCCTTGCCCTTCCAAATCCATCGGGGAAGCGAAGTGGGCGTTAGGATGCAGAAGCCATGGAAATGTCTTCATAAATCGATGTGAATCGTTAACACTTGCACTCAAACAACTTCCTCCCAGAATCGTTTCAAGTCTAAATCGAATATTACTTTCTTATAGGCCCCCTATATGTATCTATAACTATATTTCTATCTGGCAATTTATTTAGCGCCTTTTGCAGACCTCACAAATGTGCTAGCCCCCAGACATGTTTTGATACTCTGGCAGATTAAAGGTTTCCTTAGGCCTATAATTGTCTAAATATGCGCCACAATTCCGAACTTCAAATCATGGTTGTCATAACAGCATGGCACGTCTGCGCGCGCGCGCGCGCGCGCGCGTGTGTGTGTGTGTGTGTGTGTGAGAGAGAGAGAGAGAGATATATATATATATATATATATATATATATATATATATATATATATATATATAAGAGAAAGAAACAGACAGACAAACAGACAGACAGAGAGAAAGACAGAGACAGGGAGAGAGACAGAGACAGAAAAGACAGAGAGAGAGAGATAGAAAGAGTGAGAAAGAGGGAGGGAGGGATGGAGAGAGGGAGGGAGGGAGGGAGAGACGATATTACTTTAACTGCGTAGGCTAGTGCGTGTTGGAGCAAATTGTTATTTTCTCCCCAACTAACTATAGACTATAGATAGATATAAATAGACTATAGATCGATAGATAGATTGGATTACGATTGTAGCAGTTCACTAGGGCAGCGGTTCTCAACCTTTTTACTGCCGCGACCCCTTTACAATATTTCCAAAGTTGTGGCGACCCCCTCCCCAAAAAAATTGATTGGGGTAGGCCTACTCCCGTTCACCGCAGTTCTGCTACCATTATGATGCATTTCACTTCTCACCATTTGTTAATCCATACGCATCATGCATTATGGGATAATAAATCATTAATCAACGAAACAATTTTATATTTTTTGTTGGTAATAATTTTGAAAATTTTTAAAGTTGAATTTAATAAATGAAATGTTTACTTTAATTGAAGTTTAATATTTATCTTGTATTGTAGGGCCTACTGTGACTGTACAATTAGGAGTTACAAATTTCAATGACAGCTGTTAAATTTAAAGTGTAAACATTAGGCCTACTTAACATTTGAGAAAAAAGCTACAGAAAGCCAACAATATTATTTCAATTAAAACTAGAAAAATGATGGAGTTTCGCAATCCAAAGAAGAGCCTCAATGTAAAGGCTGTGCTTGTTTCTTTCTGACCAGATCCGAAATTCTCTGGGCAGTCTTTGCAAGAGCACAACGCAGAAATCATAATTACATAAAATATTAAATATTAAGAAACTACACTGACAACTTTTTTACAAATTTCTCAAGGTTCCAGCCGACCCCTGGCAAATCGTAAGGCGACCCCCGCGGGGGTCGCGACCCACAGGTTGAGAACCGCTGCACTAGGGCCTACATACAAGTTTTCATACAGTTTACAGCAAAAATTCCGTTTTCTTACGAGCAAATAAACCGCTATGTGAAGGTGAAAAAGGTTATATAGCTGTAAAAGGAAGGCTTAAAAGGAATTTATTTTTTATCGTCGACGTTACGAGAAATGCACTGTTTTATGGCAAGTTTTGCTCTGCGTAAGTTATGTGCAAATATGCACATATTAAGCTTATATCTAGCCATATCAATTCCAATCACCATTTGCCATTTCAGTCAGTCAGTCAGTCAGTGTGTGTGTGTGTGTGTGTGTGCGCGCGCGCGTGTCTGTCTATCTGTCTGTCTGTCTGTCTAGTACCCGGAGTCAGTCGCTAAGGAGTTAGCGACTGACTTGATGAGTTAGCGACTGACTTAGCGACTCAGTCGACTAAGTCGCATGCTTATCGACTGACTAAGTCGCTTAGACTTATCGACTGACTTAGCGACTTGCTATCGACTTCTCAGGTAATCAGGTATGTCTATTGGACATACCTGATTACCTAATAATATAATGTATTTTACCGCATACTATGTTGACCGTGCCAACATTTCCATGAGCGTTAGATGGACCCTATATGGGCTCTATAGGGGTCCAATATGGGAATGTGGGTTCCGCACCATGTGGGCGTGCTGACAGAGGAGAGACCGATAACTGTGAGAATGCTAATGTGAATTCGTAAAATTGAGCGCTTGATAAATCGCATGAAGCGAGGATGGTTTAGAGCAGTAGGCTACCCAATCTTACGACCAGTTGGCCGAAACTGCTGATGCGTGCCGCTTTCTTTCCGCAGAGAACGAGAATCATGTACTCCGGCACTTATTCCCAGTGTGATTGTAGAAAAAGACGGGGGGGGGTTAGACTTTGATCCACGTGGAGTTGAATATTTTGTTCGTATTTGGCAAACTGAGGTAAGCGAAATTTGAAAGCAGCAGATTTCAATGCTAGCAGTTTTGCAAGTCAAATTGGAATCAAAATCAATTCCTTTGTTACGAACATTCAAAAATGCATACATGATAAACCATGGACATTTCTGCAGTTTGCAGATGTTGCTCATGTCCTGCTGCCGATGTCTTCGTAAAATCGAAACTTGGAAACCGCAATTAAGACAAGCAAAATATTAAGTGAACTAAGTCGCTAGCAGTCGATAGCTTAGCGACTGGTTTCGACTTGAGGGCTTAGCGGCGGCGGTGGATGGCGGCGGCGCCGGGGACTATGTCTGTCTGTCTGTCTGTCTGTCTGTCTGTCTGTCTGTCTGTCTGTCTGTCTGTCTGTCTGTCTGTCTGTCTGCCTGTCTGTCTGTCTGTCTGTCTGTCTGTCTACCTGCTTCACCTTGGATGTGGACTTCCGATTCAATTTTTTCTAACTTAGAGCCTATAGTACCTATGCACCACTCTGGCTTGACGCAGCGCTTTCGATTAAGCTGATGCTCTGTGCACTTAGTCTGTAGGTCTAAAGAATGCTTCAGAAATTGATGGGTTTGTGTTAGCCGAATGAATAGAGCGCTCAACCCGTAACGCGGACAGTACGGGTTCGAGCCTCAACTCAGTCGGTCACAGTATAGGGACATTGAGCTAGTCCTTAACTGTGTGTGAGAGAGAGTCTGTTTGTCTGTCTGTCTGTCTGTCTGTCTGCCTGTCTGTCTGTTTGTCTGCCTGTCTGTCTGTCTGTCTGCCTGCCTGTCTGTCTGTCTGTCTGTCTGTCTGTCTGTCTGTCTGCCTGTCTGTCTGTCTGCCTGCCTGTCTGTCTGTCTGTCTGTCTGCCTGTCTGCCTGTCTGTCTGTCTGCCTGTCTGTCTGCACAGTTGCTTAGCGCCATCGATGTTATGTGCACTTGTGACTTTTAGAAGGAGGACAATATCAAAAAGAATTGTAGGTCTATTGTATTATATTGATTACCATATTAAGCTCAGACTCCAACTTAATTATGACATTGTGCACATGTCTGCCTCGCTGATTTCGTGTTTGACTTTGTAATTAAATTGTACTAAAAAGTTTATATCATAATCGTAATCCTAGCCCAATCTCGATATTTCGGGTGCTGCCAAAAGCAGACAATCAAACGAGGAAAACATTTATAGTGATATTGTTATTCACATATTAATTTATCCTGATGTAGGGGCCTATGTATGTTGTTGCTTACTTACTTTAGCACCATGGAAAGCCAAGTCGCAGGAACCAGCTTAATTGATCCCTCAGATTACATATATAATAATTATTATTAATAATAAAAATATTAATAATAATAATAATCAGTGTTTTTTCAGCCGGAACGCGCCGGAACGGCGTTCCGGCACCTTTTTCCAGCTGCTAAAAATTATTTATTTATTTTAATAATAAATACAATAATTTAGTTATTTAAATTTAATTTCAGTGTTGTGAACTGTTTTCAGTGTTTATTGAGACCCCTCTCAACCCCAGTCCCGCTTTTCTCGGGATTTTAGCCCTTCCGCAACTGGAACCTTTTTTCTAAAAAAAGCACTGATAATAATGATGATGATGATGGTGGTGGTGGTGGTGGTGGTGGTGGTGGTGGTGGTGGTGGTGGTGGTGGTGGTGGTGGTGGTGGTGGTGGTGGTGGTGGTGGTGGTGGTGGTGGTGGTGGTGGTGGTGGTGGTGGTGGTGGTGGTGGTGATGATGATGATGATGATGATGATAATAATAATAATAATAATAATAGAAGAGATTTAAGTGCCATAGTTCGTAAACAGTCGAAAGGAAATCGATGCAACGATTCAGAAACACTGAATAATAATAATAATAATAATAATAATAATAATAATAATAATAATAATAATAATAATAATAATAATAATAATAATAATAATAATAATAATAATAATAAAAATAATTTAAAAAAATACAATAAAAAAAAAAAAAAATAATAATAATAATAATAATAATAATAATAATAATAATAATAATAATAATAATAATTTGTAAATAATGTTGAAGTCCCTGAGGGATCCTGTATACTCGGGGCAAAAAAAAATAATAATCTTTATTAATTCAAACTGACAAGTACGCAGTAAGATAACATTCATAGGCGTAGACTCGGGGGGAGCCGGGGCACATGCCCCACACCCCCAATAATAGAGATGGACTGTATACTCAATGCAACAAATGTAGATTGAATAGCCAAATTCCCCCCAACATTTTGGACAAGTTTACGCCAGTGATTACATTGAAACATGACAGTAGGCTACAATCAAGATCTTATAAACAAAGATCTTAGAGTCGTAGTCTAAGACTCTAAGATCTTTGCTATAAACACACGTTTTGCAACGGTTTTGGCAGCCATGCAATGCGCCGCCCTAGTGGGGGGGGGGGATTTACGGGTATCGAACCGCGATCTAATGCTCTCCTGGCCATGAGTGTTACCACTTACCATTACTCTATCCCCCTCCCCGGATTATGTATATATATATATATATATATATATATATATATATATATATATATATATACAGTGCTTTTTTATAGAAAAAAAGGTCCCGGAACGGAACAATAGGTTCCGGAACGGACAAATTATGGGCGAGCTAAAATATAAAATTATGGGCGGACTGAAATTTGTATATATATATATATATATATATATATATCGCATGACAATTTTAAAGCCTGTATTTCTTCTCATGCATTTCTTCTGTTATTATGTTTATTTGTGTTTGAAGAACGGTTCGACTGTAACGGTGTCATTCAGTGAGGTCATCGCTGCAAAACCCAGCGATCTCCAGGTGGCGCTCTACATTTCAAACGATGGCGGCGCTTCTGAGGAAAACGTTGACGTAACATGGATGAACGATAAAACAGTGTTTTTCAAAGCTCCCGGCAAGTACATCGATCATTATATATTTTAAGGATTGTCCGCATTTCATTTGGAGCAAAGACGCTCGGAAATATTTGATAGACTTGTTTGCGCAATTTTTCGCGATGTTATTAAAAAGTTTAATGCAAATCTAGATGCGCATTCAATGCGACCGATGCTGCTCTTTGCTGCATCTACGACCATTAACACTTGGTTATCAGCAGGTCTATTGAAGACACCTGTGATAAAGTGTGATATATTGACCCTCGATACTGCAGCGTCTTTTCATAATCGTCGAATGACGATGACGCTTGTATTGTCGAGATATCGTCAATAATAACAATAGCAATAATAGCAGCCCAGGATGACGGTTTATAGGTACAGTAACTGTTCTCTGAAAAGAGTCAATTTAATTAGGCTGTATATGAGTTTGTCGGCTTTATGAAGTAACAAATTTGTCTGTAATAATAATAATAATAAAAATAATAATAACGATGATGACGATTTAAAGTGGCACGGCCGAGGTTGAGAAAAGAGTGCTGTATAAGTTTAAAAACCAATGGCAGCCATATGTTTTAAGCTACAGCTTGAATATACGACCAGACATGGTCATTGCTTAGTCATGTCGTCATAATTTACACTTCATTGTTTTTTGTAAACTGATATCATATTAAAATATTAAAAGTGTTCTTGGTTCTTAATTCCACTGCTCTTGTAAACACTTGCATATGTGGTTTGGGTTTTGGGGTCCAGATCTCTGAGGCCAAATCAGTCACCCTTGGAATTTGTTTATATCTGGTCATTTTTTTAGTTTACAGCCTCACATGATTTGTTAACTGTATCACATAGTAAAGAGCTTTTTCCAGACTGATTTTTAACTATATGTTATAAAAGAAACCACTCAAGCATGACATTGTAGCCAAATGTGCTTGATTTCAAACTGAATGTTTCAAGATGGGGGAGCTTATGACACATCACCAAACCCATGGTCATTAGGTTCTCACTGTTGGCACTTGCTGTCCCAGTGGCGTCACGAGTGGGGTGCGGGGGGTGCGGACCGCACCGGGTGACACCCTCAGAGGGGGTGACACCCAACATGAGAAAATGATGACATCTTTGGAAGATGAGGAATTCCTAAAAAAAGGTCATCATTTTTGGGGGGGAGACGAATTCCTAAAAAAAGTCATCACTTTTTGTCAGGGTGACACCATGACTTACCGCACCGGGTGACACCAGCCCTAGTGACGCCACTGTGCTGTCCCAGACCACTTGATTCTCAGCACTGTCCCAGATCCCTTTAATTTTGATACTGGTCCACTTACTAATAAAAAGTCACCAATGCAAGTTTGACCACACACAGTGGCTCTACATGTAGACCTTCACTTGCTTTGCCCCATCAGCTACAAAATTAATTAAAAGTTGGGATTACGTGTCTTCTGCCTTCACCATTTGGCACCATACTATCACATCAGATTATTTACATTGGTGTACACCAAGACAAATGATGTGGGACTGGACGTTGGAAGAGGTATACAGGGACTCAAGGAGGAAACTCAGAATCAGGAGGAGTGGCAACGTTGGAGGTTCAAACCTGCCTGAGGCAGAGCACTGGAAGAAGACTCTATGTACACCAAATTGAGTGGCACATATTAGGCACAATTAGTGTTTACGGGTACTTTAAATTATGTGTGTAGCTGAGTTCGACTGTAGCCCCTTCCTAGTTTCTGACAGTACATTATATCATATTTATTTAATTACTTGCCCTTTGGACAACTTAATTAAAGTTAATTAACAAGTGAAGTTTACAGAAGGTTAATTAATCATGTGCATCAGAGGCGGATGTAATAAGTAAAATATATGATAGCTACATGTCATGATAGTAGCTGGATGCGAGGAAAGAGTATTTATCAGCAGAGCAGTTATAAACTCCTAGTAATTTAATTTAATTAACATTCATAATTAGAAGCCGATGTTAATCACACAGAACAGAGTTGTTTTATTTGGTGACTTGAACAGTTTTACTATTTAAAATGAGGTGAACAGAATTTTGCACTGACCTCGGCTTATGACAGTTGCCTATCTTGTGATTCAGTCTTTTCTCAACACTTAATTATTCATCTCATTTTTAAAAATAACACTTATAGACTTGATTAAGCTGTAGTCGTGCAAAATGAATGATACAAACTCTTTTATAAAAATTAAAAAAAATTAAAAAAATTTTAGACTGGGTCTAGACTATTCCTCCCCAAATCTATGCTGTTTTTTTATCGTTCCTGTCAAAGGTCAGGGTAACGCCTTACGTAACATGCCTACATAGAAACTCTGTAGAAGGGTGTTCCTTGTGTTGAATTATCTTTCGGCTTACATGGAAACATGATGATAGAAATCAAACAACAGCACAATTTTTAATTCCTACTTTCAGGACAGAACAGTTTCAACTTAATGTACAGTGTTAATTGTTAACCGTGACCTTCACCGATGATAAGCAATGAGTTCTAGGCACCACTTGCAGACATCATGTTTACTAATTATGGTAATGATTTTTTAATTTACATATTTCTGTACAGAAAGGAGAGAAGGACCAGCCAAGATTCGAGTCGTTGTCAAGGGAAACCAAATTCCAGGCACAAGCAATTTGCACTATGAGTCATCGTGTGAACTGATGTCTGATATGATGCAATTGTATATCCATGCGATGGATCACCTGTTCTCTCTGGTTCTTTCAAAGTCTCTCATTTCAAACAGCGAACTCGATGCCTTTCTGTTCAAAATCTTTTGTGAAGATGAACCAAAAGACATTCAGCCTAAGGCGTTTGAGGAATTATTTGGAATTTACCGATACAACCCGGACTGTTAGTATCATTTTCTAATGTTTTGCTAATTTATTAATTCTGTGACATGATTGTCCAAACACATATGCTCTGTAGATGCATAAAATGCTCTGCTCCTATTTAGTGCTGGTAATAATTTCTTCTATTACTACCTCTCATTAAAAAGTGTTTTTTTGTGATAATCCTGGCTCTGGCAGATCATGTGTATTATTTGAAATATTTTATCATAGCTTCAGAATTCAGTGTTACAGCAATACAATACAAAATAATGTGCATGTAAACAGCAAATATGAAGCACCAATGGTTTAAACCTCACTACTGCACCAGTAATAAGTGCCGAGGTTATGGTGTACTTCAGTATCTCTCTGGCAAATGCTTGATCCAAAGGAGACTAAATAACATAACTCCAGTCAAAGGCTTTACTGTCAAGAATAGTTTATTATTCTGTAAGTAAGTAAGTATATTCTTTCTTTACCAATTGCTAATTGTACTTTGTTGTACAGACATCTAATAAACAGTTAAATGAAAATCGAAAGACGACGTTAAGACTGAGTCAGCATTGGTGCCCATCACGTTTGTTAACTATTAGAACAGCCAGGCAATCAATTATTTAGCTGACAGTGGCTGTATCTCTCTAGACAACCGCTTCACGATTACACAAGATCTGATAAAAACAAAGGTTGATTAAAAGAAAACTGCAGTAATCAGACAAAATTGATTAATGGCACGCCATTTATTGTAAAGCATTCTTTCGCCCGAGAATGATCGGAAATGCCAGATCATGAACAAGATATAAGTAAAAAGTAATCATGAAGAAAATTACTGAATGTTATCAAACCGTTTGTATAAGAGTCGTGGCTGAGATAGCGATCGCCATCCAATTTCCTCGTTTCCTGAGTCACGTAGTTTTTCCTCCTCATTCAATGTACGATTTTGGTAAAATTACTCTGTTGTTTAGCCAAATGTGACTAGAAAAAATGAGTAGAGGCATAATGAGTTGGAACAGAGTGTCCTGTAAAGCTTATTTTGGCATGTATATAGGCCTACAGATATATACATGTACATATATGTACATATATAAATAGTTTTATATACATATATATATATATATAAAACTATTTAGTATAAAATATTATGGGCCCAAAATCTGGAATGCCCTGCCTATTGATATACGCTGTTCGCCAAATCCCTACTTATTTAAGATTCGATTGCGCAAGTACCTTCTGAATGTGGTATGAGTCTCCCTAGTCATTAGAATTGATCATTGTATCTCTTATATACTGATTTTTTTTCCTTATATAGTTTTTTTGTTTTTGTTTTCTTGATATTGGGTGAACACGCACATAGGTAATCTTAAGTATATATAATTTTGTGTTAGTTAAGGTTAGTTAAGGAATGCATACTATCAATCCCAACCTAGCCTCTGTATAAATTAATTGTAAAGCCGATTGGCTTAAATTGATTGTGAATGAATGTAGTGAGGCTACCCTTCGATCCTGTCAGTCATATTGTTCATTGGTACATGTATCTATTTAGGTGTCCCTAGTTAGCGGGATGTATATCCCTTGGGGGCCACCTTTTGCCGCCAATGACAAGTTTTTTTTACCGCTGTGTACACTACTCTTTTCTGTTTTAATTGTCAATCATACTGCTATTTTACAGTCACTATACTCTGTTATAATTGTCATTTGGATGCAATAAAGATTTTTGATTGATTGATTGATTGATTGATATATATATATATTATAGACACTGAAATATTTGCATTTTTATTGGCCATGTATATGTGCATCAAACTTAACAAATGTCATATTTTTAATAGCAGTTACCAGTAAGGTTGTCAGAGACTTAGTTTCAATTTTGATGATGAAGAAATAAAAAAAAATTAAACAGTGAAAATGATACTTTTGATGATTACTTTGGAACCAAATGTGCATGGAGCAGGAAAGATTGGATTTTCTCACAGAACTAGGATACAAACCACAGGCTGCTTCTCTGGGTACTTATATATGTTGCAAACTAGGCAACAACAGTAATTGGTGTAGCAACAACAATAATAGTGGCAATAGTAACAACAGCAAAAATGAATAATACTAAGAGCAGTTTTGGGAGAATTTTTCTCTTTCCTGAGATGATATTTATCTCCTGTTAAAATTAATAATAAAAGTGTTGTTATTTCACATAGTTATGGCAGTCAGCACACTACATATTATGACAACCGAGCAATATTATTTTGTGATTGCTGCTTGATTTCTTTGATCTGATTATGGTTTGGTTTTGGTGTGCCATCTGTTGATACCCTGTGTATTAGACATTGGCAGAGTAGAAGTTAAAAATTACACAAATTGTGTGGCCAAAATGCTTTTTGCTGTGTTGATAGTAACAGACATTGTATGGCTGTAAAGGCCATTAATGTTGACCTTAGCATAAAACGTTTTGCAAATTTTTGTTGTTTCTGGCAGTGAAGAGCCAAGTTGAACTGCCAACACTGCTGCATTTTGCAAACAAATTTGGATTAGAGAAGTTTCACTCGTGGCTGGAGAATCTGCCTGATGCCCCACTTGCTTCAAAGATCCAGAACTGTGAGGGCTTGCAAGCAGAAAAGGTCAACAAGTTCAAAACTAAGGTGAGTTTTTGCAACCAATAAGTAATGCAAGTCTAGTGATTTAGTACTAATCGAAAAGAGGCAGTCTCATCTCCAACAAAGACACAGATGGTACAAATATTTCTGCATATTATATATTCAGGTTTAAAAGCATTTTGCACTTAATATTGAATAAGATAGAAAGAAAGGGAATTTGCCAACCATTGTGGTATGCTAAGGATAATGAACTTCAGTCAGTTGACATGTAGTACAATATCGTACATAAATTTTAGATCACCACTTTGAGATATATAAATTAGGAAATTAGAAGCACTACCAGCCTAGCATAGAAAACAGAACGATCGTTATTTGAGGAAGACAGATTTGTTTTCTTAATAGGTCTACACCAGAGACTTGATATTATGCGATTCATTGTAACACAAGTTCTGGTATAATACAGTCAGGGCAGGTATCCTTAAAATTCTTTACCCATTGAGGAAACTGAATTATATATTGATGTTGACAGTGTTTATCTCAGAATGTCTTAATTTCTGTAGTAGAACAGTGAAGTATTGTTCCTGGGCGTCTGGAGGGAGGCAAGGGGCATTTGCCCCTGCATTTTGCAAATATTTTATAAAAATTAAATAAATCTTTTGATTATTTTGATTATTACTGCAGTCCCAACATGATTTTCAATGCTTACACGGTAATTATTTAGGTGATGTCCTTGACCAATATTTATTTTTAAAGTTGTCACATCTTCTGTGTTCATGAATAGCATGAATTTGATGCAAAAGCGTTATTGGCCCCCTGCAAAAATTTTTGCCCCCTACAAAAATGTTGGCCCCCTACAAAAATTCCTGCGGACGCCCATGATATTGTTTGAGGTGCAGTGAACGTTTTGTAACTTATGTTTCAGGCCAGTGTGTCTCCTGCATCACTTTATTGTACTCCATGGAGTAAGTATCAATTGGCTCTTGATGTTTGCAACAATTCTAATTTGATCATAAAATTTATTATTCATTCTTTACACAAAGATACCAGTGGCATTTAATAGCAGCAGTGTTTGAAAGCTTTGTTTAGTGCTGTGCTGAGAACTTCATGCAGTTCTATAGGCCTATTTGGGTGTATTTCAAGTAAAGTTCAGTTACAATGTGGTTGAGTTCTAAAGCTGAATTAAATTTGGGACCAATAATGTAGACAGTTTTTTTCAAATATGGTTTGATTTGGAACTGATTATGATATGTTAGTCAGATGTATGACTGATTGCACAAATCATTAGAAAGGGAAATAAAATTCTGTAATTTTAACAATTTATAGAGATAATGTTATTACAAAGGCCATGTACTCCAAGTCATTGCGATTCCGACTTTAAGCACATTTAAGAACCAATAAGGTAAAATTTGCTATGAGAGGAAGTGTTAAGCAAATTGTTTTGTGTTTGTATTGATTCTGATTCTGTTCATTGTATCATACGGATGTACTAGTGCTCAGAAGTACTCAAATTACTAAATTACAAATTAAAACAGTGTGACTAAAATCAACTAACCATCATAAATACTATTTATAAACAGGAATTTATTGTAGTTTTTCATGTTGTGATCGATATTCTTAGGAGAAAATTGTGCCCCTTAAAAACCTATGGTCAGACATGTAGTTGACAGGATTTAAGACCCATGATTTATGGGGTCTCGGGTGGGAATCGGCTGGAAAATGTGAATGATGGGGGGCTTTGCTGATGCATGTGATGATTGCAGTTTTACGGTCAATGTAATGGATGTTATTTTAGCCTCAATTGCTCCCATGGAATATTTACTGGTTCGGAGGATGAATGTTATGTCGGATTTTATTGATTTGTTTCCAGAGCCGCTGGTGGATGATGGTTTACCAGAAGAAGACCTGGAGGAGGATTATTTGGATATGGAAACTACAACTAGAATACGTAATTAGTCATGTTCTGAAAGTGATTAGCAACAATTAAGTAAAACGTTGATGCGAATAATCCTGAGAATAATTTATGGTAATCTGTTGCATACTGCCTCCATGTGGTGAAAATTGTCATAATTTCTACCAGTAAATAAGCTGGGTCTCACAACTTTAGCTTTGCGAACGCTGTAAAAATCTTGAGATTACAATTGCAATTATGATGTTGCTGAGTGTTGACTAAATTCTTGCCGAACCATTTCTAGCCTAATTAGTTTCTGATATAATTTGGTGCGAGTGTTTAGTTGATTTGTCATGGGATGAGCTGCAAATGATTAATTTTTCATGTGTGTTCCATGTTCACACTGAGCTTGCTTGAGTATAAACTGAGAACTGCTGAGAAGCAAGTATCGCAAAGCTGTCGACAAGATTTAGTAGAAACCTAACATGGGCTTTTAAATGAACTTTGAATAATGGATGCTAATTAGTTGAACAGTATTAATCGAAGACTAGATTTCTAAATAGTTTGTACAAAGCTTGTTCAACAATGCATATGATCTTCATACAGGAAGCATAGATAAACAGTAAAACTATACTGTCATAATGTACGTATGCAAACATGATCCTGTTCTCTGCATATCTTTGGCAGTCACATAAGTTGATCAGAGCAACTAATGAGGCTGGTTGGATCAGTTTAAGTTCAAAATCAGAAACCAAAGGTCAGTGAGGGAAATAGGCAGAAGGCTACATTTAACACTTTATCACTTTAGTACACTCTTGTCGTTAAGGTGTTAGTGAGGAAGATTCGGATATAAGGAAGTGGTAGGGTAAATGTCGAAAGTGATTACAAGAAATTATGTAAATTGTTAATGAAAGTGATGATGACCATCTGTGTTTGACACTGGCAAACGTTTTTTTGTTCATTTAGGAAATGAAAGTAAGCTAAAAGCCGACTATGACAGTGTCCAGCGACAAGATTTTCCCATTATGAGTAAGTATTCATACAGGAGACTCTGTAAATGTTGCCACTATATTCTTGATTAAACAAGGGTTTTTACTTTTTCTTTCTATGTAAGAAGTCCAGTTAGCTGCGTGAGTGCCTGCTAATAGGGAGAACATGGGGCACTTGGTTCCTCTTGCAGTTCACATCACATCATACTATGGTGTATTTTCTGATTTCGTTTAAAAGGTTTTCTGGTATAAACAGTTCCACTCTCCTCCCGAGGTTCTTATGAATTACATGTATTTGTCAGCTTAGATCACAGGTCAGCGTTTTTGCCTGCACTAGGTCATAATGATATGTCCCAATTTTCATGGTTTGCCTCTGCATACATTTTTGTGGGCACCCATACTTGTAAGTCTTTTCATTCTTTGATAAACTTCCCATGTTTAATTTAAGTTCTATATGCTTGCAAATGAAAATGTTTTTAAAGTATGACTAATTTCTGGAATATTTTTTGCAGGAACTGATAAAACAGAAAGAGATTCTGATGAGAATACTTGCGGATACACTGGTAAGCTTTGAAAAACTTCTCAGGATTTGAAATATCGACTCTCTTTTAAATTGTTACATGTAGGTATATTAAAAGAAGTAAATTAAATTAAATTAATACATTTAAATATATTGAAGGAATAAAGTTAATTAAGTTAAGTTAGTACTTTTAAACATTGAAATAATTTAAGTACTGATAATTTGTTGAATTTTGTAACAATTGTTTTTTGTGACTTACATGCAGTCATTAATTTCACCAATTAATTTTAATTTATGATATTTAATGCAGGGGACTATAATTCAAATCGAGACTCTTTTGAAGACACCTATACAACTGTTTGTGAGTGTTTCATAACTGCTCTTAAGTGTTCTTTAACGGTGGCAGATTGTCATGACACATTTTATGATCGAACAGGCTTTTCATTAGCTTTTGGGAAGCCATCTAAATTTGTAAAATACATATTCGTATTATAAGGTGCCTCTCGCAGTATAAACTAGTCAGAGGTGCCCTCAGTGCAGGACCCCGTTGAAACAGAAACGTCTTGAGCGAGCGAGTAGATGCTGGGGGGACACTGCTACAGAGGCACTTTTATATATGGTAGGCAGTCGAGGTATAAATTCGGCCTCCTATATGAAACTATGCCTGGAGTGCCAAGGAATCTCCATTAGTCCATCCAGTCTCTTACCATTGGTTGGAAGAGGCCTAGAGATTCGATAACAACATGAAAACCTGCATGAGTGTGGCAGGTGAGACAAATGAATGCGTTTAAAGTGCAATGCGTGAAGGTGGTAATTGCCTGGATAACGACCATTCAAGAATTCAGTGATGACAATAATGATAATTATTATCATCATTATTATTATATGTTATGTATTTATATTTTAAATATATTTAAGTATATATTTTGTGCTTTATAATATAAATATTATGTGTAGCGAGCTACAGTAAATAGATAGGATTATGATTTATTTAGGACAATGCACATATTATTTTTATCAAGGTTAAGTGCAATCCATTAGGAATAAAAACATTATCTTAGGAGCAGCACAAAGGCATTTATTATTATAACGTAGTAGTAGTAGTAGTATTAGTAGTAGTAGTGGTAGTAATAGTAATATACTATTATTATTTATTGTTATGTAAAGATCATTTCTAAACAAGTTAATGAAAGGTATTATAATTGTCTGGAGCACCATCTCAATGGGGCTCAGGACATGACAGCACCTTCCTGGAGAGGCAGGTGGAATTTATGCATTGCAGAGCTACCACAATGATTGGAACAGAAAAGGAAGTCTCTAGTGGATCATAAGTTATGTCTGCTTTGCAATTCTGCAATAAATTCCTGTCAGTCCGAACACCTCCAGTCTCAAAGGCAGCCGCCACGAAGGCGTGGATGCCCGCTATGGTAACATACTTCACCTTTTATGGTGAAGCTGCACACTTGGTGGTTTCAACTGCCCTGATTGATTTGTGAGCTAGTTGAGATGTTGTATAGGCATCTGGTACTGTCACGTCGCATGCCAAGCACCATCTACTTGACAAAGTCCATTTTTCCTTCTTTTCTTTTGGGGCCAAGTGACTTTTTCTGTGCAGGGATTTTTGCTGTGTTTATTGCCCTCCATATATATAAAATGTCATTCACTGCCTCCTCATAAAAAAAAGACAAAGTCCGCTTGTATCAAATACTTCTCAGCATTGCTAGAACAGATGTGGTTCACACATAGTTTTGTTATTATTATTATTATTATTATTATTATTATTATTATTATGCTAAGAATTTGATTTTTATACTAGCGCTATAGAAGTTGCTTTTGATTATTATTATTATTATTATTATTATTATTATTATTATTATTATTATTATTATTATTATTATTATTATTTTCAGTTTAGAGTTGAGTTGACCTACATGTATACAGCTATATCTAGCCCAGCATATGAAAGCTTCTCCACATTTGGCACAATTAGCAGCAACATTGCACTTGGAAATGTATGAAGCTTTACATTTAGTGTCTGACATTGCCTTTTTAGCATCTTTGGGTGATTTCCGTCCAAAGAGCATAATGGAAGAGGAAGAAATTTTTATGTCAATGCCCAGTAGTCAAGGTATGATTTTCAGCTGAAAAATCTACCTGACAAATTTGCTGTCCTATCTGAACTCTAAGGCTTCTCGATGTATTTTAAACATTTGTGTATTCAACTGCACTGCCACCTTGTGAGTGATTAGCACACACAGCCAGTTTACTCTACTCTCAACATTTTAGAGCTAATAATGATAATAATAAAGATAATAATAATAATAATAATAATAATAATAATAGTAATAATAATAATGATAATAATATTCATTCATTCATTTTGATAATTTATATAGCGCCTCTTCAAGAAACCTACTCAGAGGTGCTCGTAGTCCAGCCACGGTTAAAAAGAGAAGACTTAAGGAGGCGGTGGAAAGCAGGTGAATTGCCTCGTGGAAATAAGCGCAAAGAAGGTGGGAGCCCATTCCACGTAGAGGGGCCAGCCACTGAGAAGGCACGATGCTGTTTAATTGAGGAGGGGGACTGAGGGACCAACAACTCACCCCCAGTTGCAGAATGCAGAACTCGACGGGACATTAGGCCAGAGAGCAGACAGCAGAGATCAGATAGTTAAGATGGAGCTTGACCAGAGAGATCATGATCGGAATAATAATAATACTGGTAATAATAATTAGAATTTCATTTTCATAAACTTGCTATCACTAACTAGTTGTGAACTGTTGTATATAATGTGTATTCACTACCACCTGACAGTTGACTGACTATCCTACACCTTTGTCGCTCAGGTGTTGACATACATGGTAATAATAAGACCTGTTTGATTACGGAATTTTTAGTGAATTTTGATTACGGAATTTGTAGTGAATTTGTCTTCCAGAGGCCTTATAGTATGGGTAATTTTTTGGTTAAAACAGATAATAATAATACTAATAATTATAATGTATTCTACAGAAAAATTGTAATTCCTGTGGGATTATGTGTACCTCGGGGCAAAAGGAAATAATAATAATAATCAGCCCAATTAACAGCAGTAACCTACTTTTCATCACAGAGTTAGGGTGCTGTCTGTCGTGTATAACTGGTGACACAAGAGAAACCAGCTATCTCTCTCAGCACATTGCCATGATAATCCAACGCCTTAACGCCATTGCCTTCCAAGGCACCTTTGATCTACCGGATCTTGACGAGTCTTAGCCATCCCAGAATGTGTTTCGTATTTTCCAGACAAGTTTTTAATTCCTGAGTGAATATCAGTACCTCGGGGCAATAAAATAACAATAATAACCAAGTGGCCTATTATGGAAACCTGCCAGGCTCTTACCGGTTGAGACACTTGGGCGTCTTGGCCCTATCAATCAACAGTGATTAGAGTTCAAGGCCAGCCTGAGTTGCCATCTCACCATGTTTTCTTGAGACCCAAGGGAGATTCTTCTGTTCCAACGTGTTGCTGCCACAATCCAGCATTTCAATACGATTGCTTTCCTGGGGTAGGTCTGAGACCTCTGAGAGGGGCTTTCTCCCTCACTGGATAGTTTTCTACACCCTCTGGATTTGATCCTTTGGCTAAAAATAATAATAATAATAATAAAGCTACATTGTTGTAGTTTTGTTTGTTCTGTCCTTCAACTCGTGACTCATTTTTCTGCAGGAGTGCTGCATATATGTGCTTATGTGTTTATGTATATGCGTATGTTGTGAAGCATTCACAGATCCATGTGTTTATGGAATTTCAGATACCAGGCCTGCGGTTCAGTCTGGAGTAGCCATGGATCCTGGACAGCAGAAACTGATCGAAATCATGACACAAGTAAAACGTGGTGAATTGAGCATGGAAGAGGCAAACATACTTTTTGAGGAATGGAAAATACAACACGTACGCAGATTTATTCTGTTGCTCAGTTTGATAGTTTTGTCTTCAACCACGTTCATTGTTTGACAATGGAGAAGGAGTCCCGTAAGCTACTAACCCTGAGAGACTTTAATTTTCATAGCCTCAGCATATGTGGTTGTGTGGCAAGTTCTCTCCCTCACTGCCAAATCTTACCATGCTGATAATGTGTAGTCTGTGAATGCTTATTATAGCTGAGCATGCTAAATGGCACTAGTGGAGCAGAAAGTCTGAAGCATCTTTCTGCCCTGTTGGGATTTGAACCCCCAACCTTGTGTTGGCAATTCAGCATGCTAACACTAGACCATCGATTACTGTTCACTGTTGTCCGAAATTGAAATATGGTAATACATGTAGTTAATTTATTTGGGAAATGCTCAACCAGTTGGCTACCATATGGGTTGAACACTTACCTTGTAACACGAAGGTTACAGGTTCGAACCTGCTCTGAGATGGTTACTCTGTAGGGACCTTGAGCAGTCCTTCACTCACAATTGCTCAGCACCATCTATTGATGCTTGGTCATTAAATATTGACACCTAATAAATGCTTAATGATGATAATAATAATATTGGTAGTTTGTTTTAATGATTGATTCGTAGTTTTCTGTTTAACCCGATGTTACCTAACATAAGTGAAAATTTGTAAAGCACAAATTCAAGAAAAAACTCAGCAGCAGCACTCTTGACCAAGCAGGAAGGTCTCATGATGAAACAAAAGAGATTTCAAGCACTTGCGGAACAAGGATCATTGCTGATTTTAAAAGGAAGACTGTTCCAGGATACAGGGCCAACAGGGTAGTGGACGAGCTAGCCTGAGGGACGACAAGGCTACCATTTGCAGCAGATCGGAGGGACCTGCGACCAGGAATATATGAGGCTGAGATACACAAGTATCTGAGATAGGATGGGGCAGTTCCCACTAGGCAATTTCACATGAGAGTTAGAATCTTATACTCAATGCGTTAAGGTAAAAGTAACCAGTGCAGAGTGTCTCATTTGTAGGCAGAGATAGATATGATCTATAGAAATGACAAAATTATGTTAACAGAAACTAATGCAATTTCTGTAAAAATATCTCGGGCCTTGTTCCACACACCATCCGGAAAGTGCATCAGTAGGCAAGACAGTGTGGTATTGGATACATATGGATAGGCTTCGTAGTGTGCCTCACAATACATCTTCCAACTACCATGGTTTCATAAGTACTATTATTTTGTGTTTTTATTGGGCATATGTACGTGTAATGTATAGCCCATCAGACTGGAGTGAGCAGCTCAGCTCTAAGCCATACTAAACCACTAACTACTGTACAATCATACTTTCTACTGTTTGAAAGGTTTTCTTTAAATATGATGCATGGTTCTGGAAATGCATGGGTTTCATCATTAAGTTTCATCATCGGGTAATGAGTGTAAGTAAGTAAGGCGTCATGTAGCATAAGGTACATGTAAGGCGTAATGTAAGGTATATCGGTCCTGGCAGTTAAGATGTCGTGAACATTGGCTAATGTGTTTATTTATAACTCTGTCCCTGTGTCTGTCCATTCTGCTCTGTTGCTTGTGTTCTTTCGCTCTCAACTTAAGACTTACCTCTTTCAAATTGCTTATCCAGCATTGGCTACCTTTCTGTCTTACAAACTGATCTTCTGGATGTTGACCTGATTACGGCCTGATTTTGATGCGCCATTGGTTCATGCCTTGTGCTTTAGACATCGGCACCACAGAAGTTACTAATTAAAATTAATATAAATACTTGTTAATAATGATTACAGTCCCAGAAACCATCAAAGTCAAACTTTCCGACACCGACACGAAGCAAACAGTCTCCAAGCGAGGTATGATATTTTGAGACTGTCGCTCTGCATGATTCAGTATGAATTCAGACTAAGTGTCTTTTGGATGACTTTGGCGCCTCGTCTCGTGATTTCAGCATTAACAATGTTTCTGTGGCATAGGAGCTGATGGAGCTGATTGGTTTGAGAACTGACCTTGTAACAGAGTGTTAGGGTTGGAGCCTTCCACAGCATTGTTAATGTGTAGGGACCTTAAGCAAGTCCTTCATGCGCAATTAATTGTTCATTGCCATCAATTGATGTTTTGTCATTAAATAGCGATGCTTAATAAATACAAATACAATAATAATAATTGATTAAAAATGAACTCTGTGTTCACGTTTTGAAGGCTTTTATGTTCATAGTTATTTGTTTCAGCTTATTTTTACTCACTCAAATTGAGTAAGGTGGTCAGTGAATATCATAACCATTGAACTTAACAGTATTTAATTTTAAATGGATAGGCAAAAGCTTCAACTGTATCATATGCCACTCAGTTTTAATACCGTTAGTATTTTAGTGGATAAATAATTTTGAGACACCTCATTTGTGATCCTTATGTTAGACAACTGCTCCTCTGAAGCCTTCAGTGAATTCTAAGGATGCCAGGTCAAGTCCAGCACTACCTGATCCACTGCCATCACGACTCGGCAGAAAGAGAGGATCTGACGCCTCAGAGAAGACGTCAAGCACTGCATCTAGTGGCAGTAAGCCTCTTCTGAATGCCTTACCATCTCTTCAGTCTTCTTGTCTCTCTCCCTAATCGTCTGTCTGTCTGTCTGCCTTTCTGTCTGTCTGTCTTTCTCTCCTTCTTTCTGTCCTTCAGCACTGTGTGCAAGTGTTGCACCTGGAGTGTGTTTCCATATTCCTGTCAAATTGTAATTGTAAGCCTTTGCGTATACGTAATCTTCAAAACGTACATCGTACTAATCTTGTGTAGCACTGCACTGGCTTATATTCGTAACTCTTTTTTCCGTAATTTTTTTATATCTCTATATATCTTTAGTCTCTTACCACACTAGTTTGTGATCTAGTATAAATATTTTCCACTCCTCTGATGTTTTCCTGAATTACTATTTGCCAGATTAGACTACATATCAGTATACACCATATGTTCTAGTACAATTAAAAATCCCTGATGCTCAACTTTGGAACAGCATCCCTGTTGACATCTGGAACCAGCAAAAAATACAATACTTTTCAACCTAAAATAGCAGTAATGTTTACCGGGGTAATTATGGAACATGTATGTAAACTGTGAGATGAATAAATATATTGAGATACTAAGATAGATCTGTTGATTGATTGATTGATTGATTGATTGATGTATGTTGATAAGTTGACTTATCAACCTGCCTATTGTCTGCAATGTGCTGTCATTTCATTTATATGTGTTTCAGGTTTTGATAGTTCGTTATCGAGTACTACCAGTTCCGTTTTCAGTCACAGTAGTGGCATTGATGTCGACGTACGTAATCATTTAAATTAATTTCTTACCATTGTTTTTCATTTTCAGTCTGATAATGTTGAAGAGGTCATAATTATTATATGTATGTGGAACTTGCACGAGTTCAAATTTCATAATATTTATAAGTTAACTCTAATGGTAGTTAATTGTAATGGTAATCACAGTCCGAAAACTCCAAATTTCTAAAGCTAAGCGCAGGGCACCAGCTTATTCACAAATGCTGCGCTGTTGATTAGCAGTTCATCATAATGTTAACGTTTATGTCACGTAACTTCCAACTTGAGGCAAGTTTTTGATTGTTTGGCAGTACATGTTGTAATCTGCAATTGTTACAGCTGATTGATGAAGACTTTCGTTGCCAGAGGAGCAGTGGTAGCAGCCTAGATGGTAACACCATGGCGCCACCTCTACCGGCTCGTGATATTAGACCGACTCCAAGCAAAGGCACTCTTCCTAGAATGCTGCCTGGACTTAATAAATGTGAAGGCCTGAATGGAAAGAATGATAAAAGATAAAACTTCTCATCCTTGACTCAGGAAATAAGGTCATTATTGTTTAGAGATATAAGAAATACATACATATATATGTGTGTGTGTGGTTGTACGTAAATAGATGTACATGCATATATACATGTATGTGCATACATCTATAGATATGGGTGTGCTTGCCTTTTTGGCTATTTTTACAATGCCTTTTAGGAAACTTACAAGCATACCAAATATGGAGTATAAGAAATGCAATGTTGTAATATTAGTTGAAAATGTTTCTTGTATATATATGTGTATATATCTGGACTTTTTTAAAGCGCATTTTATAAACATCTCAAAAGCGCTAAGAAAGATAACTGTGACCTTCAATTCTTTGACTTTGATGACTCATTTTGTGAGGATATTTTATGACCCAGTTTTTCTCAAGATGAAAAAATAACCGTTACCCATTGATTTGATTAAAATGGACCGTCACGAGAAACCCAGGTGATGCCTTTCTGTCTGACATACAATAAGTACCTCACAAAACTAAAAATATTGTTACCAAAGCTCTTTAAGTGCCGAAAAGGCTAAAGTTCAGACGTGTAAACACAAACAGTTTAGTGCATTCGGTTGTAAATTACTGTAAAGTGATACTGATTAACCTTGCTTATTTTTTACATTTTTGCTGTTGGCATAATTGTGATTTCCTTGAACTATTGTTTTGTATATATCTTGGCATTTATGCGGCTGCTTTAAGGACATCTCAATGGCAATGTGTACATTTACTGGACTATTGGTTTATTCAGTAGTTTTCTGTTTCGGTGTTTCTAATTTGGTTTTGGACCGTAACTATGAAGCCTATGATCTCTTGTGCCATTGGAGATGGGCAGTCAAAGTTAAGTTCTTGTATCTGTTTTGCAGACTGAGACAATTATTTGCTATGAAGCAAAAATGTTAAGTATTTTTAATGTGGAATGCTTTCCTCTCAAGCATGTGTAGATAATGTTTTAATTAACTTGGTTATCTAATTTATTATAGTTATATTAACTATGATAATTGTAAAATATTTAGTAGCTTCTATTGCGCTGATGCCTAACGGTATATATTATGGTATATAAACCAAATATTTAATGTAATGATGTATATGCTATGTATATATTGTGTGTGGACTGTTAACCGAGAGGTTCAGGGTTCAAATCCCCGCCAAAGCTGAAATTTGTTTTAAGATGTCTGCTTCATCTGAACCCCTTGACGAACTCAGCTGTAACGAGTACACTGACAGTGCACTGTCAGTGGGACGATGAGATAGCAAGGGAGAGGACTGGCCACTTGCTCTCATGGGCCAAGGCTAAGAGAGATGAAGTCGCTCATACTTTCACACCCATGGCTACAGCTTTGGGGCTGCTTTTATATATCTAAATATATTTATATATATATATATATATTTACTATGATGTGTATATATATCACAGTTATAATAAACCACATATACCATAACTATGGTATACATAAGTTTATCCGTGATTGTCTAGTGCAATTAAAATAATCATACTTAATTGTAGTCATTACAGTTTGGTGTTGAAATAATTTGTTTTCAGTTCTGATCATTCAACTAATCTGTTATTAGACTTTAATTAAGGTTTTTGAACAATTGCAAGTATTTTCTTGATTGATTTATAAAGTAGAATGATTGACCATTGTTTAATCATAAGAAATGTACTGCATATTGACAGTGTAATCCATATGGTTTAGTTACTTATTTTACATGTGTCCATTCAAGTAATACTTGAAGAGTGCCTCTATTCAGTGCATGCATGGATGTGCTTCAGTTATCTGGCCATAAACCCAGATAAGTCCAGTCTTGTTGTCCTCGAGACCAAGGTCTTGGTCTCGAGTGCACTCGAGTTCGTTTTTAAAAGTCTTGGTCTTGGTCTTGGTCTTGGTCTTGAGGTTCAAGGTCTTGGTCTTGGTCTTGGTCTTGAGGTTCAAGGTCTTGGTCTTGGTCTTGAGGTTCAAAGTCTTGGTCTTGGTCTCGCAAGACCAAGCCCAAGACCGGCTGTTAATATGAACAGTCATTTAACAGAAGTCAAGAATTCTGTATCAAGCCTGCTTGCATCATACGACCAATATCTATGGATGGATACAAGTCATGTTGGTCAGGAAAACCCATTGGCAGCAGCTACAGTTATTCTGTATCAGACGGTATGATAAACCATGGGAAGATTTCAAAAGGATATCTGTACATTTACATCCAGTGCTTGAAAAGCTACTCTGTGTGTGTCAGCGACTTCAGCACCTGTAGAACGTATTTTTTCACATGGCGGAATTTTTATGAGGCCCACCAGGCACGTCTTGGTAAGAAAATTCTAAGCGAATTGGTTTTTATAAAATACAAAAGGCATTTAGTATAAGAGTTTGCATGAAGTACTTTTGAATACAAATTCGGATTTCTCTGCAGTTTGCATTTAAAGTTAATTTGCTTAAATAAAATAAAAGACTCATGTTTTCATTAAAATAGCGAATATTCCGACTTTACAATTTTTAGAAGTCTTGACCTGATTTCGATTTTTTGGGTCTTGGTCTTGAGGTTCAAGGTCTTGGTCTTGGTCTTGGTCTCGAGGTTCAAAGTCTTGGTCTTGGTCTTGGTCTCAAGGTTCAAGGTCTTGGTCTTGGTCTTGGTCTTGAGGTTAAAGGTCTTGGTCTTGGTCTTGGTCTTGAGGTTTGAGGTCTTGACAACAAGACTGGATAAGTCTGAGGAAGTGATGTTTGGCTCACGCCAGCGACTGCATTCTTTCCTTTCTCGTCCCGGTGTTGACCTTACTGGCACTGTTGTTCCACTATCAAAAACTGTCAAAACACTTGGGGTCGCTATGGACAGTAATCTGACATTTCAATCCCACATAATGAACCCTTATAAATCCAGTGTCTACCACATCCATTGGCGTCCTCAGGAATTTTCCTAGGGAGACAGAATTTTTGTATTTGAGGGCAAAATGACGTTTTTGTATTGAATAGCTATTCATGAACACAGAACATGTGACAAGTTCAAAAATAAATAATGGTCAAGTACTTACCTAAATAATTAAGTGTTTTTTTGCATTGAAAATCGTGTTGGAACTGTTGTAATAATCATAATAATCAAGATTTTATTTTTGTAAAATATTTGCAAAATCCTGTGGGGCAAATGCCCTTTCCCCCCCCCCTCTGGACGCCCATGACCACATCAGGGCAAAGCGTCACAAGGTTTGCTCTTACCAAAGATATGTCACAGATCATAGCCTGCTCTCTTGTCCGCTATCCCCTCGATTATGCCAACTCTGTGTTTGCAGGCCTATCAGATCTTCAATTGAACAGGCTTACAAGCATCTAAAATTCTCTGGCTCGCGAGATGCTTTGTGCATCTTCTCGTTCAAACTCTAACTCTGCTCGGTCAGCTGCATTGGCTTCCTGACGAATTCAGAATAAGATTGAAACTGGGTGAGCATGTACAATCGGGGTGAAAATTGTACTATCTGGGTGGGTGTCTTTGCATCGTGACCAGGGCTGTAGTGGTAAAATTAGAGGTGATTACACGCTACCGGTGAGAAGCGGCGTCACTAGGGCAGCAGGGCTGGTGTCACCCTCAAAAAATGTGATGGCCTTTTTTTAGGAATTCGTCTCAGAAAACTTTATGACCTTTTAGGAATTCTGAGAAAATTCTTGACTTTTTAGGAATTTGGTAGAAATTTCATTAATCAATGGTTAGGCTATACGGTCTCTACAGAGGTAAGTATACGCTGGATAGATACCCGCGTATACCCTCCCTCTAGAGGTGAGTATAGGCCCTACGCTGTCTAGAGGTGAGTATACGCTGTATGTATACCCGCGTATACCCTCGACTCGGCCCTGATCGTGAGGGTCGGTTAGGGTCAGGGTAAGCGTCGTGAGGGTCGGTTAGGGCTTGGTTAAGGTCAGTGTAGCCTATGTATTTGTGCGACTAAAAAAGCTATACCTGCGAGTGGAACCTGGATTTTAAAATTCAGAGCTAGGGTTAGGCATCCCGATTGTACATGATCGCCTTAGACTGGCCTGTCTGACCTATAGAGCCCTCACAACGAGCACACCTACCTATCTTCAACCACTAGTTTTTCTGTACATTCCGCCCTTCAGTCTGCGATCTTCGGTTATGTTTTTTTTTTGGTTGAGTGTCAAGTTAGTGCTGTCGTGCCTTTCGTGCAATCCGTCAGTCTTGTTGTCAAGACCTTAAACCTAGAGACCAAGACTTTGAACCTCGAGACCAAGACCAAGACTTTGAACCTCGAGACCAAGACCAAGACTTTGAACCTCAAGACCAAGACCAAGACTTTGAACCTCGAGACCAAGACCAAGACTTTGAACCTCAAGACCAAGACCGAGACCAAAACCCAGAAATCACATTCAGCCCAAGACTTCTTTTCCTTACAAAAAAATTGCCACGTCGGACTACTCGCTATGTTAATGAAAATGTGAGTCTTTTATTTTATTCAGGCAAATTAACTTTAAATGCTGACTGCACAGAATTCCGAATTCGCATTTACAAAAGTTCTTCATGCAAAATGTTGTTCCAAATGCCTTTTGTATTTTATAAAAGCAATTCGCTCAGAATTTTCTGACCAAGACGTGCCTTGTGGGGCCTCATAAAAATTCCGTCATGTGAAAAAATATACGTTTTACAGGTGCAGCTGAAGTCGCTGGCAGCATGGCACACAGAGTAGCTTTTCAAGCACTGGATGTAAATGTAGAAAAGTCTCGGAAGGGCTTCCAGACACAGCATAACTTAATTGCTGCTGCTGATGGGTTTTCCTGACCAACAAGACTTGCATCCGTCCGTAGGTATTTGTCGTAGGCTATGATGCAAACAGGCTTGATAAATTTTTAAATTCTTGAGTTTTGTTAAATGACTGTTCATTTTGATAGCCGGTCTTGGTCTTGCGAGACCAAGACCATTAAGACTTTGAACCTCAAGACCAAGACCAAGACTTTGAACCTCAAGACCAAGACCAAGACTTTTGGTCTCAAGACCAAGACTTCTAAAAACGAACTCGAGTGCACTCGAGACCAAGACCTTGGTCTCGAGGACAACAAGTCTGCAATCCGTGTTGCTGTTCCCAGGGTGTGGAATGGACCACCAAGTTTATCCGTTGCTCGAACTCCTTCTTTCAAGAAACGCCTCAAACCTCACTATTTCTTATTGACCGTCAAATATTTATCTGGATATCTAACTTTCACTGAGCAGGTAGGTTACTGAGTAATCATGCCTCCGATTCGTATTTCTGTACGACTTTTCGCGCATAGGCGCCGACTTCTTGGGAGCCTTGGGTGCCAATGCACCCATAGAGAAAGTTCAGTGGGTGCCTGGCACCCAGGGCCTACTACGTAGGGGGGAAGGAAGCAGACTGCTTCCAATTTGTGCCAGAGGGAAAAGTTTCCCCCCTGGCACAGTCACTAATTTATAATAATTAATGACCAATAAAGTGAATAATTACTAATGATTCTTAAAGTATTGTATTGTGATGTATCAGTATTATGGGCCAAGCAATATTTGCTGAGGTTACCATGCATAGTGTCTATAAGCAGCGTTATAATTATATAGTGTATCATTATTATTGATGAAAGATGCAAAAAGTATTTAAAAACTTGAAGAAAAGCATTCACAATCCTGTGAATTCTAACATGTTGCGGTGTGTCAACATGCGATGATAATAAACGAATAATCTGTTGATTTAGACATTTCCAAAATATGGGACACATTTTGAAATAGGCCTATTGGGCAATATAGGACACTGTTCAGCAAATATATGGGGATTTTAAAAATTGCATTATGTCAAATCAAAAATCAAAAGTAGTTTATTAGAACAGAACATACACTCTATTCAATCAATGCTGCATCAACAAAAGAAAAGACCGCCCTGTGAACAAAACATAATTTAAACAATACATTGAGTTACGGTAGTCGGGAAGAAATATCAGTGCACTTGTGCAGTTATGAATGCACATTTCTGGTGTAATGCAGCGGTGAAAGGCTCCATCCCTGCCTAGTACAGTGTTATCAAGCCTACAATTATTTTGCAGGAATATTTCAAGACCTGATAATCCCATTTTCACTGCACAACACAGCAATAATTGTAGCACTGAAATTTTGTGCCATATTTATTACAGCTTGTCCCATAAAATTTTTACAGTGCACTGGGAGCCCTGCAGAAATTAATTCAACAGTTCAGTAAAAACTAAAATGTAGGCCCTACACTTGTACAGTCTTCCAAGACCAGTTTTCTTGCTTTAAAAAATGCGCTAAAGCTCACCTACGCAAAGTAGAAATCCAATTTTTTTCCGGGGGAGGACCTCCGGACCCCCACTTCAAGGGGAGGGGCGGGGGAATGTACAGGAGGGGTAAAGGGAGAGGGGAGTGGATTGGGTGGGAAATGGGAGGGGGTGTAGTGGAGGAAGGGGAGGGCAGAAGGTTTACAGTAAGGGGGATTGCTTCCAGCTTACAGGGGGGGATAGTAGGCCCTGCTGGCACCCAGAAGAATTCGGACCTTAAATTCAAATTTTGTACAACTAAGTAATCTGATAACTTGAGAAGTACAACTGCAACACAAATACCCAACATTGCATGATTACAGTCACAGCTCGTACATAAATAAATTATTTATTTATTTATAATTTTTTTAAATAAATAATAACACTGAAACGTCGTCACCGATTTCCAATACTTTTTCTAACCTCGTAACCATTGACAAGAAAACAATTTTCTTTCTCCTAAAATCCGCTAAAACTCACCTACCTAGGCTAAGGAGAGTGGGAAGGGGAAGGGAGGAGGTAGGACCCAGGCACCCAGAGACAAAAGCAAAAGTCGGCGCCATATATGCTTTCGCGCTTTAAACTGTCTGTAATAATAATAATAATAATTATACTGTATATATTCTTGTTAAATGGATTAGATGGACCAATATTTCTATGCATATCCCGGTGTGGTATTAGATTCTGTCCGGTATTAGATACTGTCCGGCGTTAATATGTGTCCGGCTCCGCCCACTGCTGGCATGAGATGTGTAAGACTCCGACCACTTGCGTTGTCAAGACAGTATTTAATACGATAGTCGTTAGATGTTGTCCGTGAAAGATAATGTCCGGACGATCATCTAACATTAAGAGTAGACGATGTATGAATTGTTTTGTGCGAACCTTTAAAGTATCGTTTTAATGTAATATCAAAATGACACGCGAAACTACATTTTAGTGCAGAAGATACGAGTAAAACAGAAAACTGTGTCAGTACAGTGGTTGAATCATTATTTTTTAACTCACAATGTTGGTAAATACGGCATCTATGACATTGTGGGCGGACAGTATCTAATACCACACCGGCCGTGTTGGTCGTTGATTAACTTCTATGTCATTTCGATGGATTTTTTTGTCTAAATGCACAATTTGCTCAGTAATAATTTCGAATGTGTTGAAGTTCACTGGCGCTAACTTTGCTTAGCGGACTTATTCTTCGTTTCTTTGGGGGGGGGGACATAGAGTAATGGATAACACACTGGCGTGAAGTGCAGAAGGTACCAAGATCGAAGTCCGTAGCCCTCCATAGGTTTACTCAGCCTTCTACTCGCTAGATGGCGCCGGTAGTTAAGTCAGTGTTAGGCCGTGATTGGCGCCAGCCTTGCGTGGCTGCCGTTAAAAACAGTTATAGGGCCTATTCGACTCCTGTAAAACTGTTATCATGTGCTTCTACTGTATACATGTATGTAAGGCGACGAAGGCGTCCTGCGTGGCTGCCGTTTCTACTATATGTATGTTCACTGTACAGCGCAGTGCGGTTAGCAGGCGCTTAATTAAAGAAAAGATATTTTTATAATATTATTCTGCCAAGGTTTTGTACGTTTAGAATGTATTTTGTTCGCAAGTCGAGTTGGCCTACATTCCTGCAACATATAGTGCCGTCAGTCAACGAGAATCTGTTGGTTCCACATGTGCATTGTGCACGTGAGAACTCCCAGGGAATAGGCTACCCACATTTTACCTTCCTAGCTTCAGTCCGTGACTTAGGAGTCACCTTAGACCAGGAGCTTACATTTTGTTCAACATATTAAGCTCCTCTGCCGCAGCTGTTACTACCAGCTGCGACAGCTCAGGGTCATATCTCGCTCCCTCTCTCCTAGGTCAGCATCTACACTAAGCCTTGTCCATGCTTTTGTGGTCTCCCGCCTCGATTACTATAGCGCCATGTATGATGGGCTCCCAACCTGCCGATTGAGGTGCCTCAATCGGGTCCTGCGCACCGCTGCCCGGCTGGTGGGTGGCATCCTCAAATTTGGCCGGGTCTCGGAGTACATGCGAGGGGTGCTCCACTGGCTCCCCTACCCGCAGCGCATTGGTTATCGGGTCTCTGCTTTGGTTCGGCGGTGCCTTGAGGGCTTGGCTCCTCCTTACCTCCGGGAACTTTGCTGCTCCACTGTGGCTGTCCAGCTTCGTGGCTCCCTTCGCTCTGCAGCGCAGGCTGAGCTCCTTGTCCCCCGCGCACGGACTGCTATCCGGCAACAACGTGCCTTCTCTGTCTCTGGCCCAGCGACCTGGAATGGGCTCCCAGTAGCGGTGCGCCTCACCCCAATTGATTGCTCTTCACTGTTCCACTCTTGCCTTAAAACTGTCTTTTTTGACCGGGGTTGGGCTGGGAGCGCTCCTGAGTAGATAACCTTGAAGGGGCGCTATATAAGACCTCTGTAATAAATAAATAAATAAATAAATAAATTCTGGTTTGCTGTTCATTGTTTTGCCGTTTCTAGTTCGTAATGACATTGAGGGAGAGGGGATAGATGAATGATGTAATATAGTAGAGAACCAGTATAAGGACATGGAACCAGCTTGAGTGTGCGAATGGCGGACTTAAAACAATAGAGCTTGTCAGTAAACTAAAGATTGGATATTGCGTTGATAATAAAACATATAAAGTTAAAATATAACAAATGGTAACACTCTTATGAGAAGATATGTAGATCTTGAAGGATGTGGTTCGATATCCTATAGGCCGACTCTGTCTTCCACTCCCTAAGGGGCAGCTGTAAAATGAGTGGGCACCTAACAGGCTACCAAGACGTGTGTTCGATCAGATTGTGAAATTGTACTGTCATATGTTTCAATGTTACTTACTGCAGTTTGTCAGTGAGCTTGTCAATAAACACGAATTTATTATTATTGGCATCATATAGGCTAGTACAAAGAGCGCCTCTGATATGTTTTGCTCTTTAAACAGCGCTATATAAATGTTCAGTTGTAATCTACCAACATAATGTGACGGAAATAGGTTTCCGTGTGTGGCGAACTTTCGGGTGTTTCGTTGGCCGAAATAGGCCTTGAACAACTATGTATGTACGCCTAGGCGGTGGCGAACTTTTTAGTGTTCGCCAGGACATTTGGACGTTGTGTAGAACTCTATAATTTCGCCGTGCCATTTCCGGCTAACTTTTAGATAGTATTTGCCTGTGTTTGATGGTCTGACAGATAGATTTGTTCGCTTTTAAGGTTCGCCTGTTGGTGGCGAGATTTCGCCTGTTCGCTTGGCTTGATTTATGTTCGCCAGTAGTCAGAATGTTCGCCTGGAAACGCTATATAAGGACCTTGTATAGAGCAAGCGTGCTTCTCGTCAGCGTGCTTTTCGTCTGTTCGTGCGTGTTGGGTTCTGTTCTTCGTGTGTTCGCTCGTGGATTTTCGTTTGGATCGTTATCGTAGCTCTTCGTGGATTTTACAAGTTATCAAGCGCTAGTTTGATATATTATTTGAGTACAGTGTCGAATAAAGAAGAATTTCGGTCGTTGTGAAATAAAAGAGTTTAACTTTACAGCGAAACACAGTCTTTTCTTATTTTAAATCTTCAGCCAAAAAGCTGAAGTCGAACTCAACGGATATCAGCGACGGTCGTGATCGAGGCATCCTGGGTCGCGACACGAGCCGTCGGCTGCCTTATCGGAAACACCTTACAGAAGTCCGGTCACCTGGAAGTAGTAGTTACGCGACAAATTGGTACCAGAAGTACGGGTTTAGGATTCTGTTCGGAAAAAGACTGTTCGCCGGAAATTCACTGGATTCGACGACTGGTGAGTGACTTTTCAAGATTTCTTCTCTCGAGCGAAAATGACGGACGAAGAGCGCACGATAATTTACTCGTTGTTGGACGTGGGAGAACCGACGCCCTTGCAGCCAAGTACGTCGACCCCTGCGGCGAACAAGACGTCGAGGAGGGCCACCTTTGACCCGGACCAACTGCTGGAAAGCATTGACTTTGACGAGCCGGGATCGACGAAGCCGAAACCGTTGCGTGTAAAGCGGGAGCTGCCGAGTACGCCAAAATCGTTGGAGAACGCCGGTGTTGTTCTGGGTTATCGGAAAGCACCGATGAAGCCGGGGAAGTTCGACGGGACGGGGTCGTTGGACTCCTTCCTTACACAATTTGAAGTCTGCGCACGCCACAATGCATGGACTCCGGAGGACAAGATCGATTACCTGCGGTGCGCTTTGGACAAGGCGGCGACCCAGCTGCTATGGGACTTCGGTTCGCAACCTGATGTCACGTACGAAGAACTTGTGGTGCGTCTGCGACAACGATACGGCACTGAGGGGCAAGCGGAGACCTTCAGAGCGCAGTTGTACTATCGTCGTCAACGCCAGGACGAGACGCTGAGTACCCTTCTCCATGACATACGAAGATTGGTGGTGCTGGCCTACCCAGTGCCATCGAACGAGACTACCGAGATAGTAGCCAAAGACGCTTTCCTGGAGGCCTTACGAGATCGAGAGCTGTCGCTGAAGGTTCGGGAACGCGAGCCGAAGACGTTAGACGAGGCATATCGCACAGCTCTACGACTGGAAGCCTACCAAAGAACGTCTGAGTCGGTGGATCGGCGGACACCGCCCAATCGTGTGCGCGGGACCGCCGAGGCCGACGCTGCAAGTCAACTCCAATCTCAACTGGACCGGTTCCTGGCAACGCAGAGGGAGGAGCAGAAGAGATGGCAACGGGAGATCGAAGCACGGATCGATCGACAATTCGAGAGCTGGACGAACAACGCGTCGAGGCCCCAAGAATCGAACCTCGATGCCAACCAAGGAGCCACCAACTCATCGTCGAACCGGCCTACCTATGGCCGGACAGCGGTCTGCTTCGGGTGTGGTCGGCCTGGCCACATCGTTCGGGACTGTCGTCAGGGACGACGACGGTTCACCAATCACACTCCTAACGCCGCCACCGCCGGACCGGAGGAGCAGGTCGCAGTCGAGGACACCGCAGTGAACCACACCACACGCTCTCGTACATCCAACAGAGCCAGCAACAACGCAATCTACATTCGGGGATCCATCGAAGGAAGGACCCAGCTGTGCCTGATCGACACCGGTTCGGAGGTGAGCCTCGTGCCTTTGTCAGCTGTTGTAGGGTTAGAACTTAAACCTTGTACTCGCTGCTTGATGGCTGCTAACGGGACGGAAATTAATGTCCTAGGGGAGGTCACGGTACCACTTAAGATGTGGCGTGGGTTTGCTCTAACTACAACATTTTTGGTTTCTGATCAAATAGTTGAGGCAATGCTGGGCATGGATTGGCTTCGACAACACCGCTGCCGCTTGGGCTTTGGGACTGGTGCGCTTTTTGTTGGGCGAAAAAGGATTCCCCTAGTAAAAGGTAACGGATCTGCATGGTGCAGACGGGTGATAGTCGCGGAAGAGGTAATTGTTCCGCCGAAGTGCCAACAAGATATCAGCGCAAAAACCATATATTTGGATTTGAACCAGACGGCACCGGCTTGGATGACTGAAGCCAGAGAGCTTCAGCCGAGAGTCCATGTGGCCCGAGTACTTGTAGGGGAGGGCGCTGCCACACCGCAAATCCGTGTGATTAACTTGACGGAGAAAGTAGTCAAGCTAGAAAAAGATAAGCCATTAGGGGGATTGCACCCAGTACAAGTACAATCTCGTGAACATAGGATGGAAGATAAGGTGAGTAAGGAGGCCACAGGTGTCAAAGATGTTTTGATGAGTGACATCCCAGAGGAAGTGCCGGCAGATGCGAGAGAACGTTCGAGTAAGTTGTTGGACGAATACCAGGATGTATTTTCGCAGAATGAGCGAGACATTGGAAGGACATCAGCTGCTATGCATCGGATAGACACAGGGAATGCTGCGCCTGTGCGGCAACCGCTGAGACGTCAACCTTTTGCGTACAGGGAAGTGATTGATAACCAATTAGAGCAGATGGTCGAGAATAGCGATTCTATTCTGAGGGCACGGAGTGAGGATCCGGACTTAAGGATAGTACGCCAGTGGTTAGAAGAAGGAGGACAAGCACCTGACCTGGTCGAAATATTACATGAGAGCGCGACTGTTAAGGTGTACTGGCACCAGAGAGAAAGCTTGTGCATGAAAGACGGAGTCATGTACAGGAAGCGCATAGATGGCGTTGAGCAGTTGCTATTGCCGAAATCTCTACGCGAAGAGTTTTTAAGGCTAGTGCATACTGGATTGACTGGTGGGCACCTAGGGATCCGCAGGACTAGGATGCAAATTAGGCGCAGGGCATACTGGGTTGGATGGTCGCAGGAAGTGCAGCGGTTTTGTCGACGCTGTCCGCAGTGTTGTCAATATCGGAGAGGTAAGCCTCCGCACCAAGGCCCCTTTACAGCCATTGACCAGCGAGGAGCCCTGTGAGGAATCGAGGCCACGACGGGTGATAAAGAAGCCCGCCCGTTTTCGGTAATTGCTATTTTTGGTCGGCGTACTTTAAAACACGAAGAGACTGTCATTGAGTGAACTTTTTGTATTGACTACTTCTGAATCTGTTCTTAATTAAGTTGTTAAAAGAATTGGAAATGATTAGAAATTGCGAAGAACATTCTAAATATTGACTGTTTAGGTTTGCTAGCAAGATTGTGGCTATTGACTTTTAATACTTACCCGAAGAGGGCTTCGGCTTTCTTCTTGGTGGGAGGAGAGTGTGACGGAAATAGGTTTCCGTGTGTGGCGAACTTTCGGGTGTTTCGTTGGCCGAAATAGGCCTTGAACAACTATGTATGTACGCCTAGGCGGTGGCGAACTTTTTAGTGTTCGCCAGGACATTTGGACGTTGTGTAGAACTCTATAATTTCGCCGTGCCATTTCCGGCTAACTTTTAGATAGTATTTGCCTGTGTTTGATGGTCTGACAGATAGATTTGTTCGCTTTTAAGGTTCGCCTGTTGGTGGCGAGATTTCGCCTGTTCGCTTGGTTTGATTTATGTTCGCCAGTAGTCAGAATGTTCGCCTGGAAACGCTATATAAGGACCTTGTATAGAGCAAGCGTGCTTCTCGTCAGCGTGCTTTTCGTCTGTTCGTGCGTGTTGGGTTCTGTTCTTCGTGTGTTCGCTCGTGGATTTTCGTTTGGATCGTTATCGTAGCTCTTCGTGGATTTTACAAGTTATCAAGCGCTAGTTTGATATATTATTTGAGTACAGTGTCGAATAAAGAAGAATTTCGGTCGTTGTGAAATAAAAGAGTTTAACTTTACAGCGAAACACAGTCTTTTCTTATTTTAAATCTTCAGCCAAAAAGCTGAAGTCGAACTCAACGGATATCAGCGACGGTCGTGAGGCATCCTGGGTCGCGACACGAGCCGTCGGCTGCCTTATCGGAAACACCTTACAGAAGTCCGGTCACCTGGAAGTAGTAGTTACGCGACAATAATATCCGATGTCCCGTCTGTTATTCCGTCTGTCGCGTAACTTCGACTATGGGCTTATTATGGCTAACCCAAGGTCGCCTCACACACGATGGAGGGCCTCCCTCCCTCCATGCCTGACGCCAGCCAACGGTTAGCGTCAGTTAGGGAGGAATGGAGGGAGGGAGAGCCGGCACTTGAAGACATTATATGCCCTATAGTTTCTCATTAAATGACATTTAACAAGATCATGAAATGGGAATATTTAGAAAATACAGGTTTAATATTTTTTAAACACAACCGGTTCGACCTGATCATCCACACAGTTGGAAAATTATTTTGTGGGTAATTACATGTAAGCTTACTCTACCATAAGCGTAGACTCTAGGGGCAGCCGGAGCGCCTGACCCACCCCCTCCCCAATAATTGAGGAGGGCATTTTCCCCCTCCCCAAATCAAGAGAATTTCTTGAAATATTAAAATATGATTCAATATAGACAAACTTCTTCAAAAACTTAGATAATTAAAGAACTGAAATACTTCAGAAATTCATAATAAAAACAAACATTTATTTATTTCTTCAGTATGAATCATGAAACAAATTTACATGTAAACAAACACAGCTGAACACAGCTTTTCGTCATTGCTCAGGCTTAAAGCGTATCTGCGAATCATGTTGCAATTCTTCACATTCATAAAGACAGGGGTCATCCATAAGGACGTCCTCAATGAGGGGGAGGGTCATTCAAATCCTGACAAGGGGGAAGGGGGCATCATGAGCTGTTCAGACGTCTGCATCTAAATTTCTAAATTTGATAGTCTTTAAGCACCTTGTCTCAACCTTCCCCGAGAGACGAAAAGCTATAAGCATTATATATTACATACTTAAGTTTATGCCATTTTAAAAGGCAGGTGACTTAAACATTTGCTTAGCCTTGTGTTTTTTGTTTTTAAAATGCAGTTGTTGATGTTGATCACATGCTTACGTTTCAGTTTTAAATAGCATTTACATTTTAAGTAAGGTGATTTTAAATAAGATAGAACTGCGCATGGTAGGCCTAGTTGGTTTTTTCGGATATTGGCCTTGACGTGCGGACCTCGCAAAGTGGAGGGGGAGGAGGTGGTGAAATGCGGACAATGAGGAGGGAGGGGTCCAGAGTAGGTCATGTTTTGCGAACGTCCTTTATGGATGACCCTTTACTGACCAACTTGATCTGGAAGCTGTACGTGTATAATGATTTTGTACAAAGGAATGACATGCGTCGAAAGGTCTTCGCTCTTTTCATGTCCGGCTGGTTAACTGAATTACTTGGACTGGAAGCTGCAGTGTTTAGCGAGGATCGGATGAATAGCAGTGATGATCGACAGTCAAGTCTAGCTCTGAGACTCGCTGTTTGTCCAGACCCCCATGCCCCCAATATTTTGGACAAGTCTACGCCACTGTCACTGGCGGCGACCTTGTTTGACAGGTGGGGGAAAAGGGACACTTTGAACTGATCTGGTCAAAAAAGAGGTTAAACATTTTCACGCGCGAAAAACTTTGTTGACCTTTTTGGTGCTTCTTCAAAATTTTGGGGTACGACTGCATACTGTGTCCCCCTCTCTTTAATTAAAGGTGGGGGTCTTGTCCCCTCGACCCTCCGGTATCGCCGCCCATGGCCACTGTACTCTGCTACTACAGACTGTCCAAATTTGTCCCCCCTCATACCGTCTCCCCCACTGTTATTGATTATCATGATCATTAGGTCTACGACCCATACTTCGCCCTAGCTGCAAATCTGTTGTTCGCCCCCGACGACATATTCCACGTTATAAGCGCTTGCCCTATCCAACACTAACTGAGCGTTGAAGTGTTTGCGCACCCCTGTATACACATCGCCCTCAGTTCCCATGGTCTGATGCCGGATGTGTGGACGTTTGCCCACCAGGTGCCCGGTATCACTTGTGTCTTCACTCTCAGCCCCATGCATCTCCTGCATGGCTCCTCGTGACGACTTTTAAGCGCGTCTGAATTTGATATGGAAACATGTGACAGTTAATATGATCAACAGACATCAACGTCGTTCTTTCGTGTTGGCCTGTGTAATATATATATATATATATATATATATATATATATATATATATATATATATATATGTAAATGACCATGACGATTGACGACTCTAGATGTCCCTCTGCCCTCTATAATGCCAGTCATTTGCACATAAATGTCCTAACAGTCATATTTGGATGGAAATTTTAAAAGACCCTTGATTGTTCAACCGTTGGCGGTTGAGACTTCGCTAGGAGCTATAATGAATATAGGCTAGGGCCTATGGGCAGGGGCGTAACTTGGTCTAAAAATTGGGGTACTAATGTCTTACATACACGAAGCAAGGCTGAGACTGCGATCTCGAGGAAGGCACGGTAATAGAATATTCATTGGCATTGTTCAAAAAATGGGGGTACGATACCTCCAGTCCAAAGATTGGGGATACGGGTACCCCTCGTACCCCCACAAATTACGCCTATGCCTGTAGGTCGACATAATTTAGTCTACCACCTTAGTCTTAATCGAGGGATTCTTGTCGAGAGTCAGTATCAGCACAATTACAGATATAAACTAATAATTGCACGAAGCACTGGGAAACTTCTGAATTCGATCCTGCGCCATCCAACGACAATTATTGTCAATGTGCAGTGCAGTTGCAATCATAGGCCCTAATCTCTATCCACGTTAGAACGCCGATGCAGTCTGCCGCTGTCTGGCATGCAGTGTGATTCTCCTTACAGAGTTTATTTTAGTTATAGTTACAGTTATAGTTAATTGTTTTTCATTTTAGTTATAGTTACAGTTATAGTTAGTATTATTTTTTAGTTATAGTTATAGTTATCGTTAACGAAATCATTTTATTTTCGTTAACGAAAACATTTTCGTTACCGTTATCGTTAACGAGAATCACACTGATATCAAGACGCGTTTTACAATTTGCTTAGAGCTTCTAAAGGCTTTGGAGAATGGGTGCATTCAGCTTCGTGAATACACAAAACTCAATATATTCAGTATTCACCCACATCCAAGGCGAACATAGGCTATTAGTTGTAGCACACTTTCAGGTTCTCTTGTTTGTCGATATTGCACTTTTCAGTCAATCAACAGTTCAGTTTTTTTGTAACGAAAATAATTATGAATTTTCGTTAGTGTTATTTTCGTTATAGTTATAGTTATAGTTAATGATATTTTTTAGTTACAGTTATAGTTATCGTTAACGAAATCATTTTTCTTCGTTAACGAACATTTTCGTTATCGTTAACGTTAACGAGAATCACACTGCTGACATGTCAGATTCTTTTATATGGACCTGCTGGTTTGGTATAGCGTCGACCGGAAGTCAGAGTCCGGCTGCCAGAGAGACCAGAAAGAGAGGCAGAGCAGCTGTTACGGATCTCGAGGGTTTAGCTGAGAACGAGAAAGCTTGGAAGGCAGTAGGCCCTATCGGATGGATTATGGTAGGAGTTCTTGGCGACGCGAGACTTCAGTTTGGAGTTGAAAGCCTGTGCGGGTGATGGAGCATTTTTGGGATGCTGAGAGTCTTTTCTAGCTATTTAGTTACAGTGGAATAAACTGCATATAATTGCGAACTCAGTTGTCTTCAGTCTACCGGTCGTTTGAGCAGAGATTGACTACAGACATTTCGTCCGTCTGTCTATAGGATCCATAATAGGCTACATAGGGCTAGTAACGCTAGTCTTTGCAAGGGTGATGGACGAGTTTCACAATTAAGTGGGTCACTTAACGTAGGCCCTATATACAGCGTTTTTAATCGTCGGTATGCCTACTATAATAGGCCTATATTATGTAGGCCTAGCCTAGATAACAGACCATTATTTGCAAATGACCAAAATGTTTCATGACGCTTATGTATTCGCAGGATGCAGGTTTTCATAGATGGTACCCTAAATTTTTATAGCCACCCCTTACAAATTTAGTTACACCCACGCCCCTTGTATCATGGACGGGGATGACTTAATTTTCTTTCACCCGGGTAGCATTGAACTGATCCAACAACTATTAAGCCTAATGCGGGCTTGTTGATAGAATTTCAGTGAGTATACATGCAGGTCCTGCTTATGCGGCCTATTTAATACAGCTGTTGGTCCTATTTTGATATTGCCCTCCTTAGGCTCCTTCCAAAGTTCAGAAGTGCACACTACCATACGACAGAACATCAATGGCACTGCCATGGCCGGGTCGCTACGCAGTGGCTTGAGGTAGATTCGAGACTGCAACCCTCCTGTTACCACAGAGCATACCGCTACACCACCACGCGTCCCTCTGTATGGGCGTCCGGCGGGGGAGTAAGGGGCATTTGCCCCCCCCCCCCGGATTTTGAAATTATTTTTTTTTAAATATATCTTTTGATTACTATGATTATTCCAACAGTCCTAACACGATTTTTGATGCTAAAAAGCACTTAATTATTTAGGTAAGTCAGCTATTCTATGTTAAAAACGTCATCTTGCTCCCCAGAAATTTTGCCCCGCCCCAGAAAATTCCCCCCAGGAAAAATTCCTGTGGACGCCCATGGTTGACAACATTTTGAGACTTACGCTTCCTATCAAATATATACATTTACTTATAGGACAGGTCCCTATATGGATATAATGCATAGGCCTAGGCCTACATCTCGACCGAATCTCCGTTTTGGTCCACTTGACGCCTGCCTCATCATCAGTGAACAACGCTTGTAATTTCGTCACATGACTTATAGCGCGGATTTAGCGCCTATATATATATATATATATATATATATATATATATATATATATATATATATATATATATATATATATGTATATATATCACGCACATGTATATACATGAGCGATTGAGCGTACATATTTGTTTGCGCGTAGCCTAGGCCTATATAATATATATGATACATACATGTGCGTACGTATTTGTTTGCGCGTGTGTGGGGGTATGCGTGCGTAGGTGTGGGTGTGTAATTTTTATTATTATCCAATCATTCGTTACTCCTTCCGTCGATTCCCTCTGCTTTAATTCCCCCTCTCTTCCATTCTTCATCCATCCGTCCGTCTGTCCACCCAATGCCGCCCATCCATTTATATAATTATATCCAAATCCACTGGCCAGCCACCCGTCCATCCATTCATACAACCTGCAACCAACCTGCAGCCATGAATCTGTGCATCCATCGAGCCGTCCATCAATCTGTCCATCCGTCCGCCCTTCCCTATTTTCCTCCCTCCTCCCTGTATTCATGCATGCACCCACCCAATCATCCATCCACCAATGGCATCAACTCATTCATTCATTCATTTATTCATCCATCCATCTATCCATTGCCAGAGCTCGAAGTGGAAAACAAGAGCTAGGTGCCGGTATGGGTATATGAACCATTCCCCTTCCTCGCCCTCTTCTCTCCCCAGCCTCTTCCTCCAATTCCCTTTCCTCTACATGCCTATCCATCTTCCTCCCATCCCCCGTTTTTCTCCCCTTCCCCTCCATCTCTTCCCCTCCGCTCCCGTGAAACTGGGTCCGGGGTTCTCCCCCTGAAAATTTTTGAATTCTGGATTTCTGATCAAGAAAACTGGTTTCTTGTCAAGGTTTTCGTCGTGAGAAACAATTTAAATTTCATGTGACTGACTGACATTATTGCGCAATAACTGGAATCTTTGACTGTTTTAGTTTTGTTAGCGGTAGCTGGTCGTGTAGCCTATAATTTCTATTGACTTCATAACCAGTGAGTAATCTAGACGTCTTTGGGGGGGAAGTTCCCCCCAGGATTGATGTTTCCCCCCAGAGGCCAGTAATATTACAATGTACAGACCATTAGGGGAGGAAAAATCCCCCCCCCAGGATAGATGTGGATACATGGTTCCCCCCCCCCCCAGAGAGATGGATTCCTAAAAAAAGGTCATCAACCTTTTTCAGAGAGCAATTGTTGTAGAAAAAGTTACAAATCGGGTGAAGGACTAAAAAAATGGTCATCAACTTTTTTCGAAGATGAAAAATAAAAAAATGTTGAAAAGTCTTAAACTTTTTCAAGATGGAAGACAAAATCTTGTGTCAATTGTGTGCTCCCCCAGAAACCTGGTTTCCCCTCCCAGACGAGGGGAACTAGATTAAACACTGCTTCATAACGACACAGCTAGTTAAAAGGCTTTGCTTTAAAAAGATCACAAGGTTTGTGTCTACTATCCTATGTTTACAGATGATAACAAAGAAATATGAAATGTTAATAAAAACGTCGTTTACAATACTTGGAGCTTCTTGTAAGAAAAATAGTGCTATTACTTGTGTCGGTTCTCATCAAGTAATGCATGAAAGTTCGAAGCCTGTTCGATTATCTGAGTACTCAATTCGAGTAGATCAACTGAAGAAAATTCGCCCATCTCTGGGTTGTCAGTCATATGACAGCGACTCACAGTCACGGGTTGTATTGTGAGGGAATTGGTCTCGTGAGTTGTTTGCATTTAGTACTTCCTATAAAAAGGAGCTTTACACCATATTCTTCGCTTGATTTACAGAACTGACAGACGACAAGATGCTCCGGTTCGTCGTGCCCTTGATTGCTGTGCTGACTTACGGTAAGGACACCATCGCATGATTTGGATTATTATACGCACTACAGTAGTTGTGTTTTAGTGAAGCGACCTTTCATTTCCGGGATGGACCATCACCTGATCAGGTGTTTGCAACAATTCAATTTTGATACAGTTTGTTGTAAAGAATAACACGCTTCTAGCTTAGACCATTTAATTTCTGTGAATCCATAACTAGTCCTGTAATCAGACGAATTTATATAGCGCTTTACAGCAGATACATTAGTTTATAATATGTATATTTGTTTATTATAAATCAACAAAGGATGACACACCGCTTCACAGCTTCCTCAATTGTTCCTCTAGTGCTTAATTTTTTTTTTATGATTTCTTAATTGTAATCCTATTCCATGAGGTTAGTCCACAAATTTACAGAAAAAAATATGCGATACATGATATAATTAAGAATTTATATTTTGACATGGCAACAGTAGTGTTTCAAGAGGTTGAAGCTAAGAGATCATAAGAAGAAAAAAGCTAACCAATCACGAAGAAAAATTATTAAAGTCTTGTCTGGGGCAATAATCTTAAACTTAGTTCACACTTGGGGTGGTTCTATATGTACATAAATCATTTCTCGTCCTACAGTTCAAAGCTTATTGCTGGTTAGAAGCTTATTTTTAGTATGCCTGTCGGCAGTAATGTTAAGAGGTTTCTGTAAAGTAATCATAAACCTGAGATGATACATTGTTAGCTCAGCTTTGGTACTTGCTCATTTGCTTGATAGATAAGCATTAGAGAGCAGTGATATATCAGATATAGAGTTTTGGGTAATTGTGAAGATCAGCCCACCATGTAAAAAATATGGCTGCTCTGGACTTTGATAGAATAGAATAGAGCGCTGCAACCTCCCAGCAATTTCCTACACTGTAATTCACTAAAGTAACTAAGTAATTAGTCGTGACACAATATTTACGAACGTGAACATGAACATGTGGATGCGTTGGAAAAGGAAAATTCAGCACAAGTCGTAAATTGTTTCATACATCTTCAGGAGTTCATCTGGTGAAGCGCATTTTGAAATGAAAACACTTTCGAATATTCTTATTTCTATACCTGGATGAAATAAAAGTTCAGTTTTTCACCTAAGTAAATATTATAATATTGTATAATTCTGGTGTATTGAATAACCTTTATAAATATTGTGTTCATGGCAAATTCCTTACATATTTCAATGAATTGGATTCTGGGAGGTTGCAGCGCTCTATTAAAGTCTGGGGCAGCCATATTACTTACACAGTGATAGATTACAGGATTTTGACAATTACCCAAGTTTGTTTTAATTGCATGAGACACCATTGCCATTGTCTTCTTTGTTCCTAGCGTTGGCAGCCAACGTTGACGAATGCACTTTTGGAGAGTCATACTGGTGTAGCAGCCTGGAGAATGCTAAAACATGCGGTGCGATCGGACACTGCAAGTCAACTGTTTGGAAGAACGAGATCCTTAAGCAAGTTAGTCATTTACAGTGGTCGTAGCGGTCCTGTATTTCCTGTAAAGTCCTGTATTTTTTTGCTTGTCCTGTAAAATCCTGTATTTTTGCAAAAGTGTCCTGTATTTCCTGTATTTTTTAAAAAGTCAGATTTCACGCACTTTTTTGGTCGCGAACACATGTTATTTATAATTTGTTATTTTTATTATATTTTGAGCTTTTATCTTATAATACAGCGTAGTATAAGTTACTACAGAGTAGTATAAGTTAAGAATATTACCAGATGCCACCAGAGAAGCTGATCAAGGGATGTGCAAACTACTGGAAATGGCTAGGAAACACCCTTAATTATGAGAGAACTAGCTACCATATTGGTTGGAAAAAATTGGAAGGGAAGGAGAAAAAGATAGGATATTCTTGGATTTTATTGATGCCAGCTTTGTGCAACAGCATGCTATCGAGCCAACCAGAGGAGAAAACATTTTGGATTTAGTGATAGATGAAAATATGGTAGAGAATGTAAGTGTGGGAGAGCATTTTAGCACTAGTGATCATCAGGTTATCAGATGAGAATTAGTCATGGAGCAGATCGAGGAAGTCAAAACCTATGTGAAAAGACCCAACTTCTTTAAAGCAGATTATGAGTTAGTGAGGACAAGCTTGCAGGAAAAGGATATTGTAAGTGAAATAAAGGGCTTGGGAGTGAATGATGCTTGGAAGAAGTTTAGGCAACTTTTGAGGGAAATTATTGAAGAAAACACACCGAAGTACAAAAGAACCAATTAGATGGATTGGTGATATGTGAGGTTCAAAGAAAAAGAAGGGCATAGATCAGAAGTTGAAGAAAGAAACAAAGAATGGACTGGATTTGGATAATGAGAGTGTTGCCAGACTTGAGAATTTAAGAAACAAGTATAATGCAAACAAAAAAGCAAAAAAAAGCTTTAAGCAGAAGTTATCTAGGAATGTAAAGGGGGATAGTAAGAGTTTTTACAACTATGTCAGAAGTAAGCAGAGAAGGAAAGACATGATAAAACCATTCAAAAAAGAAGATGGAAGGGGAGAAGTTATGATGTGGTGCTGCTGAAGTACTGAATAAATATTTCAGCTCGATGTTTAAGTTACTTTAGAAAAATTGGGAAATATCCCAGAGCCTAAGCAAACAGACTGTGGTGAAAAGGGGTAATGTTTACTAAGGAAAATGTGGTGGAAAAACTGAAAAGGCTAAAAACTGACAAGAATCGAGCCATAGATGAACTCCATCCAAAATTCTTACATGAAGTGAGGGAAGAAATTGGAGAGGTATTAGCCCAGATCTTCAATAAATCAATTCAGATTGGAGAAGTAACACGGGAATAGAGGGATGCACTCATAGTGCCATTGTTTAAAAACGGAATTAGAAGTGAACTAGGGAACTACAGACTAGGCAGTTTAACCAGTGTGGTGTGCAAGGTCATGGAGAGAATTATTAAGGATAATACAGTGGAGCATTTGAATGGGCATAATATTATAAATGGCAGTCAACATGGATTTACCAAAGGCTGTTCATGTTTGACAAATCTGCTGGAGTTCTTTCAGGAGGTCTATGAGAGGATTGACAAGGGAAAACCAGCAGATATCATTTACCTAGATTTTGCCAAGGCATTTGACAAAGTACCTCATGTAAGGCTGGCCAAAAAAGTTGCAAGCAAGTGGGATTAGAGGGCTAGTACTAACATAATATTCTAAGCTGGCTATCAGGTAGAAGACAAAACGTGGGCATAGGAGATAAACACTCTAGCTGGATGACAGTGCTAAGTGGAGTACCACATGGATCAGAGTGCTTGTGGGCCACTGCTTTTCGTGCGTTTTATTAATGACTTGGACGATGGGATTTTATCGAAAATTTCTAAGTTTGCAGGTTGTACAAAACTATGTAGAGCAGTGGATGATGAAGAAGCGGATATACTGCGGGAAGATCTAAGAAGAATGTTCAGATGGTCACAGGACTGACAAATGCTCTTTAATTTGGAAAAGTGCTCAGTGGTGCATAAGGGGAAGAGAAATAGGGAGTTTTCATATGAAATGGTTAATTTGCAGTGGTTCTAACACTTAACCACTTAAAACCCTTGTTATGTCATGTATGTTATGTTAAATGTTTCTGAATGTCACTATGCAGACTGCAGAGTAATAATTAACTTAGTGCATAATCTCATTAAATGCACACAACATTTGTCTGCTAATTAGTTTACCAATTCATCCCTGTTGTCATAACTCAAGGAAAAAATAGTTGACAAAGTAGAATTAAATTATGGGAGTATGATGATGATGATGGTGATGAAATGCTGTTGACTTACTAACACTATACAGTAGAAGCAAAAATAAATTTGTACTGGGTATATTTTATTATAAATGTCCTGTAAAATGTCCTGTAATTTTATTTTTTGTGTCCTGTAAAATGTCCTGTATTTTTATGACAGCCTGCTACAACCACTGCATTTAGATATGTCAAAGAATATAAAAAGAGCAGGCTGGAGTGTTGAAGAGCATTAAATGAGAATGTGCGAATGTCAAAGACCTAAATGACACCTGTGGTGCATGAGTCATCAACCTTTGTGCTTGGCAATTAGGCAGGGTTTTGTCATCAATTCTTTTCTTGATTTGGGGTATTTTTGGTTAACAGGGCTTTCAGCTTCAATCTTATGTTTTTTGGATCTTCTGTTTCAGAAGAGCAATCTTCTGAAAACAGGGTTTTTCTGGCATTTATTTGCCTCATACTTTGGAAGAAGTTGGTAACATTGCTGTTGAAAAGTCAGATGGGTGGCTGATGAAGAGGATGTGGCTTGAATTTTAATTACATTTAACAAGATCTTTAAAAAAATAAATTATGTCTTCAGAGATATGCAAACATGAATGGCAATTGCACTTGCCAAATTGGGTGGCAATTTCACACAATAGTGCATGCTTCTAACAGCGACTTAATACAAATGAAAAAATACATTAAAAAACTAAGTAAATAGCCTTTTTTTATTTATATGAGCATTTGTCTTGCATTTATTTTTTCCAAAAGGCTACTTACTTTTTTAAGGCAAAGATGTTTGAAATTAAATGGAGATGATCTAAAATTGATAATTTTGTTAACATGGGAACTGTATTGAGTATCGCTTTATTTTAACTGCTGCACTAGTCTGAGCCTCTTAAGATTTTCATCAAAGCGTTTTGTTACACAAATAGCGTGAATAAAGAACTAAGCATATTGTTTGGGTTTCAGGATGACACTGAGACGTGCATGTTCTGCATGGTGATCGTAAAGGACGTCGAGGGATTTGTCAAGGAAAATAAAACCGAGGTCAGTTTACTCAGAAAACAAGTTTAGTAGACAGAGCGAGGTTTGGTGACATTTAATACCGTGACACTTAATACCACGACAGTTAATGCCGGTCACATAATACCTATGACACTTAGTCCCTATGACACTAAGTCCCTATGACAGTTAATCCCTGTGACATTTAATCCAAGGTACGAACTAAACTGTATCAGAACTAGATAAGAAACAGTTAGGTATGAATCAGCAAAAGCAATAACTGCACCGATTTCCTACAACGCCAAGCCGTGGTTCTGTTGGCATTGTCTCGATGCTTCGTATATTCATAGTTGCAGTGTATGACGGTATGTTTACCCTTACTACTACAACCGAAATTCGCTTCCATAGTAATTTAAACTCGTTTTAATCGAACTTTTCCTTTTAAGAACAAAGGCAGGATGCAAACTGCAAAATACGATTTTCAAGTAACAAAGACAGTAAACATAACAAAGACACTAAACAGACTGCATATCTGTGCAAAGGTATTAATTGTCTAAGTGACTAAGTGTCGTCGGTATTAATTGTCTATGGGACTAGGTGTCATCGGTACGAATAGTCCGGTATTAAGTGTCATGGTATTAAGTGTCGTGCTACCGTCAGACAGACAGATACAGACAGACAGAAGGAGAGATCTATGCATTCCTTGCTAGACTAAATGGTGTTGGAGTTCGTTAAGAGTTGCAAGTGCATTTCTCATTGTAATTATAATGAAACATTTATATAAGTGCCACTCAACAATCCAGAGGTGCTCCCAAATGATGCTCAAATAATCATGGAAATTTCTCTTGCACGTGCGGGAAAGTGTCGTCCAAGGTCGATAGTAAGTTCACAATGTCAAAGAATATAACAGCAAGTTCAGAATTTGTGTTGCAGTGAAAAGTAAGTAAAATGAGGAATGACGATTAGTTATTATAATTTCCGTTTATGCTGTACTTATGTGATACTGATGAAATTCATATTTTTGCAGCAAGAAATCATGAATTTCTTGACGAATGTGTGTCAGATGATTCCGACAAAGAGCATAGCAGACGAAGTAAGTTGATAATTTTTTCTAATGTGCTGCATCGTTAGAATGATGATTTAGATATAATTTTAAATTCAGTACAACTAATTTTGTTGGACCTCTTCTTTGTCTTGTCTTTTTTCACAAGTAAATTAAGACTTTTTGCAGCTATTGAGGCTGATTCAAAGTTTAGCTCAATTATAATGTCTGATTAATAAGAATATTTGTGTTTTTTACATCAGGAATTGCAGTGTATTTGATGCTATTTTATGACTCATTCATATTTGATGTGTTTCGTCTAATTACATTTCAAGTGTCTATTTTTTATTTCAGTGCCAGACAATTGTGCAGACCTATGTACCAGAGATTATTGAACTGGTTACGAGTGAAGTGGTGAGTTTTATATATGTTAAATTTTGAGTCTGAGATTCCTAAATCCTACTGCGAAAATACTTTTCATTCCAAAAAGTTGATTCTTATTGAGACATTTCTGTCAGTATTTTAAAAATTATCAGAGGACACAAAAGATTTCACCATTCTTAATGATAAATTGTGAAAATGTGAATGAGAACAAATTTAGTTTAAGGACGATAGGTTGACTTTTCTGATCATAAGAGTTGAAGATCGTAAATTCTGTTACTTTAAAATATTCCAGCCTTCTCTTTTTATATTCTTTGCCTTTGTGAAAACCGATATTAATAGGCCTATTTTAGCAATGACAGTGTACTAAAAGCGACTGGAAAACCAATGAAGCTCATCTTTAAGTCTTTAAATGACTAACGTGCTTCAGGATCTCCTTCTGCCACACAGTTAATAATCAGTAATATTAATCTTTTTCTTTATTAATTCAAACCGACAAACGCAGTAAGATAACATTGAGACATGACAGTACAATTATCAATATCTTAACTAAACACACGTTATGGCAGCCATGCAAGGCGTCCGCCTGAGGGGGGGTTGCGGGAATCAAACTGCGTGCTGCTGCTCTCCTGCTGTTCTCCTGGCCATGAATGTTACCATTACTCTATCCTCCCTCCTTGTTGCCGTTTCCAAATGCAACCCATGTCTTAGCATTCTGAAGGCTGCTACACCTAATTTAATTCGTGACACTTCATTTTGCCTATTTTTTGCTACAAATATTGTAGTTGCGGGAATCAAACTGCGTGCTGCTGCTCTCCTGCTGTTCTCCTGGCCATGAATGTTACCATTACTCTATCCTCCCTCCTTGTTGCCGTTTCCAAATGCAACCCATGTCTTAGCATTCTGAAGGCTGCTACACCTAATTTAATTCGTGACACTTCATTTTGCCTATTTTTTGCTACAAATATGAGAATTATTGTCATTGTATAAGAGTAATTCATTTGATAGATTTTGAAAGGTGCTATATATAATTAGTGTCTTATACACATAAACAATATAATTATTAAACCATCTTCAGGTGGTCCTTGTTCCATCTCTTGCTGTTTTGTGTAACTGTCTGGCAGAGTCTGATTGCATTGTGTTACGAAATTGTCTATAATTTCAGGATCCTAAGGTCATCTGCACATTGATAAAGTTGTGCAATAGTCTTGAAGATAAAGTGTCTCATCCCCATCTGCCAGTTTCTGAAGTCAAGCCACAACAGATCACCAAGGTAACAGAGCAGTCATTCACCGTGGTAACCATAGGCTTTATGCTTAAAATTTACTTCCTCAGGATATGTGCTGAGTGTATCATTTGGAGCAAAAAGCTGTAGTGCTTACTTCGAACAAACTCGCAATATTTTTTGCCTCTGAGGCTTGAAGGAATATCGAGGAGAGCTTGTCATGGATTGGATTGAAGTCGGCACTGATATCGAAGACAGTGGCTTCTGACTTTGTCCTGTTGCTACATTTATTTAAGAGAATTGTTACTCGGGTCTATACACTTGGATGAAACTTTTATGTCATCCTTCGAATTGGTTCTGTTGCTTTCAGTTCTCTCCTCTGCCAATCCAGAGTGAACCCATCTGCACTGACTGCCAGAAGTTCTTCAATGACATCAAGAACTTGGTTTTGGCTAATGCAACGGAGGTAATTTCGGACATGTTGTGTATGTGTTTCGTTCATTTATGTAGTGCCAGTGTATAATAAAATGCATCACTTGATGCTGCTAGACAGTTGTGCATTTAGGACTTACATAAAGTGCGTGATGTATCTATTTGGTATATTTATTGAGGGACAATATTTAATGAGAAGCATTGGTTTGTGGTGCTAAGCAGGTTCGCTGACGGAAATTCCGGGCCCCTAGGCAGAGAAGTCATTGGCCTCTAAACTATCTTTAGGCTTTAAGAGAAAAATAAAAAACAAATTGAATATAACAAAAATGATAAGGTAATATTCAGATGCTTGGAAGTCTAAACCGATTGTAGTTTAGTGTCAGTAATATTATATTTAAAAAGGCATAAATCATGAACTTTGTGTAACTGATTATAATATTTTTCATAAGTTGCTTGCGGGCCCAGCCTGGGCCCCAAAAAATCGCTGGGCATTTGCCCCCCTGCGTGCCCCCTCTTGGCACCCCTGGTGCTAAGCTATTGTGTTAGCCAGCTCGAACCGACGCGTGCAATTCTTAATCTTACTTGGTTTAGTAGAATGGCAGGAAAATAAATTAAATGAATCATGGAAGAGGCCTGATGAAGTTCTGGTGATTTTTCTTTCGACTGAGAAATCACTGATGTTTTTACTCAAATTGTTTTGTGGCTGGTGAGCTAGGATAAAGTTGTATTTACAAGACCCGGCTGATTATGACACTGTTCAGAATGTGAAGATTCTTTCATAAGCAAGACAATAACAATGTAACAAAAGGATAACCATTTCTTAAACTTGTTTTCTTCTTTGTGTTTCCAGCAAGAAATCGAGACACTTATTGATCAGACCCTTTGTAGTTACCTTGGATCATATGAAACAATGGTAGGACTCCCTTTTCATGGAATAAAGAGTTGGCTTTTCAAATATCTATATCTCATAACTTTCTTGGTTTCGAGTCATTAATCAGTTCTGTATGTAGAAAAATTATCATAGCTATCAGTGTCAAATGAATTAGACGATTGTGTGTCATTACAAGTACGAATTATAACTCGGAGCCTTCATCGTTAAAAAATCTGGGCCTTAATTACACAAATTCTTTTGAATAATGATAACCATAATTTTTATTGTTTTTATCACTGTACAGAGCATTAAATCAGTTACATACACTTCAGTAGACATTGCATGGCACAAACAAAAGGAGAACCCTACACGCAGAATTTGGTGTAACTATAATTTACATTAAATTCATTTATTTGTTTAATTTTGTGTTTATGTGAATGCCAGATGGCATCTGAACGTTAAAGAAATTCTTGTCTTTGTTTTTTCTTCAGTGCAAAGACTTGGTCAAACAGTATTTGCCAGAAATCATGCAACTGCTTTCCTCTGAATTCGTAAGTGTCTCCCTCGAGGTTGTGGTTTTAAGCAAGTCATAACCCACTTTATAGCACTACCTTGAAGAGCCTTATCAAATTCAGTGCAAATAGATAGGATGAAGCAGAGGGGACCCAGAGTAAAAATTTTGTCTGAACCGAATTATCAGTTTAGTCCCAAGAGAATAATTAATGTTAAAATGCACTGACGTCATAATGGACTAAGCTTTTAGTTTGTACTATGTGTTACTTTGTTCCATTGGTTTTTGTCTCAAGTGTTTTGCATTGTATGTTTATATTTATTAAAGCATTTATATAGCCCTGTTTAGGAAACTTGCAAAGGCTGCTTATATGGCAGTTGGCGATTTAAACAAGTACAACCTAAGGTAAACAGATAATGTGGGTGTTGAACAGAATCACGTGAATAATGTTATAATGTGGCTGCATCACATTGTGATGATGAGTTCGGTCTGCGAGTGCCTTCAAACAGGCGTAAAATTTTTATGATGCTTTTTTTAAGGAGGTTTAGGCCGTATTGAGATGGCTCACATGACTATTAGCTGTTGGCCTGTTTAGGCCACCAGTAAGTGGTATGGCTGACATAGCTAGTTAAATGTCAACACAATTATATCCTGCTTCTGGCTTTTGTTCATTGTAACTGGAGAAAAAATTTAACTGTTGTTGTGTATATGGTTGTAATTACCAGCATTTTATAATTATCTTACTTGAGTTCGTGAATAATGTTTGCCTGCTTACTTCCATGTTTACCTTAAAAAGTTTGGTTGGATTTAAGTTTGTTTTATTGGATAGTTGCATTAGTGATGAGGAATTATTTAATGGTGATATTTTTAAACTGATAACTTTTGACACTTGTATTTATTTCAGAACTGATGGTTTTTAAACTTAAAATTGTTTCACCATAGTAAACTGAGTTCATTTATTTAATTTTAAAAGAATATGCGTAAGAGGAATGCGTTTTTAATGTAACATGCTAATGCAGATGGAACCTACTCCACCGCCATTTTCACCTGTAGTCACCAACAGTGCTGTAAATCATGTAGCTAAAGCCAGTGACAGTATTTGAGTTTCAATCAGTGTGTGATATTTCCTGTGTCTCCTGCGGAACTGTAAGTTGAGACTTAAAATAGAATGAGCAAACCTGTGCAGTCTTAGCACATTAAAGGTGCGCTGCATTGGTTTACCAGTCGCTTTTAGTACACTCTTGTCGTTGAATGTCAAGTCAGAAATAGGCTGGCACGTTGTTTATTAGAATCTTAGCTCTGGTGTTTGTTAGATCTATAAAGAATTACTTGCTTTTGATTTGTAAGTCAGCTGGAAATGAACCCTTGACTTTATTGTTGTTTGTAGGACCCCAAGATGGTTTGTCAGTCACTGGGTTTCTGTACCCAAACCATGCCGGAGACTAGGAATTTCCTCCTGAAAATGAAGCTCATGAAGTCCAAATTCTACTCGATTGCCTCAGCCGATGTTTGTGTTTTACAACATTTTTTATTCTGTTTCACCATATGAGCCTTGATACACTGTCATGTATTAATATTTGTAATAGATCATAGCAATCTTGATTGCATCAGTCTGAATGGTAAAATGTAGTTTGGTAACTGATCACTTGTGATTATGTAGTAATGAATAACTTCAGAATAGTTTTTAGTTATGTTTGACATTAAGTTTCAGTGTATTTTGGAATACTTTTAGTTACTGAATGTATAGGCAGTGCTTTTGTAAGCCACTATAGCAAATGTCCTGATTCATACATACATATATACATAGAAACATACATGCATAAATACATATATACATAGAAACATACATGCATAAATACATATATACATAGAAACATACATGCATAAATACATATATACATACACATATTTGACATTAAATTGTGCTCTTAATGTATGGAGTTTGTTGTTACTTTGTGCTACCTGTGTTCGCCGCAGACCTTGCTTGCATTGTCTTGATAAGTTATGTTGTTGTTTTGTTAGAACTCTGCTGAAGGCTGCAACACCTGCAAGGCTATCATGAAGGATATCCAGGACCTTGATAGAAACAAAGCTATCCAGGTATGCCACCCAAGTCAAAATTTGTCTTTATGAAGAAAACGAGGATTCTGACATGACTTTTTGGTGTCACTGATATATCTGTGATATCTTAGAATTACTATTTAAATAGTTTATTTTACCTTTAGTTTTTAAACACATGTTGCATCGCCTGCAGGTATTTGAAGATTAATTGTTTAGCAATATTAGGTTATTGATAGTTAAAGCATATGAATGTTTTGCTGTAAAACTATTCATTTGGGATTTATCTGATTTCTCTCGGTTTCCTACTGATTTTTTAAAAGGTGTCCGATAGTTAATCAGGATATCAGTTTAATTATTTTACTTTATATCAACTTTCAGACAGAAATCAAGGATTTCTTCAAGAAGGAAGTGTGTGACCATTTTGGAAATTACAAATTCGCTGTATGTCTTTCCTCATTTCTTGATTAACATGATTAACATGAACGCTATCATAATATTTGTCATGACAACATCATCATCATTAACCTAAGTTAAAACTGGCTATTTTCCAGATATGACAAGCTTGGTAATAGTTATTGCACTTGTTAATCATGTGAATGGCAACCTAATGGTGTTATCTGCTATCATTGATGAATATTTTTCGGCTACTGGCACTCGGCACTTAGCATTGCAGCAGCGTTTATTTGAGCGGTGCTGCCTTTAGATTTGCTTAACTAGTAATTGTCCTTGTACAGGAAATCACGAAAATGTTATTATGTGAAGACTTTTGTTGATTGTTATTGATGGCTGTATATAGTTACCTTACCTCAGGTATTGTGATGGTAGTAACGGTGAAAGAATGTATGATTTTAGTAGTGGTGGGTTAACTATGTAGATATGCATGTATGTATGTTTGTATGTATGGCACGCATGTATATATATATATATATGCCTGCATGTATGTATGTATGTGTATATGCATGTATGTATGTTTGTATGTGTGCTTGTATCTGAACATTTATATAGTATACTTTGTAAGGATCTTTCAAAAGCCTGTGAAGCTGGCTATATGGTTGTAGAGATACAGCAGTTACAGAAAAGGCAAAGATAGTTGCATGATGTCTAAGATTGTTAATTTGTTCATCATGAGGATTATGGTGAATAATCAAAAACTGAATGAGACAGTTCGGTTTTTTTACTGTGTTTTCACACTTTATGACTGTTGTGCTCTTTGGAAAGTATTTTATAGTTGATTTTTGGCTTGTAGTGCAATGGTTTTGTTGATGTCTATGGTGAGGCTTTGTTCGAACTTCTGGCTAATGAACTGGTAAGTTGCTGTAACTCTGATGTCAGGCCTTTATATTTAATAGTCATTTCATCTAAGTCAAGATTGCCTTTTTTAATAATGTGTTTAAATAAGAAATTTGTATATTGTTTGTACACTTTTGTCAGCTTATGTTTTCTAATATGTTTGCCAATAGTGAACGTATTTACCTTAGCCAATCAGTTGAGTGCTAACCTGGTAAGTATACTAGTGTGTTTGAGATGGACAAGAGATGCAGGAAGAGATGTGGTTCTGGATTGGGACCTGGAAAAAGTTCATCTACAGTTTTTAGCCTCACCGACTGATGCTTTTAATTAAAATTGGTACTAAATGAAAAACGATGCAGAGAATTTTAGCACATTGTCTGCTGAATTATTTGCTGCAGGATCCTGAATCCAGATGTCGTTCTTTGGGATTCTGTGCTAGTGACAACGTAATCCGGGATCCAGTGCGAGAAGCTACACCAAGCAGGAAACCAGTCTCCACCCCAGTGACACGTGTTGAGGCCAGTCCGCAATGCATTCTGTGCGAATTTGTTATGAAGGAGATTGATGACCTACTCAGTAAAAATGCCACAGAGGTATTTGCTATTTTATTATACTTAAGCTGTTCTTGGCAGCTTTTTTATTTGCAAAATTTAGGTAATAGAAAGTCTCCTTTGGTGCAAGCATTGCAGACAAGTTAACGGCCTTTTTCCACGTTCAGATTGCTCAAGTGTGCAGTTGTCATTTCAGAATTGAAATGTCAACGCAATTTGTTAATTCGAGTTCCTGTCTTAGATGTTTTGAGTTCTGTGATTTCCTGAAATGTGTCGTTCTCATTGCATTATTTTATTATTTTCGGATATTTCTATAGCGCCTCCTCAAGTCTACTACTACTCAGAGGCGCTCCCGACTACAGCATTGATACTGTGTTGGAGTTTTCATGCTGAAGCAATTGCGAGTGAAGGACTAGCCCAAGGTCTGTACGCAGCGGCTAGAGTGGGATTCGAACCTGCAACCCTCAGGTCACAAGGCGCCGAACTTACCACTTAGCCACCACGCCCCACGAATGGAATGCATGGTGCTGTGTGAATGCTTATTTCATTACATTTTTGTTTCCATTCTCTTTACTATCACTGTCTATTAATTATAGTTTTTCTTTTGAAAACTTCAGGAAATTTTGTTGGAGTCTTTGAAATCAGTTTGGTTTAATTCAATGTTCCTGTATGGTGCCAGCCTTATTGTGATAATTTGACAGAATTTTCTTATTCGGTAGCATAAGTGGCTGCTTTAGATTGACAGTTATGATCATCTTATCATTATGTTGGTGGTTATTGTGGAGGAGGTAACTGTGTTGTTTTTATGTAATATAATAATTGATATATAATTGATCTTTGAAAATCCAGCAAGAGATCATTGCGGCCCTGGAGAAGGTTTGTAGCATCATGCCATCCAAGGTCAGGGCTTCCTGCGATGCTTTCGTCGAGGAATATGGAAAGGCAATCATCGATATGCTGGTCCAGGAGCTTGATCCAAGTGTCATCTGCACCACCCTCGGACTCTGTTCCAGCTCAGAAAGCGTTGTTCTAACAAAAATTGAAGGTTGGTTTAGGATTTTGATGCAATTGTAAACTATTGGGCAACACTAGAAGCAAGTTACAGTAAATAGGTGATCAGCAGACAGCAGTTTCTCAGTCTTCCTGTGTCTTTGTTGTGTCAGAGGTTCAACACCATCTTGCGTGATGGTAGTTTGATGTAACTGAATTTTATCTTATATAATTGTATTGTATTCGGATGTTTATAAAGCTCTTCTAGCGGGAGTGCCATTCAGAAGTGCTCCCAGTGCGAGAGACCCTGAGAGAAAAAGGAAGTTTTAAGAAAGGTAAAAGAAGAAAAGACGTTACCTGAGAGAATAAAAGATCGAAAGAACTTCCTGGTTCAAATTATACACTCAATGCAGCAATGTTCTTTGTTTTACAATGTGTGTGTGTGTGTGTGTGTGTGTGTGTGTGTGCGCGCACGCGCGCGCGCGCGCGCATGTATCTAAACATGACTGTAGCGCCTTTTACATACCTCACAAAAGCAGTGTCTGTGCCAGCCTAAATTATGTTAAAATCATTCATGACAAAATGTGGATCAATAAGCGAACACTGCTCCTGAAGGTCACTAGTAGAGTTACCCCGGCAAACTTCCACAGACACTCTGAGCCTAACCGATGAATTTCAATTCAGAGTTGATGGTAGACAGGGTGTCCCTGAAGAGTTCCTGGACTGCAGAGAAGAAGAGCAATGATGGGCAACTATGCTTGCAAAACACAACTCGTATACACAAGTACCCTCATAGGTAGTAGAAGATGCTGCACCAGGATATCCCTCAGCCACAGGGTTTTTGGAGGATGACATTCTTTGCAGCCAACATTCTTTGCTGCCAGCAACTGGTTACAGATTGTTGCTGCAGTCAAACGATGTGCACCAATCCATAGACTCTCGTTATGATTCATAATTGAGTTTGAACTTACTTAGTACTTAGTCGTTCTGGTGCAGGTCTGCACATCGGGCGACGCATCTCCTCCACTCTCCTCTGTCCACCGCTAGCCTCTCCGCCTCCTCCCACGTCGGCTCCAGACATCTCAGGTCATCAGACATCTCGGGTCGTCGTTTCTGTTGCGAGTGTGTTTTTACCCGGGTGGGTTGCAAGCCCACTGTGAAACCCTCCTCCTTTATCCTGGCTTGGGACAGGTTCAGACCGTCCGAAGATAATCTGAGGCAGAGTTTGATAATCTGAGGCGGAGTTAGATAATCTGAGGCGGAGTTAGATAATCGGAGGCGGAGTTAGATAATCTGAGGCGGAGTTAGATAATCTGAGGTGGAATTGAGTTTGAACACTGTCCAGATAGTAAACTGATGCCTCTCAGAGCAAGAGAGTTCGCTGACACTGCACGAGGCTCAGTAACAATTGTCTGAATAAGAACTGCAGAAGAGAAATAATTCCACAAGCACATAGCACGTCACAACAGAGTCCGAACAAGTGAAGCCATTGTGTAAAATCTACGTGTGACCAAGTAATTGATGAAAAGTGACACGCTAGAGAAATATACGGCCATCTTGGCCACGTGCATGGACTAACCATATATGCAGAAAATGGATTTATTCAGTATTTTGTTTCTCTCTTGTGTCTTGCCATAAACATAGTTTTGTTTTTCTTTTGAAGTGGAATCTTTTGTGAATGGTTCTTCTGCAACTTTCATTAGGCATCTAATAAAAAATGATTAACTGGTAATGCTTTATATTAATTTTCAAATTGATCATAATAAGTTAATTGTCTTGATTTTTATCATCTTAATAATGTTTTTGTAGGAGGGTTAGAATGCACCGTCTGTGAGACGGTCTTGCAGTATTTGGAAGCTTTGCTGGAGGAAAACGCTACAATCTCTGTGATCGAGAGTGCGCTGGAAAAAGTTTGCAATTTCCTTCCAGCCAAGTTCAAGTCAGAGGTACGTTGATGTAGCGTATTCATTTAGTTTTCATTAATATTACTAGTTTATTATCCAGGATTATTTTTTGTTGAAAGAGGTGTGTAAAAAATGAATTGTTGCTTGACCACATATGTTACTGTACTACAGTGTGCCTTGTACTGTGCAAATGTCTAAGTTAAATAACATACACTACATTAACTACATTGTATAGTGGTGCTATATGAAAGTTCAGGGCATTCCTAGATTTACATTGAGAGGGTGTCATCCATGGGTATGAAGTGTTGGCGACTTCACTTTCTTAGCCTCAGCATACAAAGGCAGGTGGCAGTTTTTCTTGCTGCCGAGTCTTAACAGTAACTGGGTCATTGTGCTCATGTTTGAAGCAAGTTTGCCGGAGGAAGCTGCTGGAGCAGAAATCTGGAAATCTCTATGCCCTGTCAAGCATTTAAGTCCCAAGCTCTTGGTTGACAGTCCAGCATGCTGGCACTGGACTATCACACACACACACACACACACACACACACACACACACACACACACACACACACACACACACACATCTGTATAACCATGAGAATAAGCGAATAATTAGTGTTTTCTGTTAAATAGTGTTTATTACTTGGTAGTTCTCTGTCTCCTGAGTTAGTCTTAATGTATGATTTCCAACTGTTGCAGTGTGATTACGTCGTTGAGACATACGGTCCATTAGCCATTAAGTTCATCACCACCGAGCTCACTCCAAAGGAAATCTGTGAGGTAAGAAACATAAATAAATATCGAAATATACTTTCACAGGTTGTTCATAGTTTGATAAAAGAGGAGGGTGATGCTAATGATACAGCATCGTTAAACAGCAACTGTGATTCATAAGTACTATCAGTGACCTCTGCTTTCACCTTTACATTAACACTTTAACGACAGTATTGTACTAAAATCAACTGGGAAACCAATGCAGCTCAACGTTAAAGTGTTAATGACGTGATACTAGCACTTTGTAGAGGTACGTACTTAAAGGCATTTTTATCAAGTGTCTTCATACATTCATACTTACATGTCTACATAGATAAATACATACATGCATACACAAATGTACAGACATATGTGTCCAGTACATTTCTATTTTAGACACTTTTTAATTTGGGCAGACACATTCCGCTGTTCTAAGTTTAAGCATAATTCTGATTGCAGGTAAATTTAAGCTATTGCTAAGTATTAATAGTGGTAATATGTGACTAAGGGAATCAAAATGAGTCGGATGTCGGAAAATTACAAAGCTAGAAAAACCGCAAAATATGATCGAAAGTCATTTAGTGTGCATTTTCAGATTTTAACGGAAATGGGCAAAAAAATATGTTTTCTACATTTCTGATATCTAACATGTGATGAAATTCATTGTTTTAATGTGTATTTTCAGGATTTTGTAAAGGGTATTGGTTTAGTTTTCGTGATTGCGTATTAAAATTAGCCATATTTGCTTATAAAATTTCAATAGTTTTCGTGCTGCTAGCCTTGAGGGCGTGGTCTCGTTAGAAAGATCTTTTCTTTGTCTAGCTCGCTGTTTAGCTGCCGAGTCCTGGCTGTTCGAATATTAACCAATAGGATCATTTAAAAATAGGGTACATGCATAAACATTTTGAGACTTGGTTGCTATCACGTGATGGGATTTAAATTTTTGGCTAGTTCTATTGGCCAGAGCATTAACATAATGTAATCGCGCCTGCGCTGCAGAGCTAGCTGTCATAGTCCGCATGCGCAGACTCTGCATTTTCAAGAAGCAAACAATCTATCGTAAACAATGGCGAGCGATATAGCTAACCTTTTAAATTCTACGAAGTCGGACACAGAGAAATTGAATTCACTTTTACATGAGTATCTGTTGACGACTGACGATGACGCTTATACCTCCGATGGCGAAGATAATGCGGATATCGAGATGGACGAAGAGACGGATGAAGAGATGGATATGCGAAAGTCCGATTATGACCTCGTATTTGATCATGCCATGTCTGCCCCAGAAATTGTGCTCGAGAATGACGACGAGCTGACGAAGGCACAAAATTTCAGGTATCCTATTGTTTTTTATTTGTTAGGCTGTATATTTGGGCAGTACGTGATGTAGTGTAATGTAAATCTTCGAAAGTTCTCAGCGCCACACAAAAGCCGCGTCAGGGAGACCAGCTTATTAACCGAATATTATTCGAATCAAGTTTGCAATAACCAGGCCTCCTTTATCCGTTCTGGTGTCAGGCAGGGCCAGATTAACAAATGCGTTCAGGACGTTCAATAAAACTGTGGCCCTCAGCCCCACAGAATCACAACAAACGCACATCTAAAACGTGTTATGTTCAACGCATCGACATTCGTCTATTATTAATTCGTGCCTTATTTCTTTTTGTGTCATATCAGTAGGTCTTATAATTATCCAGTCTAGTGTTAAGGTATACATCTTGTACGGTTTAATGTAATAATTATTAGAGTGACTCATGGTAAAAGAATATTACAATTGCAGGACTATCACAATACAGAAAATAAAAATAGGCCTAATAAGTTTCTTCTTTTGCATGTGTGAGGCCCCTCAAGTGTCGGTCGAACATGTTGAACATGCCCTAATCCGCCTCTGGTGCCAGGTCAAAATCCGGGAGGTCAAGCCGAGGAGACAGCGTGGTGCTACGGTGGAAATCGGTGGTGATGGTTGTTGTGTGGTGGCATAGGAAAAGGGTCAAGATATGATAGCTTGAAGAGTTTCTTCATTTAGATTTCTTCATGCCATACAGTAACAATAACACAGGTCCTATTACAGGCCACGGTCCATTTTTGTTAAACTTAGGTTTAAATAATTAGTTATCTGATGCCCACCTTTGCTGGTTCATTTTTTTCAGGTGTGATTGCCAGCATAATGATGGCAAACCTTGCCATGAACTGTTTTCGGTGGAAAACAAAGTCGCACGACGGATGGATATGGCAAATCTGACATCACGGGAACAGATGCTGGTTCTTCTTGGAAAGCTGTCATGCACGATCAACTTATCACAAATGACATGCCGATCCAAGAAGGCTGCCAGTGATCAGAAAGAGAGAGACCATCAAAGAACTGCATACATGATCGAAGGAAATACAGTATGCAGAGAAACATTTAAATTTCTTCATGCCATAAGTCAGAACCGTCTAACGGCATTGTTGAAATGGTACCGCGAACACGGATTGGTGCCAAAGGAGAAGAAATCAGGTGGACGTGGAACTGGCGACCGACCATTTACGTTCGAAGACATTCAGAGAACATTTACGTTTATAACAAACTATGCTGAAGACCATGCTCTGGTTCTCCCTGGAAGAGTGCCGGGCTTCAAGAGAGAGGATGTCAAATTAATGCCGTCTTCCGAAACCAAAATCAAGGTCTTCAAAGCATACTGTTCAGCGATGACAGAATCCAGATTTCGGGCTATGAGCGAAAGAACTTTTAGAGACACTTGGTTGAAGCTCACACCATTCATTATTACTGCTCGTCCAATGACCGACTTATGCTGGACGTGCCAGCGGAATAACATTTATATTTACCGAGGGTCGAATATTCCGGAGGAAGATAAATGTGAACGTCTAAAACTGCAAGAAAACCATCTAATGATTGTTCACCAAGAACGGTCTCTGTACAATTCGATGGTCAAGGATGCAAGGCAGACCTGTATGGCCAATCAGCTGGTCCAGCTTCACACAAGTTCTCCCTGCAGCCGACCTATCTCGATGCATTACAGTTTTGATTTTGCACAGCAGGTTCATCTGCCGAGTGATCCTCTCCAGCCTGGACCTCTGTACTTTCTTGTACCCAGGAAAGTTGGTCTCTTTGGGGTCTGCTGTGAGGGGATTCCTAAGCAGGTGAACTACATCATTGATGAAGCTCATCTTATATCGAAGGGGTCAAACGCTGTGGTTTCGTACCTGCATCATTTTTTTGAAAGTTTTGGACTTGGGGAGACTGATGCCCAACTTCACTGCGACAATTGCTCAGGACAAAACAAAAATCGTTTTGTCCTGTGGTATTGTGCATGGAGGGTATGCATTGGTCTGCACAAGTCCATTTCACTCAATTTCTTGATTGCAGGACACACAAAGTTTGCACCCGACGGTTGTTTTGGGCTTCTCAAAAAGGCATTCAAACGCCATGCTGTGTCGTCACTGGAAGAATTCGAGACGGTGGTGAATGAGAGTGCTTGTGTGAATCAGGCCCAGCTGATCGGAAAGGAGGATGGAACGTCATTTGTTTCAGTTGGAGAGTGGCAACAGCATCTCAGTCCCTACTTCAAACCTTTTCCTGGAATAAAAATGTATCATCATTTTAGATTCGATGCCGATCATCCAGGAAAAGTGTTTGCAAAAATATCAACTGAAGCAGAGGAGGTGGAATTCGATCTTCTGAAGTGCAGAGGCAAAGATCTTCCAAGACAATCTGCTCAATCAATCATTCCTGCTGGGCTTCCACTACAAAGACAGTGGTATCTGTACAATCAGATCCGGGAGTATGTCAAAGACACTCTCCAGGATGTAGTATGCCCTCGACCAGTCGAATCGATGGCAGCAGCACACAATAATAGCGACGATGAAACTGCAATAGTCAATAATAGCACAGACAGTTTAGTTGGTAAAATTCGAGGAAGAGGCAGAGGCCGTGGAAAAGCAGTTGTCAGTCGAGGCCAAAAGCGGGCAGTAAGTCCAGAAATTGTAGTCCTAACTGCCAAACATTCTGAAAAGTCTCGTGGCAGAGGTCGTGGTCGTGGAAAGAGAACATTTTCTGTTGACTGAAAATAATTCTACGTTGTCGAACTAATTTTATATCTGTCATATTTATTGCTTTCAATTTTGTACCTATAATCCTAACTGTGGTATATTGAAATCTTTTATTTTCTCTGGACATTGCCATGTTTAAATTTTAAGTATTTGGCACTGGCAGAAAGCTTCGAGACTTGGAAAATTAAATGTTTGTTCCATTGTAAATATTTTTAGTTCACTTTGTTTATATTATTTTAATTTCAACCACTGTAAGAAGCTATTTGCTATATTAATATTATTATCTATGCAATGCTACATTTGAGCAAACAATGTCTCAAAATACTGAATGCCAAAAAATTTATTTTGGAACCGCTAAAATTTTGTTTATATTAACCACATCTAAAATGAAGATAATTTCAAAACTATCCAAGAGAAATTAATCACATTTTCAGAGGATGTTGCTATATGCATATTCTCATACTGTGCCAAGTTTCATTAAATTCTGTACATGGTTGCTATGGTCTTTTGCATTTCACGTCATCCAGTTGAGTCGATGAACTTTCGACGTGTTTTTCTCGGATTAGCAATTTCCAAAGAGCGGACACATATTCATTCATAACTTTGTCAAAAAGTAAGATAGAACTAAACTTTTTGTGTCATTTTAAAGCACAAGATGTGGTCTTTAAGAATATGTATTATAATCATATTCCAAAATTTTCGACAAGTGAACCATTTTGATTCCTTGGGTCACATATATAAAAATTATGGGCATTCCTAGAGTTACACTGAGAGGGTGCCATGGGTATGAAGCTTTGGTGACTTCATATTCTTAGCCTTGGCATACAAGGGCAGGTGGCAATAATAATAATAATGGCTAGAGCTAAGTTTGCTTGGCACTGTTGCTCACAGACATGGCAAAGTTGACCAATGCCAAACGTAAAAGTAAAGCATTTTGATAGTTGTCCACCGAAATGAAATTAAAATGACCATTTTGTAAATGGCTTTCTTTAAAAACGTTTCTGAGTAAATTCTTTTCTGTTGTGTACAGAAAGTTGGAGCATGTTCAAAGAAGATGGAATCGGTAACGGAGGCTAAAGAAGTGAAGACTTCCCAGAAGCTTCTTGGAGAGAGCGAATGTACGTGGGGACCAAAGTACTGGTGTGCTAGCAAGGAGAATGCCGCCAGATGCCAGGTAAGGTGTCCCATGCAGGCTTCAGTTGATTTACATGAGAATTACTTGTATTCTTTCCTGTTTGTCTAGCCATCTTATTTTTCCATATCTCGTTTGCATGTGATAAACCTTTCAAGCTTCTGAGCTTCACGATTAAAGTTGTATATTGCACCAAGTACAATCCTCTCTATTGCCATAAGATGATTGTAACTTGGATGAAAGGAGTACTTAAAAAGCTTGTGAGTATGGAGGGCATTCAGACATAATATTACCAAAATATACATACCTGAGGCATAAATACTATGATGTGTGTGTGTGTGCATGGATGATCACACTTGGAGGAATACGCATGAACGTCACATTAAGGGCTTTACAGAACTGAGCCATTTCATTGTACATTAAGACGGGAATAGCTTTAGAATTATCTCAGTAGGAATGGCTATCAACCCACTGTCATGTGTGAAAGCTGTGAAATTGCAGCCATCCTGTATTTGTGTTGGTATAAGGATAGGGTCTGGTTAAGCTTGATTGAATTCAGTGTGTTTTTGTTTATTAATTTATTTTTTGCATTGTAGGCAACAGATTTCTGTGAGCAGACCGGCTGGGATTTGTAAACATTTGGAGTTCAATAGAAATTCCGGAAGCTGGTGGAAATTAATTGCTAACTTTCATGTTTCTTTATGTCTGCGATCTTTTGCAACAACACTTTATGGCCGGTTGAATTTCTTCCTACAGACAGATTTTTCTGTCCAATCTTTACAGTTTGTGATTTGTTATTAATACAAGAACTGATCACTTTAGCCTTGTTTAGCTAGGATTGATTAATTTCTGTGATGTATATTTGGTACTTAACAATCTCTTGCACAGTTTCTTTGCTCTTTCGGCTTTGGTCACGTTTTGATCTGTTTTCAGGAGACCTCGCCTCTTTTGCAGTTTAGTTTTACTCAGAGGTTTTCTAACTCCCAAGTAGACTGCAGTTTAATGTAATAACTCTGTTAAGAAAATGTGGATGTGTTGAGGGACATTTGTCCAATACCGAATGTAAATGAGAATTGCTAAATATAAACACTGAAGGTGAAATATCTACTTGTTTTATCTGGGTTTTTGTTAACAACGACAGTAATAAAAACATTAAAAGTGGTATGTGAAGGCGCTATATAAATGCATCAGTTATAGTAGAACGAATGTATTGGCTTTTGGTTCTTATGAATTATGAAGCTCCACTTATGTCTTGATGCATATGCACTTTATGAACTTTGTTCCTATTGTTGATTGCAAGCATGTATCATTAACTGTAAGGTGTTTGGTGCTAGCGGGACAATCTCAATTGAAAATTGCAACATTCAGATGCTTCCAACTTTACCAAATTGAGTTTGCCACAATTTTAATTAATGATGCCGTTGGATTTTGCGTGTTGGTTAATTGATGATGCGAGATTTAAATTTATTTAAATCAAGAAGATTTAAAATTAATTTGTGGAAAGTTTATGAGTTAAAGCGTGCTACATGTACTTACAGCCTGCCCCTTAACAATGGGATTTTGTGTAATATGATCCGCTGAGATTTTATCTTTAGCTCTAGCAATTGCTATGTTTAACTGCTATTAAATAATTGGTCGAATCTTAATTTTAACCGAGTCAGAAGTAATTTCAGTACGCATAGTGTCTTGGGTAGTCAAGAGCTGCAAAACAATATTGCAAGTCATGAAATCATGACTACAGTTGTAAAACGACACAGTGTTTAACCTCTGTCAATTTTCCACTGATGGAACAGACATTGGACAGACTAGCATAAAACCCACATAGACTGTTGATAAGAATATACCTGCTTAAACAGGATCTTTCAGACATAGACAGAAAATAAACGTCATTCCAAATTTATTATCGAAACGGGCTAACTTTTAATTCCTATCCTACTACTGTTTAACAATTCTTACTGAAACTGGTTAAGAATTAATATATACCACATTGCAGTTTAGCAATGATATTGACAATATTTCATCTTGTAATCCAGAAAAGTGAAAATCGGTAGATTTTGGTTGACTGCGGATATTGTAAGCATGTAAAGATTGCATTTTATGTATATTTGTGATTATTCTGGTTTGAGATAAATGTGCAGAGATTTTGGCTTTTTTATAAATTGTTTGTAAAATATAATTTAACAAATATAAGGTCTTTTATTTTTAAATAGATTTGATGTAGCACACTGTTGGTATTCCTATATAAGTTAGTTTCCCTACATTTGAATTTACTAGGTCCATGACATTTACTTCAGTATTTGGGGGTGTCCTTTTATCTACAATACAATACAACTGTAATTTGATAATGCCCTCCTTACAGAGTTCAGAAGTGCACATTGAAGCCACGAAACTATTAAGATCCATGGGTAGACTTTAAGTTTTCAGTCTAGAGCGAAGATAGTCTCGCTAAGAGAATTGCGAACACGAGGAGGCCAAAGACAAGACATGTACCAGGAACAACATACTTTCGAGCAGATACTGATCGAAGAGAGGTGACTTTAACAGAGTTGCAAGGTATCAGCATGGAAGATAAGTAGGATGGCAGTCGTGGCAGATGATCTGCACATGCTCTGTACAAGAGGAGTGCCAGCTTCAAGTGGATGCACTCACAGACAGGAAGCCAGTGTAGAGAAAGAAGAGCAGGTGTTATATACAAACTTGTTTATATGCATGTGTATGTGGAGTTGGAACACACACACACACACACACACACACACACACACACACACACACACACACACACACACACACACACAGTAACGGAAGCAACAGGGTATTTTCCACATCGAAAGGAACTAGCATGCAGACAATCTGCAAGAGAGAGGCTACAACATTTCACATTATGCCTATACCAACCAACAGCTCATTACTTCTTTAAACTGGACTGCTGTTAGGTTACATCTGACATTGCACCATATAACTGGATATTTTTGTAGCTCCTTTCATTGGCTAACCATTTAGAATATGCCATTTGCTGTAGGCAGTGGAAAGTTAATAAGTAATATAGACCTGTGGTAAAACTACATTTATAGCCTAAGATTTACCACCAGTTCAGTTGTGCACTATATTGGCACATAGGACTGTTAACGGAAAGGTCAGGGTTCACACACCATGGCAGAAAGATGTTTTGAAGTTTCTGTTCCAGTTGCAACACCTAGTGAATTCAGCCTAGTACACAGACCGTATGCCGTCGGTGTGAAGTCGGGAGAGGACTGGCTGGCTTATCCTCATGTGCCAAGCTACGAAATGTAAAGTTGCCAGCATTTCACACCCATAGCTGCCTCTTGGGCTAGCATTAGGAGTGCTCTTCCGTTTCAGTCATTTGCTGAAGGCAGCAGCAAGTTTAGGGAATATTGAACTTAAACTGTGTCGTCAAATTTCATGCTCGGTAGTGGCTAATAACAACCAGTAGAGAAAAGTAGTTTGAGGTTGCATCATCCTGCCTACATTTATGTGTGGACAGTGTAGACTTTAGCACAGGATTGACTTGGTCCTTAATGTTTTGTCTGCTGATTAAATTTCAGTGACAATTTTGGATTTTGCATAACCTAAAAAGATAGACCAAGTGGCACATCTGAAAAGGTATACCAAAAAAGGTACAATTGTTATTTACTTATAATCTTAACAAACCTGTTAACACTTTAACGACGAGTGTGTATTAAGTGACTGGAAAACCAATGCAGCTCGTAATTAAAGTGTTAAACTGTCATTAAAAGTGTTTTCAAATCACAGCAGAAAACACTGAAATGTTTAAATAAATATCACATTGTGACACAGGAAATTTTAGAGCAAGTCTAGAGTGATTAGAAATTAGAAATTTAAAATCTAGATGACAAGGGAAGAAACTTTGTAGTCTTGGTCCTTGTTAATTTGCAGACGGAGACAGCGTTTAAAGAATCTGTTGTTCAGTGTCCATTGTAAGCAGCATCGATCACTGTTATTCTATGTTTTTCTTCTCGTGATGTGATCATACAGAACCACTTGGACATACTTGGCCGATTCGATGACTGTTCGGGTGGAATTGTCACCCGGTGTTGCCGCCTGTAGAATATCAAACACGGGTCCGAAAATATTCTTCCAGGTAGAAATTATCTTATGAATCTTGTCATCAACTATAATTAGTAACTTCTATTGTGCCAATGTACAAGGCATCAACTGATGACGCACACCAAAAACCAAGCCGTAATCAGGTCAGCATCCAGAAGATCAGTCCACTGAGACTTGTGTATATGTATGTGTGTGTATGTATGTGTGGATGTATGTGTGTATGTACGTGTGGATGTATGTGTGTGTATGTATGTATGTGTGGATGTATGTGTGTGTATGCGTGTATGTATGTATGTGTGGATGTATGTGTGTGTATGCGTGTATGTATGTATGTGTGTGTATGTGTGTGTATGTGTGTATGTATGTATGTGTTATGTATGCATCAAGACACTCATATGGTGCCTTTTCAATACCTCTCAGAAACACCGGAATTGTCTGCTAGGCATCAAAGCTAACTGAAATGCAGGCTCTGAATCAGTTTTTGTCTTTCAAAAAGACTATTAATTATTCCAGAACTACCTTATACACTCTCTTTGGAAACATAGCAAGTCCTGCATTGTAACAAGGAGTGCTTTCAAGAAATTCTTAGAAATGTGCTGTATAGATGTTAGATACATACATAAAGAGGTTGGTTTCTAACAAGGTAACCGCCTTATACTGAAATAGTTTTGAGATCCATTTTCCCGACTGTGCTGTACAGAATTTGACTTTAAAAAGATGTAGAGGGTGTGTTATAACGTTTTTTTATTACTAATTACGTTTTTAATTAGGCGCCTAGGAAAAATGGTACATGCATAAAAGATTTGAAGGCTTGACTTGGCAATCGGTCAAAACTTAGGAAGCCAACATTTTCAAATGGAATGATGGAAAAGAGAGGGATTAAGGTCTCCGTAAAATGTTTACTGCACTGAAACTCTCATCAAGGCATTCACTAATTTAATACATCGATTCCTGTTCCATTGGGTTTGGTAATGTACAGTAATCGAATATTTATGTAGAACTAGTTTTAGGAGACTCCTCTAGTCAGAGAATGCTTTCTAACCTTGGGGTCAACGTTGAGTATTTTCCGGTCTCGTTTGTTCTTGAAAAGCAGACCTGATGCATTCTCGGCAATGACCTGGTAGTTCGGGGTTGCATTTGATGTTGATGTCTGGGTTTCCCAGTTGTAGAAGCTGAACATGATTAACGCTTTCATTGTAATTCATTGTAATGTACACGCTTTCATTGTAATTCATTGTAATGTACATGGAAACGTATATATCACCTCAACAGGCTGCATATATGCCATTTGAATTACTGCAGACAGATTGGAAAAAATGCAACTTGAAGATAAGATGACTCACAAAGTCTCATCTCTTACAGTTTGATTTCCAAAGCTCTAAACCACAGTAACTTACCATACTACCATTTCTGACCATACACAATACTTAAGTGTTCTAATGCAATAATTACTAGCCATGCAACTTGTGCTAACTATCTATCACATCTGCCAAGTCTGTCTCTGTAACCGTCTCTGGACAACCCCTCTGACTTGACGCAGCACTCGTTAATAAATTTGTGCCCTGCACTTAGCTTCTACGTGGCGCTTTATAAATTTTGAGTTCACAAGTATGATTACAATTGCCAAAACCAGTGTGAAAAACATTTACATTGTTTGTTGTTGCAAAGCTAAATGTATGTAGGGTACTTGCCCTAGCTGAATGGCTGCTTTTACTTGTAGAATGCTACCTAAGACTGAAGCCTTAAATTATTATTAATTGATTGTGCTACAGAAGTTCTTATACTAGGTTACCTTAACTTAGGTTAGACCGATTAGATTGTGATTAGTCTCCATTAAGATTGTCAGGTTAGATTTGTTAAATAAGATTAAGTTTAAGTAGAATAAACTGGCAGAGATTTCTTCATGATGGATGCTAAATTTCCTTGTTTGAATTTTACAATCTAAATTTTGGAGCTCTACCTGAGATCAGTTGGTTTAGGAAGAAGTCTTTTCTTTCCAGAGAAATACACCTCAAAATCTTCCACCTTTAGACGATGTGCATAGTCTATGAATCCAGATATTTCCTGACCACGTGTATTCTTGTCCCGAATGAAAATTATCGTCTGCGAACAAATGTTCATTAATAAAACTGAAACTAGAGCTGAAATAGCTTTATAGTACATATAATGACAGTCAATTTCGCTACAGTGGGTGCATGATATTTTAGTGGTAACTGGTAAGCATGCAGGAGTGTCAGTTGAGGGGTCAAATGCCTATAGATCGAAACAGAAATTTGCTTATAGATTTTGGCTTCATTTGTGCCCCTCAGCTGCAATGAGTTTACTGACCATACACTGTTGGTGAGAAGATCAGAAAACAAGGTAGAGGTCTGGTCACCCAGTCTCATATTCCAAGGCTAAAAAAATGAATTCACTATCACTTCATATCCTTGATTGCCTGTCGAACTTAGCTTAAGGGATTGCTCACTATAAAATGCAAGAAGAAATTAACTTATAAAAAATCTTGCAGTATTCATCTTAAATTCATACTAATAGGTACATTAAAGACTTGCTCAAGTACTGGGCACAGCTCTAGCCCATCTCAGAAAAACTCAATCTTGCACACTCTGTTTTACAAGGAGAGAGACAGCAGGCCATGCAATCACTTCAATTTCTGCTTTCTTAATAAAAGGAAGGACAGGTATTAATCTACTTACCACCATCTTTCCACTGCGGTTTGCTTCTTCCCTCTGAGCGAGTGCAATGAGCAACGGGTCCTTGATATCTCTGCCAGCACTTGATAATATCCTGGAAGAAAAGCAGCCTTTAATTGTCTGGAAGAAAGCCAGTTGCTAATTGGGAGGATTGACCAGTTGCAAATGGTAGTAGGCCTACATGTAAATGTAATGTAAGTAAATCTCCTAAACTTCTGAGTGCCACACAAAAGCCACGTCAGGGAGACCAGCTTATCACTGGCACTACGGTATATCAAATCAAATCTGCAATAGCCATGTATGCCTTGTCCGTTCCGGTGCCAGGTCAGAGTCCGGGGAGATCAAGCCAAGGAAACAGCATGATGCCACACACACAGTGTCACACACAGATGCTACATGATGCTACACACACAGAAACAGAATATGCAGTACAAACATACAGAGGAGACACACACTCAGAAACAGAATATGCAGTACAAACATACAGAGGAGACACACACTCAGAAACAGAATATGCAGTACAAACAATGACACAAGGACCAAAGAACAGAGACTGACACAAACTTCATTGGAGACTTACTTCTGCTGACTTTTCTTGGATAGGCGACTGGCTTCTGCAGCAGCTTTGCGAGCTTCAAACTCTTCCCTTTTCAGGACTTCACCACTTCCTCTGTAACCCAGCTCCACCAACTGCCGAGCCAACTCCTCATCCTCCACAGCGACACAGACAATTGAACAAATGTGAGCTCAGTACAAAACAATATGCACATTAATGTGCAACACATTTACATGGTATTAAGAGTGCGGCGTATATTACTTTACGATACCGATAATCGAAACTAAATATCATAAACACAGTATGACAGCAAGGTTTGAATAAGTAAGCAAGCAAGAATACCCTTCATTACTACCAACTGCTTATACCGCACTTTGGTTTAAATATAGTTCATACAATATAAAGCATTCTTGTCAAAAATGTTTTCTTCATTAGATTGTCTGATCATGCAGGGTCTTAAAGTGATCATTAAGTATCGCAAAGTATTTATTAGGGCAGCAAAAGCTAGATTTATACGGACTTCACACATCAATTAAATAGCTGGTTTCGCGTATGGTTTTGATAGTGGGCTTAAGCGATCATGAAGTGATAGCGCGATAAGTATGTTGCAAACCGCATAGCAACAGGGTCTACGAAGAATAACAAATCGGTTTAAATAAATAGAGTTATTTCCTATATTATAAAATGACTTAACCGACTAACTTCCAAATAGTAAAGATCGAGCGGGGTTATCTGAGAATCAAGAAATTCTTCGTAAGTGTTGAATTCTGTGACAATATTATCGCTTCCTCCAGCGGATTCGTCCTCCATTTTTATTGACATTGACAACAGAAAATCTAAAGACCACATATCGTCATGAAGGCATCGTTACGCTCGGTTACGCTCAATCTAAATATAGATTCCTTGCGTTCAATCGTAGTAGCAAAGATCTTATTTATTAGTGCTTAGTCAAAACGAAATCAATAGGCGAGTGGGGGCGGGGATGGGCAAAAATCGGTTTCCAAGCCAAGGGTTAAAGGGATCAGGCAGGGAGACAGTCAAATTACTTAGGTGGGTGGTGTTAGAATTGAAGCGGCGGGGATGTACGTAACAGGAAGATGGGATCGAGGAATTAGACTAGGATTTGTGAAAGAGCGCGTGTTTTCAGTTTTGAGTGAAAGACGTAGACCTAGATACTAGGCTACTAGTAAGAGGTGAGGTCTTGCTGAGTTCTTTTTTGACCAGATCAGTTCAAAGCTCTTTTTGACCAGATCAGTTCAAAAGTGCTTCCCCCCTCTATCTGTCAAATAAGATTGCCGCCAGTGCGTCACGAAGCCTGGAAACCGAGAGCCCGTGCGAAATCAAGATACGATGAGCGTAAATGGATTGCTTTGCTTTCATGCTCAGTCTTTGGATATAGAGAGAAAATCCAAAATAAGCAAAGGAAAGACGATGCGAAGGGACTCTGAGAATTGAGAAATGGCAGCGACAGATCGACTAAGAGAGACAAATTAGCCAGAAGGTTTCTCAGAATACAGGAATGTCGTATTGACAGTCAAGTCGAGATTCTGAAATGTAGGCCCACAGCATAAATAATTATATAAGTAATTATTTATTCTGTGGTAGGCTAGGCCTGCAGTTGAGAAATTGTCATCGTCGATGATGTGATAGAATAATAATAAATAATAAAAAAATAATGATAAATCGTAAAAGGAAATAAGGGCGGCTTTTATTTTATTATTATTAATATTCTTTATTGAAAAACCAAAAGCGAACCGCACATTGGTGAACAAGTATAGAAAAAAATGTAAAACACTAGCGGTCGTCACGAACCGCGCCGAGAAGAAACCCTGTGATCCAAGGTATTCAGTCCCATGTCAATCATCTTTTGAAAATATTAAAAATATTACAGTCGATTTTCTTTATATAAACACAAGTTACTACAAATGTACATTTTGTTATGCAAGCATAATGCGTAACCTTCCTGTCCGCTAGAGGGTTGCGCGCCAACTAGTCGACGACATTAAACCTTGACTTCTTTCCAGTCCTTGGGATTTGTCGTTGGATTTCGTAAAGTTGCACGATGTCGACCGGTTGTCGGGTTTTAAAACGTTTGCCAAATATCGGCGTTTTATTAAGGTTCGTCCGTTATTGTCTGATGTGATAGAACGATCTGTTTAGTGAATTATGTCAATTAGTGTTTCACGGTGCAAACTGTTTTTCATAACACGTGGAAGTCACTTTGGGTTATTCTAGGGCCAGTTTCGCAGCGGGAGCTCTGTAAGGGTTTTGGACCCACAAATCAGCTGTTTTTGACCCAAAACAATTAGTTACTAAACATTGGTAAATGGCTATACAGGCTTGTCGATGAAAGTTCAGTATAGTTTCTTAGCTGCTGCACTTCAGCCATGCCCTTCATACAATGATCACGACGTGCTAGATAAATGTCATTCTGTGAATTGACGATTCTGTTGCTGCTTATCCTGCCACAAAGCCTTAGTTGAAATGCTACCAGGCAGCACTGGCGGCGATCTTGTTTGACAGGTGGGGGGGGGGACACTTTTGAACTGATCTGGTCAAAAAAGAGTTTTGAACTGATCTGCTCAAAAAGAGGTCAAAAAATTATATTTCACACTCACGCGCGTTGATGACCTTTTTTGATGTTTAGAACTTAGAAATTTGGGGAGTGGATGTATGGTATGTCCCCCACTGTTAAAGGTGGGGGTCTTGTCCCCCGTGGACCCCCTGGATCGCCGCCCATGCCAGGCAGGACTGTCTAATATGTCGTTAACAGAATAAGAATACTGAGTAACTTTCTGGTTAGTATAGTCTCTGTGCTAACTTGAATTGAGTTATTTTGTCATTTACTTTCAAATAGCTGAAGAGCTGATAAATCATTTTAAAGGTGAATTGATTTTGTATGATTTTTAATCCAACAGACCACCTGTTTTTGTGATGACAGCTTTTTGAACTACCTTTAATATCAACTATTAGAAGTTCCCCTTGATGTTTACCTTGACATCTGATCAGTTGTACTTGAAATGGAGCCAGATTATAATGATTGCCATTTAACTATTACAGTTTAACTAATTTCATTTTGTTTATATTAAAACTTAAAAAACATAATGTATAGATCTTTCTCCTTGGCTTGCTTGTACATTTTGCGTTGTGCTGTCTCATTTTTTGTGTATAGTTGTTTGGCATAACCCTAAATTTATGCTTTTCCCACGTAGGGCTAAACTATATTTTAACTGATTTGATCCTGTGTTGTGGTATATCAGTTATGTTTTGTGGTTGTTACCAACACAAAAGCTTTATGTAATATCACATTGATCAGGTCATGCTTGCTTTCCACAGTGATACTTTCAATTGAATATCTTGCTAAGGCATTTTACATATGACTTGCTACGTGTCTAATTCAGTGAAAAAAATGAGAGTGAGGAACTCTATTCTGAATGTTGCTGTCCAAAACATTGTTTATAGAATATAGCAACTTAAATGGACATGGCGCATTATGCCATTTGAAGATTTAGTTTTGTATCGAATAACCATAGATGTCAATGAAACCATCATGTAGTCCAGCGGTTCCCAAACTTCTCAGTGTGACGGACTGGCAGGAATTCACTTTCAATGCGACGGACCGGCAGGAATTTTCCCATTGTAGCAGGACCGATACCCAATTTATTAGTTTTATTTCTTTCTCAATCACTAAAGATGTATTAATTATAAGATTTAAAAAACGAGAATTAGGCTAAAACAAATCTTGGAATTTGGTACAAATTATAAAGTTACATTGAAAGGAACGGATATTGTTGGGAAAATGTCACAAATTTAACCACAGTTCTAATTATAAAATAAGTTGTAAGCAAGTTAATGTGATACGAAATAATATCATATTCACTGGTCCAATATGAATCAAAACTTTGCATTTTGTAAAAAAAATATAAATAATTCTTGCTAATGCTTTTCATTAATATATTTATTATATTTTATTCTTGTAATTTTCACATTTGTAATATACTGTAGGCCTACTTACACTATCAAACCTAAAAGTAGACGCGTCTATTGACGAAAGCAGTGACCAAATTATTAAAGACGAAAGAGATGTGTCACATCCGGTTTCTAATTGCCGGTCGAAAAACCCAAATGTTACGATCAAAATTTCTAGTAAAGGTGAACAACATCTATTTGACCTGTCAGCAATTCGTCGAGAAACTATTTATTCGGCAGTTTTAGTTTACAATAGCTGAAATACAGTCACTTCCAGAACAAATCTTAATTTATGAGGCAATCGTGTTTTTGAAGATAGTTCGAAGCGACACCCAATCGAGAAAACGTAGTTTTTCCTGACTCACTTCGCGGACCGGCAACTGAGGGCTCGCGGACCGGCACCGGTCCGCGGACCATAGTTTGGGAACCACTGATGTAGTCAACAGTTCTGCATTGCTAATACAATAAACAACTGTGCTTACAATGTTAACCAAAAATAGACCAAACATCTCCAAAGAGGGTGTGTTACCATGTTAGATAAAGCAATTCTCCACCTTTGATAGCAGTGTATTTTGCATTTTAAAATATACACGCAGTTTTTCAAAAGGCAGTTTTACTCTTATATGTTTGACAGGAATGTGGTATGAAGTAAAGAAAATTATAGCTTATGGTTTGCTTTGGCATCCTAAAAATTGTTTGTCCCAGCATACTTAGAGGCAATCACTCAAAAACAAAATCAGTAAGGTAGATATGGCCAGCTCCATGTCCGGACGCAATGGCCTTGTGGGTGGACAAGCTGACAGATTTTGGTGGGTGGTGTTATTGCAGTGGTGCATACAAAGGAGAAGGGGAAGAGATGGAATGGGATTATTCTAAAGTACATTAATGTTTTTAGTATGAAACTGCCATACGAGCAGAATGGTGCTATATAATGTAAGTTGTAGAAATACCAGAGCTGTTGCATATTCAACAGATAATGTCTGTGCTCCTTACAGCGCCGTAACCACAAAGAATAAGTCAGTGGAGGATCCTGTTTCAAGTATGCCAAAACAACGAGATCCAAGGTTACTTCGCTCGAATGGATCTGATCCAGGGAACAATCACACTAACCTTAATGTGTTCAAACATTTCCAGTGGATTGGCAACGTCACTCCATGTTTCAGCATCCATGGCAGCCAGATTCACGTTCTCAACGATCCCAGTGAATTTTATGAAGCTCTAAAGGCAAGGAACAAAGTGTTTTTCTTCAGGAAAGGTGAAGGTAAAATCAGAGTGCTTGCCAGAATAACATGCACAGCATCAAGCTGTGAGTGGTTGCTTGGACTGTGGCTATAATGATCCCATTCAGATGTTGTAACTTGTTGTTACAGGTGGTTTATTCCAAATTACTCTGCTAAATTAAGTTCAAACATTCCATGTGATTAAAATATTTGGATTCTAAGAAACTCTTCTCTGATATGAAATCGGATCAAAGGTTTATTTTTTCTGGATTAAAAGTCATTATAGTTTAATGTATTTCTAATTACCCTAAGTTAAAATATTCCATGTGATTAAAATATTTAGATTCTAAAAAAGTGTTTTTCTGATATGAAATCAGAACAAAGGTTTATTTCTTTGTTCTACATTTCTATTGGCAAAATTGAGTCATTGATGGACGTTTAGCTTGATATTTGTGTGAGAGAAAAGCTGTTTTGAAGTACTGAGAAGTACACAGGCTCCAGTTAAAAGAAGGAGAACTTGAAGACAGAGTCGATTGATTATTCTGCAAGGTTTGTTCAGATAAAGGCTGTTTGATTGAATTATGTTTTCTTGTATTGTTTTAGAATTTGTCTCGAAATTCAAAGAAACGAATATTGCTTGCATCGCTGTACTTGGGAACCGGGAAATTGGAACAAGAATTAGTAAGCGAATTATGTTTCTTTGCAAGAATCTATAATGCAATCATTTTGCCTTAAGTTTCTCTATCTTAAGGACAGTCTTGTATGTTGTTTTAAATGCATATTTCTCATTCTAATATTAATTGAAACAGATGAACGTAACAGATGTAGAAAGTATTTAGTGAGTAGAATGGATGAATAATCTGTTTGTGTAGAATATTTACAGGTTCTGAAGTCTGGTATGGTGTAAAATATAGTATGATCTGAAGTAAGGTTCTGTAAATGCCTCAGGTTGTAAAATATAGTATGATCTGAAGTAAGGTTCTCTTCAGTGTCGTTTCCCTTGCTGTTTAGGTTGACTGTGTCTATGATGCAGCAAAAGTTTCACAAGATGAGGGAGGTGACCTGAGGGTAAAGTTCCTTTTCGACTACATGCGGGGATCGCGTGGAGAGAAGAATTCGCGCACAATGTTGTTGCCACTAATGAGGGATTTTGGGCAGAAAGTGAGCGTTGCTCTCTACCACACCCCAGACCTCCGGGGCATCGTGAAACGAGTCCTTCCGGAACGGTACAATGAAACGGTTGGAGTGTCACACATGAAGGTCTACCTGTTTGACGACACGATCATCATGAGTGGGTATGTTTGATCAGGGATAGTCATGTTTGGTCTAAAGTTAGGTATGGTATAAAGTCAGGAATGACCAGAACTAAGGTATGATATAATACAGAGTAAAGTACTAGAGTGTGGTATTTATATATATTAACTAAGGTTAAGTAATTTCTGTACTACACTGTTCACTCTGTCTAAGGCTGACTTACACCCTATGAAGGGGTGAAGGGGTCAGCAACTGAATAGGGGAATGCCCTGCCTAAAGCTATACTTTCAGTGGTGAAAGTATCAACTTAACAACCACATAGGGAGTTATGAACGTGACTACCTCTTAGTGCATGACCCCCCAAAATGGACCATGCTCAACAGGAACCCCAAAATTAAGTTGAACAGCAGCCTGATCTTGAGATACCCAATCCAGTCCACAGGTTATTTTGCTCTTATAAAAAAAACTATAAATCCAAGATTAATTAAGAAAATTCAGCATGAGCTCAGATGTTATCTGAGTCTTCAATTAATTATTATTATTATTTTGTATTTTTTAAGCTCCACAGCTGAATGACCATGGAGCAGTTGTGAGTGAAGGACTTGCTCAAGGTCCCTACACAGTAACTGTCTCAGAGGAATCTCGAACTTGCATTCCCATGTTACATGGCGAGCACTGTAACCATTTAGCTACCATGTCGTATAAGAAATAAACTTAGTATATGCGTACTGTGTGTCCCTAGTTTTCCAGCCAGGGTTGCATCAACATGTCAACTGTGGTGATGGAAAAGCATGACGTAATACACAGTTTGGTATTCAACAAAGCATGGCTTAACATAAAGCATGGAAGTGACGATACTTTGTCAGCTGTGTTTATGTGTTTAACTTTTCTTTGCAGTGCCAACCTGAGTGCATTATACTTTACTGAAAGACAAGATCGTTACGTTGTCATCAACCGATGTCCAGCGTTGGCTGATTTTTTTGAAGAGGTCGTTACAGCAGTTTCGTCATTGTCATTTCAACTACAGCCAGATGACAAAATTATCTTATCGCCTGATCTGCAGTGTCATCCCTTTCTCGGTTAGCAATTTCATCTCAAACTGTGTCAACATTTCACAAGCATTGTCTTATGTACACGAACATATCTATGCACATTCTTACATACATACACACGTATGGTACAGACAAAATGTAGAAACAATCAGTGCATACATGCATACAGTGCACAAATGTCTACAGTATGTACATAAGTACATACATACATACAGTATATATGTACAATGTACAAACACCAATATATGTACATCGTACATATGTTTGTGTATATGCCAGTAGTTGCCAGCCTTGTATCTTGTATGCATCTTGTTTGGATCTTGTATGCATCATGTGTGCTGTAGTGCTTATTGTCAACCTGTTGAACTTCAGTCTGGTTTATGCAATGGATTATGATTTCTTTATTGGAATTTCACTTGAAGCGACCAACGATTGATGTCTTGGACATTTGATGATAATGATGCTATAGATCATCGGTTCTCAACCTTTTTAGTATTGCGACCCCTTGATAACATTTCCAAAGTTGTGGCGACCCCCAACAATAAAATTGATTGGGTTACCCCCTTCACCGGATTTTTGCTACCATTATGATGTATTTCACTTCTCACCATTTCGATGATCCATACGCATCATACATAAAAAATCATTAATCAACAAAACAATTTGTAAATTTTGTTGGTAGGCCCTAATAGTTTTTAAAATTTTAAAAGTAAAATTTAGCAAATGATATGTTTACTTGATGCTTAATATTTATTGTGTACTGTGTAGTGTATTAGACTGTACTATTAAGAGTTAAAAATTTCAATACCTGCTGCTGAATTTCAAGTTTAAACATTATTACGTCAGATTTACGAAGAAAACAGAGCCACAGAAGGCCATCAATATTATTTCAAATATAACTAGAAAAATGATGGAGTTTTGCAATCCAAATTTCTTAAGTTTCAGCCGACCCCTGGCAAATCGTAAGGCGACCCCCGTGGGGGTCGAGACCCACAGGTTGAGAACCGCTGCTATAGATATATAATATTTATTTATGTATTTGTGTATACTTGACAGCAGATGATAGGTGTTTTAAAGTAGTCTGCGATTTTTGTCATATCCCAGTGGCATAAATTAAATGCTAAAGTAAATGTCTGTAATCTGTAGATATGTCAGCTGAGTCTAAATTTTAAATTTCTTGAAATGACTTTACTTTTGAGTGAATGCCTCTGCCTGAAAATAAGTTGATTCTCTTGACTTGGCCCTCATGACTGCTTAGGAAATTCATATCCAGTAGTCTACACCAATGATTAAAAATGATTGGTGCTGTATTAAGTCAGTATGCTGAGAAGGAACATGGCTATATTTATAATTGTGGGGACAGTTGAAAGCAGTAAATGATGCTTGAAGTATGCTGCTCTCTCACTTTAATTTGTGTTAATGATGATGATGAGTTCTCTGCCCAAAGGCAGGTCCGTTGGCTTTATGCCACCTGAGGATGAGATCAGTGAGGTAAGTGTTTTCCTGTTGCCTTCCTCACAGACAATTGTGGGTGAGCTACTTGTCCAAGTTTGCTGCGCAGTTGCTTGAGGTAGGTTCGAACCTGCGACCATCCAGTTACAAGGCACAGAACACACCGCTACACCACCGCATCCCCTATGTTAATGGGTGATCCTACTTAAGCAGGGTTTTTGGTCCAATCTGCATCTGCCTTTTAAATATGAATCAGTTATACACTATTTTTAAATGTGACATGTATTTAGGATCAAGAAAAGAAATGATGATGATGAAGATCATTGGTTTTAGGTTCTAACAACGGTGCTCAGTACAGGAATGAAATGAAGCAGATTGTGGAAGAAGCCATTTCAAGTCACCGTAATTTTAACGACTACACGAACAGTAGACTCTTATCGCATTCAGACGACATCTGCGATGGGTTAGAGGCTAAAGGTCACAGGTCAGAGTTGGCCGAAGGTCAGGAAGTGGACACTCTGATCTACCCATTAATACAGATGGGACCGTTTGGTATTAGACATGATGAGATTGTGACAAATGCATTGTTCAAAAAGGCTCTGCCAGACGTGACTATTTACCTTGCGTCCGGATATTTCAACCTCACGAGTCACTACATGAATTCAATCGTGAAAGACTGCACGGCGAACTTTGAGATCCTCACTGCGGCTCCACAGGTAGAGTTTTCACAGTGTAAAATGTCGTGTCTGGATTGGACTTCCTTTGTTGGGCTCTATGTGTGTGTGTGTGCCCACCAGTGGTGACTTTTCCAGTTATCTGGGCATCGTTTGCTTGTATTCAGGTGTAGGCAGTGCATTTGTGAGGTACTTACTAGTGCTATGTTCATGGGTGTCCTCAGGAATTTTTTTGGGGGGGCAAAATTTTTGTAAGGGAGAGCAAAATGACGTTTTTGCAAGAAGACCTATTCATGAACTCAGAACATGTGACAACTTTAAAAATAAAAAATGGTCAAGGACTTACCTAAATAATTAAGTGTTTTTAGCATTGAAAATCGTATTGGGCTGTTGAATAATCATAATAGTCAAAAGATTTTATTTTTGTAAAATATTTGCAAAATCTATGGGGGGCAAATGCCCCGCGGACACCCATGGCTATGTTAAGTGTCCGGATGAATGGTAAAACTCTTGCTCGAAAAACATAAGATCTTGAAAGATGCGGTTCAATACCCGTAAGCTCCTATAGGTCAACTCAGTCTTCCACTCCCTGGGGCTGCTTTCAAATGAGCTGCCAAGACGTGTTCTATAAGATCTTGATAATTGTACTGTCATATGTTTCAATGTAACTTACTGTGGTTTGTCAGAGAGCTTGTCAATAAATACGAATATATTATTATTATTATATTTGTGCTATACTTGCTAATTTGTAGTTTTTCCTTGGCCCTTTGAAATTGACTGGAGATATATTTTGGATTGGATTAACTAGGTGTGCACATTAATCTTAATGGTTAGCCTGCTGGACTGTCAACCAAGACGTCGGGGTTCAAATTCCCACCAGAGCAGAAATTTGTTTCCAGATTTCAGCTCAGCCTGTGCCCCTAGCCAACTCACCAATAATGAGTATAGTGACCATACGCTGTCATTGGGAAGATCAGACAGCGAGGAGAGGACTGGCCACCCATCCTCATATGACAAGGCTAAGAAAAGTGAAGTCACTAACACTGTATACCCATGGCTGCCTCTCAAGCTAGCTTAAGGGACTGCTGTTCTTCTAACTACGAAGAAACCCCTTTCAGTAGTCCAGTTTTCTTTCAGGGTGCATAGGAAATATGATAATGTATTTCTATTAGTATTAGTGCTTGGTGATATTCCCAGCTGGTCGTTGATGGCTAAGACTGTTTATGAAAATTAATCATGGTACTCTGGCTTGTTGACTTGTGCATTGAACTTGGTCTGTAGTCTAATGTTTGCAGATTTGAGCCTGCTGAATGAACTCCATGTAACAACCCTGGACAAGCAGTATAATTTGGTACTAGTTTAATTTTCGAAATAGATTGCAAGTCCCTGGGGATTTACTGGTTTAAGGGTCAGATGGTGAAAATAAAGCCTCTCCTACATTCCACTAGGGACATGGGAAATTTACTTTACTTTGCTTGTGCACTAGATAGGTATTTTTGTGCCAGTAAATGTAAGAAATTGAAGTTTACTGCAGTGATATTTCAGTTTTGAAAATAATTACAGTTTCAGTTTTATTCAGTTTTGGGTTCGTAATTTCTATTTCAGTTCAAGTTTCAGTTTTGCAATAATTTCAGTTTCTATTACAGTTTCAGTTTTAAAATAATTTCCGTTTTCGTTTCAGTTTCTAGAAAATTTCAGTTTCAGTTTCTACATAGATAGGTCTATATTTGCGTTGACAGACAACAGCGGTTCTCAAACTGTATTTTTATTGTAGGCCTACCACAGGTAAAAAAATCGAATATTGGCATACCACCAGCAAAGGTCAGATCAAAAACAACAGACGATCGCGAAGTCCTTTGGCAATTAGCGTAGAGAAATTTAAACTTTTAAGAAGTAGCGCATGGTAGTCGCAGTAAGAAGGTGGGCAAAACTCATAGAAAATTTAAAGAAAAAGAAGCGCATGGTGGACGTGAATAGCGCTCGTAATAGTTCGGTGCCCTGCGTTTGTCCTTCGAGTGGCACTTTAGAAGTTTGGAGATTGCAATAAAGGTTACGTAAAATAGTGGCCTCAATAGTTAATTGCTAATCAAAGAAAGATGGGGAAAATTGATAAAGATGGGCATAAACTCAAATAAAAATTTTTTTCGTGTACCACTTTGCGACCTGGTGGTACCCTAGTGGTCCGCGTACCAACGTTTGAGAACCTCTGACCTAGAGAACGCTTGGAAGACGGAGGATTGGATGAATTAGGGAATATGAAGAGGTGTCTGTCTGGCTGTGCGTCTATAGGCTACGTCTATTGTTTGTGGGCCTGTCTAATTTGCGGCCCAGGCCCCTGTCTAATTTGCGGCCCAGGTCCAGTAACCCTCCCACCTAAGGCGTGACACACGCAAGTTTCGAACTATTATGATAGATATTTTACCTTTAGATTAGTCAAATTCTTGCCGACAAGCTACAGTCCACTTGGTTTATTGTTAACGTCTGATCCAACTTTCACTAAACACGAACTCTTTTTCGTTTTCTCATCATAAACCCAACTCTAACAGACAACATAGATTTCGATGCATGGATATCGAATAATGACAAGAATAAATGGTCCGCCCAAACCCCTAGAGTTACGTAGTCAGCGATTTAGCCCAACTAAAACCCAATAGCCTACAAACGCAGACATTTTTTACTTATTTTCAACAATTTCCGTTCGGAATTAATTATCGTTTCTATTTCTATTTCGTTTTGACATTTTTATTTCCGTTTCTATTCAGTTTCCGTTTTGCAAATAATTTCCGTTTCAGTTTCAGTTTTCGTTAAACGGAAATTCATAATTTTCGTTTCAGTTTCTATTTCAGTTAACTGAAATATCACTGGTTTACTGAATGTTTCACTATTGATTGACAGGCAAATGGTTTCTTTGGTGCATCTGGGGTGTCAGGAGCAATTCCAGATGCCTACACATACATAGCAAAGCAGTTTTTCCAGGAGGTGTCCAGCACACGGCAAAGCCATCGCATTGCGTTGCATGAATACTTTCGGCCCAGATGGACGGTCCATGCGAAGGGTCTGTGGTACTACCTACCAGGTCACTCTCTTCCTGTTATGACAATGATCGGATCACCAAATTTTGGTAGGCCATTGTGAATATTTTAAAACATGTTGCATATATTTTGGGGTCTTAACATTGATGGAACATGGCAAGATGTTAATGCACGATACGTGTGTCGTACTGTGCAGCTGTGTACAAATAAAAGCAGTTAAGTTAAAATACAAAAGAATAAAGTTAACGATATTAAGCCATTAAACTTTCAGATTATTTTCTTTGTGATGCAAGTTATTTTGACAGATTCAGCCTGATTTAGTGCTCAACTAACATGTTTAGAACAATTTTACCAGAACAAATCTTAACATCTCACCGAGAAAATTAATGGCTTAGTAAATGTTTAGGGCATTATTATGTAAAATATAGAAAGAATTTTGATTTTAAACTTGTATGTAGTCGTGAAATAGTCATGCCCTGCAAACAAAATACATGCCCTATTGAGCAGTAATCTTGCTTCCAATGTGTTACTCTGAATTCATGTCGTAAATATTCTGGTTTTTTTCAAGGTTATCGATCCGTGTTCAGAGACTTGGAAGCTCAGCTTGTCATTGTTACACAGAATAAGAGTCTACAGAAAGAGCTTCATCAGGTTGGTACAGCATCAAGTAGTTTGCAAATAGTATGTGATAGTACAGAAAACTTCAGAACACTTATGGCAACCAACTCATGCTACATCAAATAAATTACAAGTTAAATCCTTGATCAGTTAAATCGGTCAAATTTGATTGCTACTCAGTGTTGTTAAGAGGCCCAAGGCATGCTAAGGGTTCTAACATTATGCGTTAATTACACTGTATCCAAACATAGTTGATGGTAAAGCTGTTGTATGTATCTGGACACATTTTAGAAACCCGTCAAAAACACTACGAACTTGGCCATCCAAGGGATCTGAATAGGTGCGTCTTAACATAGCTAGAAAAAGTAACTTGAGCAGAGTTTAATTTGACCCTTTACTGATGAGAGTGTACTAATAGGAAAAATGTGTCTAATGGGAAAAATAATCACTCTCGTTGTTAAAGGGTTAAATGGACAGCTCAATTGCAACTGGAAGATTGTTCCAAGGGATGGACCAACAAATGAGAGTGCACAGTGCACTCGTGTTGACATACATACGGCAGTGATGGACCAGAAGATCTCCGCAGTTGGCTGAACGAAGCTGCCAGTGACCTAACTGAGCTGAAAGGTCTTTGACTGTATCCACACGTAGTTAGTTGATGGTAAAGCTGTTGTGTTGGATACATATGTGCCATCGGCTGATACCTTGTGTATTAGACAAAGTTACAAATTACAATTATGCCTGTGTGTGTAAACTGTATTGCTAAAATGCTGAAACATGCTGTCCATCGAGACAATCTTTCAAGCCTGCTAAGGGAGCATTTTCATGTTAATTGCACAAAGTATATAGAGTGTGGACTTGTTTACACGTTGTTTACACTTATGGCAGAACCTGGCATACGACTACAGTGTGGACTAGTTAACATGAAGGCATCAGAGGGGACATGTCTCATGATACAGCTTGTAAAGCAGGCTGCCCATAAAAAGGGGTGATAATTGAAAAAGTCAATATTTAACACTAACTGCAGTTCTTGTATGGCGAGTTAACCAGTATGACATGTTATGTTAATAGCTTTGTTGTAAGTGGAATGGCGTGTGAGCTGGGAACATGTGAACAAGTCCACACTATATATACTTTGTGTGGTTAACATGAAAGGCTACCTTAGTAGGCATGAAAGACGCGTGTGATAACTGCATATATCTCTGTATGCTTCAAAGTTACTAGTACATTTCTACTGTGATTGGCGAATGCAGGTACTGTTGAAGCTTTTGGAGTAGATTGGAATTGATTGAGTTAGTTTTCTTATTCGTAAAGGTTTTGTTTTGACAGGAACAGTTGCAACTGTACAACCATTCTCAACGTGTGACGGACGAAACGTTTAACGAACCCTTGCGACGGATTCCCCGATGGGTCACATACGTCACTCCCATCATTAGGAACTTTTTTTGAGATGCTTGTAACTTATGAAAAAGTAATTCAACTCCAGTTTGCAGCTTCTTCCGAATTTCCATCTCCAGTGTTCAGCAATCAAATTTCTAGCCAGCATTCAAGCAACAAACAGTTCTGTTGGAATGATCTGTCATCACCATAACTCATGAGTTTTAGAGTTTATGTGTCAACACTTGTCATACCTAAAAATATTTGTCGTGAACTGAATTTTTTGGAATGGAATACTTATTGTTAAATGTACACTTTTTCTATAGTGACTGTATGGCTTCGAACCTGTGGTAGTACCTTTCAATGAATTGATCACATGAGATCTGTCACTACCGCTGCCCTTTGAATGGAGTGCTAGTGACTGATTGGGTTTAGGACATTTCCCCCGGGACATTCCCCCCCTGGACAATTCCCCGTAGGATAATCCCCCCGGACTTTACCCCCGTTGAGACAGGTGGTCTTGGACAATATCTATCTATCTATTTATCTATCCATCCATCTATCCATCCGTTTATCCATCCATTTAGACAGATACCGGTAGATAGAGAGATAGATAGACAGACAGACATACCGATAGACAGATAGACAGACAGATAGGTAGATGGATGCATAGATGGATAGATACATAGATAGATAGATCGATAGATAGATAGAAAGATAAATAGACAGAAAGATAGACAGACGGATAGATATATGGATGGATAGATATTGTCCAAGACCAACTGTCTCAACGGGGGGAAAAGTCCGGGGGGAATTGTCCAGAGGGAAATGCCGGGGGGAATTGTCCGGGGGAAATGTCCCGGGGGGAAATGTCCGGATACAGACTGATTAGATGGTTTACTGGTGTAACAGGAGTTTGATCTCAACCTGATTATGATATGATTTACTTTGCTTTGTTACCAGTCTTGCTGAAGCAGAATTACCGGTATCATGTTCTTATTTAGTATTATTTTCACTTAATTATTTTTAATATTACTATTTGCATTATTATCGTTTATGTTATTATTATTATTAGTAAAATTAGTTTAGAAATAACAGTAGTACAAGTCAATCGTCATTAGTGTAGTGGTGAGTGTCTCCGCCTATCATGTAGGAGACCAAGGTTCAATTCCCGATGGGAAGATTACATGTTCAGGCATGGTAGCCAATTGGTTAGAGCTCTCATCTTGTAAGAAGTTTATTGCTTAGGGACCTTGAGTAAGTTCTTAACTCAATGCTTTGTGCCTCGGATTCAGAGTTACTGTCTTTGTGCACGTAATAAATGCAATATATGAAAAAAATGTGAAATTAGTAGTACTGCATATAGTTTTATTTTGTCTGGTAGGAATAGTCTCAGAAAAATGTAATTACTTAATGGTTGAAAGAAAATCGTGTCTTAGTATTATAACTTTCATTTGAACAGTTGCTTGTTATCGTTATTATTAATATTATTATTTTTGCGTGGGCGGCGATCCCGGGGGTAGAGGGGGACAAGACCCCACCTTTGAGAGTGGGGGGACACACCATGCATTTGTCCCCCCAAATTCTGATGAAACAGCAAAAAAGGTCAAAAAATGTATCACGTGTGAGCGTCGAAAAAACTTTAACAGCAAATTTTATCGTGCGTGAACACGGAAAAATTTTTTTACCTCTTTTGACCAGATCAGTTCAAAACTTTTTTTGACCAGATCATTTCAAAACTCTTTTTTTGACGAGATCATTTCAAAACTCTTTTTTGACGAGATCATTTCAAAACTCTTTTTTGACGAGATCATTTCAAAAGTGTCCCCCCACATGTCAAACAAGATCGCCGCCACTGTATTTTTTTATAAATTATTTTTTTTGTATAATACTATTATTATTGCAAGTATAATCACAGATTTATGTAACTGCTATTTCAAAAGAAACTTATCAAAAGCCCGGATCAATAAAGTCTAAGAAGGCTTTCAATCACTTATGGAAAGCGGCAGAGAAAGGCAGAAGCACACATGTCACATGTAACCTGTCAAGACATTTACCTTGTCGAATCACAAATGACTGTTTCAGTTTGCCTAGATAGGAATGAAAAATGTCAAGAAGTATGCGTGTCAGAACACTCTGTGGAGTGAAGCTTCCTAAACCCTGACTGTTGGTTGAGTAGGAGGGAGTTTTTAGTATTAGTGTTAATCAGACAGAAATTAAAAGGAACCGTTACAACTGTGCAACCATTCTCAACATGTGACAGATGAAACATTTAACAACAGAGTCCCTGATGAGTCACATACAAATCTCCGTGCTTCCGATTCGTATTTCTGTGAGACTTTGCGCGCGTTAAAAATTTTGTAATAATAATAATTATTAGTATTAGGGCCTACTGATATTATTAGTACCGTATTACTACTGTTAAAATGTAATTTATCAGTTTTATATTATTTATTATTTTTAATGTATGGTATTATGTAACCAATTACGTGTTCATATATAGCACATGTTCATCTTGTGAAGTTTGATGGAGATTATGATACTGGATTATTACCTCAAATTAACCACCTCAAGATGAATCGCACGAAAACGTTCGACTTTAACCAGATATTCAGATGTTGCAAAAGCTTTGTTGTTAACCACAATGACTGTTGAATGTAATAAATGGTCTTAGACAGGTACAAGGCACAAACCTTTACCCATGTACAAGTTACATGGCTATCGTACACCACAACTGATAATGTTCTCTGGAATGAGCTGCTCATAAACCATGGCCTTGTTTATTCCTGTAGTAAATCCGCCACTGGATACGTGGAATCGAAACATTTCCCAATGGCAATGGACACTTAAATAAGGTGGATAAATAAACTGCAGACATGGTGTTATTAGGCTGGCAGGAGTGCCTATCAGATTATCTGATCGTGACTTCCTAGACCGGTCTAAATCAATGCTTCGTTTTGTAGATCATGCAATCATATCATGTAGCGTAATATTTATTTGTCATTTATGTTGCTCCTTTTTGAGTTCCTCAAAGTGTTTTGTAAGGCTGTCAACTCTCAACTACTCAGTGCTGTGTTTTGTCTTCTATGAATCAGACCTATCACTGGCATAAACTTACCCAAAATATTGGGGGCATTTGGTTATTTTTTCTATACTTGTTGCATTAGATGTACAGTCCATCTCAATTATTGGGGGGCACGTGCCCCGGCTGCCCCCAGAGTCTACGCCTATGAGGCCTATACATAATGTAGGCTTAGCAATGGCTACCATTGTCTTCAAACAGAAGAGCAATGTATGTAGATATGGTTACGATGGTCTTCAAATATATGCCTATAAAAGAGAAGATGTAGATATAGTTAAGATATAATGGTCATGATTGTTACACGCCCCTCGTATCTGGAACAACCTACCATCCAACATCAGGATCTCTATGACTCTTGCCACTTTTAAGAAAAACTTAAAGACCGAACTTTTCAAACAGGCCTATCTGGACTGATCTCCCTGCTCCCAGTGCTTCAGAATCGTTGCATCGATTTCCTTTCGACTGTTTACGAACTATGGCACTTAAATCTCTGCTATTATTATTATTATTATTACAAGTCTTACAATTGTCAAACAAAAAGAATACTGAGATATAATGGTCATGATTGTTTTCAAACAAAGATATGTAGAGAATAGAGATATGGTTATACATTGTTTTCAAACAGAAGAATATTATGTAGATATGGTTACGATTGTCTCCAAACAGAGGTGGGGGGGGGACAAAGTCGGCCACGATCTCGTCGACGACCGGTTTTGGAAAATCTTGCCCCAAAAAAAATTTTTCCAGAACTTCATCTCCGAAAAATTTTGCTTTAATCTCCGAAAAAAGTTGATGACCTTTATTTAGTCCTTCAAACTCTTTTTACTACTTTTTCTTACACTATCCTCTTTTTTCCCCCACTTCTTCACTTTTACTTTTTTTTTCCCCTTCATTATTTTCACCAATTCATCTCCCCAAAATATCGATTTCATCTCGAAAAAAGTTGCAGACTTTTTTTTTAGTCATTCGCCAACATTTTAACTTTTTTCCCGTCTCCCGGCAATAACCCTTTAAAAATTTTTTTTTACTTTTTTGACGAATTCCTTCTTTCTCATAATTTTGGGGGGGACACTTCTGCTCAAAATTTTTTTTTACCTCGTCTGGTCAAAAACGCTGCGAAAACCGTCACGCGCAATTACATTTCTCAGCCTTTTTTGGTGTTTCTTCAAAATGTGGGGGGGGGGGCAAATGCATGGAGTGTCCCCCCCGCCACTCTTAAAGGTGGGGGGACATGTCCCCTCCGTCCCCCCTCCCTAGATCGCCGCCCATGGGCCTACGGGTAGTCAAGAGACGAATGTGGTTCAAAAACTTTATTAATAGCAATCCGGTTACCCGCATTTTAAAGATCGAGATAATTGATGAAACAATTCACTGACACAATTTCTGTTCGCAGCTACAGTTTCGCTAATCGAGAAAACTAAATCCATTTCGCTCATCTAGATCATCGTAACGCTAACGCCTCTCCTTGAGTCCGTAGTAAACGTACGGTAGTCAGGCTCGCCGACAGAAATTCCGGGCCCCTAGGCAGAACAGTCACGGGCCTCTATATTGTCTAGGCCCTACTTCTATAGTCCACGCAAAATTAGATTACTGCAATGCACTCTTTTTAAACATCTACATCACCCAAATAACCCGCCTCCAAGCCATTCAAAATGCACTCGTCCGTGCTGTGACTAAAACCCCCAAACACCACCACATCACTTCTGTCCTCAAATCTCTCCACTGGCTTAAAATACCCGAACGAATCTATAGTAGGCCTAGGCCTATAAAGTCATATCAGTCACATACAATACACTCCAATCCTTCCAGCCTTCCTATCTCCGACAGCTGTTCACGGTCCAACCACTCCGCTCAGGCCCGCCGAGATGGGGCAGAGGGGGGAAATGCCCAGGGGCCCGGCGACTTTTAGGGGCCCTGGCCGGGTTTGCAATCAACTTATGAAAAATATTATATTCAGTTATACAAAGTTTATGATTTATGCCTTTTAAAATATATTATCTGACGCTTAACTACAATCAGTTTAAACTTCAAGCATCTGAATAAAATCATATAGTTGTATACGTGGGCTATATAATAGGCCTATATATAGATATAATAGGCCTATTGTACGGTCGTACACGCACTTTTATTATTTCAATATTTTATCGTACGACCGTACGATATTATATTTATATAAAGCCTAAAGATAGTTTAGAGGCCCATAACTGCTCTGCCTAGGGGTCCGTGACTGCTCTGCCTAGGGGCCCACGACTGCTCTGCCTAGGGGCCCGCGGCCGTGACTGCTCTGCCTAGGGACCCGGAATTTCTGTCGGCGGCCCTGACTCCGCTCAACCCGCTCCTCTTCTGCCCTAATACTGCTCCGCCCTTCCGTCACCTCATCACTAAAGTTTGCCAATCGCTATATAGCATATAGCTGTCCCACCCTTCTGGAACACCAGTAGACCCTACTGCGAGAAATTTCAGATCCATCCTACGAACTCACCAAAACCTCACCACTTGCTAATATCTCCACAGGTCTTTCACTCAAAACTGAAAAAACTGCTCTTTCACAAATCCTATCCCGATTAATTCTCCTCTCCTACCTCCCTCACTGTTTAAACCTTAAACACCACCCACCTTACTCTTACTGTCTACCTGACTGACTTCTTTGGATCTTGACCTGGAACCGATTCGACCCCCCGCCTATCAATTTTGATTTAACTAAGCGCCTGTGAATAAGCTGGTTCCCACGACTTTGCTTTTTTGGGCGCTGTAGAAGTCTCAAGATTACGATTACGATACGTATTGGCCTAGTCTTGTTACTGCATCTCTAAATTTATTTGTCTGTCCTCAGCGGAAATGTTTGTCGTTGCTGTGTGCGAGATTTAATTCACAACAACAACAAAGGTAGTTTTTAAGCCAAATAATTAATTGGCTCCATAGAGTGTTAACTAATCATTCTAAAAAATGTAGCAATGTTAACATGCCGTTATTTCCGGCGCCGGCGCTATTGTCGTTGCCATGGTAATTTCGCAGATTACGCCGCCTCACTGCGTAAAGCCTTTCCCTTGCGATCTGTTCTTCGGAGTGTTTCGTGTGTTCTTAAGGAGTTCTTCGGATAGTTATTTGGATATTTTCTAAGCGTGCTGTGATATAGTTCTATCGTTAGATTTTTTTAGTTTCTTTTCCCTTTTTACAAGAATTTACTTTTTACGTGGATTTGCCTATTTACAAGGATTTTATCGTAGTTCTCGTTACTCGTAGTTACTACAACAGAAGCTCATTCAATCATGAAGGAACCTGGTTTTAGTGCCTCGATTGCTTGCCAAGACTTGGCAAGTGGGACAGCTGATTTGGCAGATGTGTCTTTTGAGATACACCAGATACAAAGGCAGTTTCTAATACGAGAACAGGTTTTGAACCTAAAGACGCCAGCTATGTAAGTTGATTGCTCATCTTCTCTGGTCACACATTTTCTTCTGAAGTTAATTGAGTAGTTGTAATCTAGTGACTGTGGAGCTTGCTTAGTGAATTTGCGTATCTTAGTGTTGTCTGTACCTGACTACAGATGTCTCTGCTGTGTTGGTTTGGTGCTGTTTGTATTTGAGTTACTCCCTCATCCTGTACTACAATGGAACATGGTAACTTTGCCATGGTTTGTCCCTCATTCTGGAACAGCTGGCTCTGCGATCTGTGATGTGAGCTTCATGTCCTTTCTGTGTCCCATTTAGTCATGGTCTTGCATTGTCAGGTTGGGCGCCCTATGAGGGGATTTCTTGAAGAGGCATCTTATGAATGTGGACTTACAATTGTGACTGCATGGCAGCACCATCTGAAGCAATGTGCAGTAGCCATGGCATGCTTTACAGCCTGGGTGTGATTTGCATCTGACAGCTGTGGAGGGAGGCAGGGAGGGATGGGCAGGAGCAAACTGTTTGAACAAAAATGTATTTTCTGTGACAGTGAACAAGCAGGGTCAAGTTCTCCAAAATTTTCCCATTCAGGTTGCATCCTGATTACAGCCCACCAGAGATTCTTTGCCACTAGTCTGGTTAAATTGTTGATTGGATCTTGGAAATGACCTATAATGATGAGGCTGTTGGAGGAAGTATTTTTCTAAGTGTATGTGTAGGACATATATTTAGAAGCTGCAAAAGGTGAATCTTGAGGCGAAAATGGAATGTCATCAATGACAGGTTAAAATTGAGCAAACGTGTGGTCCTGATATGAGACGAGCATTTGGCCAAGACAGTTGTCACTTGCTTGAGTCTACTGGAATAGAGCTTTCAAGGGTATCCTCAGCTGCACTTATCCATGTGAACTGTCTTTACTTTCATATTTATTTGGTGCTGGAATTTGAAATTGGGTGTTGTGTGAACAAATTGGTTGCTATCTAAACCTGTTGCCATGATTCCCATTTTGACGTGATGTATTTACTTTGCTAGGAGGATTACTTCCATCTGCTGGCCGAATAGATTTACAAAATCGAAAAAGAGTTAGAACAGAAGAAGTTAAGGCGTATCATTGACCAGAACGACGTAAAGGTTGCGACTTCAAGAGCTGCGATGAGTGACTCTTTGTGACTCCTCGTTGGGCCCACCTCTCGTGCAACCATTCACCTTTCCAATGTCTTCACCTTCATCGCCGCCATTTATTTTTACAGGTGAGACACTGGAACCCTTTATGACATGTTATTATAATGTGAATTCTAGTATATAACACTGTTAAGGATAGGAGTCTCAAATTTGATTAGAAAAGAACTGCATGCTAATGAACCTTGCTACAGGCATGGTTCTTGTATGTCTCCCAAGGGTTGCTTTATCATGAAATGTTTATGTATTTCATTTGATATCTAGACATTTTTGTTGTTGAATTCCTGTTTGTCTACTGATATTAATGGAAGTTTGCGTATAAGCCATGCAACTTGTCTCTGATATCTTACTTACCTTTATTATAAACCTTCTCGATTCACTTGGGTATTCTCATGTTCGCGAATCTGTCTTTCAGCATACCTCTGAGATTGACTGGATTTGTGCACATGCCTTGTGAATGATTATAATAGCACCATAAGTTTCTGAGATTAGGTCAGATTCAATGTACAGAAAGTTTTTGCTAAGTTCTGCAGAATTTGTGTTAAGCATGTGTGCACTTCAGCTTTGCTGTAAGGATGAGAGTGATTAGCATAACTTAGGACTTTGCACATGTTTTCTTCAGTACTAATAGCACAACTAAGTTTTGGTGGTTCAGATGCGAAATCAAATGTTTCCTAATGCTTAGCTATTGTGTAACTTCTGGTGGACCATGCATCTTTATTGTAAAATATTCTCCAGATTTTATAGTAGGATGACATCATGGCCGGAGCTCCTAAAATAGATATTTTTCTCTAATGGATCACCCTGCCCTTACTAGTTTATGAGAAATTTCTGCGTATCGAATCGAGCTTTAGCTCGGCTGAGAATTAAAATTCGGTGATTTAAGGCCAACCAAGAGCTAACAGTAATAAAGATAAAGAGGTCTTACACACAATGGCCACAAATTTTTGTCAGTGAGAAGGGTTTGATGGGCCACATATGACACCGAAAATAGAAAATTATAGATGAAGTTATAGTTGTCTGGTTACTGTAGCGATCTAATTATCGACCTGGAGCAAGGAGACAACAGTCAAGTGACAACAGTCAAGTGACAACAGTCAAGTGACAACAGTCAAGTGACAACAGTTAAGTGACAACTGTCAAGTGACAACAGTCAAGTGATAACAGTCAAGTGACAATGACGAAGACTGGAGGAGTCGAAATCGCAAGTCTCATGGTGAGACACGTGACAACAGCAACAGATGGGATGCCGATGACCTGCGGCAGACGCCTTGCAGCCGAGGCGACGAGGTAATTGTCCGCCCATCAAGATTGTAAAACCATTTAAAATAGTGTTTGGTGCACAGTGGTCAAGTGGCTAACATGTCGGCTATTCACCAGTGTGACCTGGGTTGAATCTCAGGCTCTGCATGCGAATTTGAAAATAAGAAATCACATTGTCAAACTGTACATTAATCTGTTCTCATCAATTAAGTGTTATAACACTATACATTACATACACAGCTTGTCATTTCTGCCTCTAAAACAGGTGCCTTCTGACTGCAGCTCCAACTTTGATGTAATTATTTCTTTGATTTCTGTTCATCAGCAGTAATGAGCCTGTCATTTGGTTGTCAGTTGATTATTCTGATTGGCTGGTTTAGTTTCTTCATAAGCGATTTTGCTAATCATTAATCTTTGACACTTTAACGAGAGGCTTGCAATGAAATCTATGGAATACTAATCCCTGTCGTCGTTAAAGGGTTAATAGGTTACCTAATTTTTGACTGATGTCATAGTTAAGCTATGTAGTTGCATATTGAACTACAATCTAAGAATTGTTTGGTTGTAGGTGGTGAAGAGCGCAAGTGCTGAGAACCGGATGCGATCTGGCAGCGAAAGCGCTGACAGTGACAGAAGGCCTGGTGCTGTGGTGAGTAGCAGATCCACATATTAACAGTTAATTCATCGTAGTTAGCACTAGTTCATCCAGGAAGGTAAGGTGAAGCAAGGAAATGGTGCTTGCACATGTGACCATGCATGAGAAAATCCATACAAAGTTGGAATATTTAGTTAAAGTAGCTGCAAAGATACCTACACCTTTAGAAAGTTAAAACTTCTTTACTAAGTGGTTTTTTTTTAACCAACTTTTGCTTTTTTCAACTTTTGCAAAGGTTTCTCAGGCATAGTCTCCCTTTTGCTGTGGATTTGGATGCTTATCGGAGGGGAATAGATGAATGGTAACACTCTGGCCTGAAAAACATTAGATCTTGAAAAAGTGGAGGCTCGATACCTGTTAGCCCCTCTAGGTCTACTCAGCCTTCCACTCCCTAGGGAGCAGCAGTAAAATGAGCAAACGCCTTACTTTCAGGCTGCCAAGACGTGTTTTAAGTCAGATCTTGATAATTGCACCGTCATGTTTCAGTTGTTTCAATGTAACTTACTGCGGTTTGTCAGTGAGCTTGTCAATAAATACAAATATTATTATTAATAGCACTTGGTGGTCCTAACTGTTCTTTTTTCTGACATGAGGGCAGTCCACAGCTGCTACTGCAGTTTTGCTGCACGTCAAACTGACAATTTTACTTAGTGTGTTAGGTTCCCTAAGAATTTGGATGAGAAACATTCACTCCGCGGCATGCAGTCCAGAGTAAGCCTTTTGCAGTTGTGAGGTCAGAGCAGTTTAGGAAACTGTCTTCTTTGTCTTAGAAAAGTTGTGCAGAGAGGTAGCTGAGAAAAAGCGTTCTGACATGTTTGCTGTTGCCTGTCACTTGCCAATGACTATATCTCCCTCTGTTGCACAGAGGTTGTTCCATTGCCTAAGGGAGATATGTTTTAGTAGACCTGGAGTGGTGCTCAGGTTAAGCACTGGTTTTTATAGCTGTCAATAGATTTACATGTTCTTTATTGTAACTCTCTTGCATTTTAGGCATCACCGTCTGAACGAGATATCAACAAACTCAATGGGAACCGATCCCAGAGGATAGAATATGGATCAGCTATCCCGTAGATCAGGTCCTCCAGTCCGGGCAAACCGCCTTCCTCGCCGGATTCTTCTCATCAGGTTTCCGGTCTCTCGTTGGTGATCCAATGCCTGGCCACCGTGGACCTTACACTCCCCAATGGGCTGCATATGGCTGGAATGGTCCTATGCCACCTGCTCATTGCCACCTGCTGATTTTATGAGAGGCGGTGGTATGAATTGGATGGGCAGAGGAATGCCGCCTCATGGTAAGTTAATGACCTGGCTATAATAATAGATATTATTCGCATTAGCTGTTCATTTGAAAACAAGGTTACATCATTAAATGTTTGATTCTGTTCAAGCACTTCACTGAGGTTTGTGACAGTTCTGGATATTCTCTGGTCTTATAACTTTGGTGTTGCCTGAGCTCAGGCCCGGTTCATCCGTTGGGCAAAGTGGGCAACCGCCCAGGGCCGCCGATTTTTAGGGGCCGCCAATTTTTAGGGGCCGCCAATTTTCCAATTTTCCAAAAAAATTTGACCATTTTTATAAGCTAAAAGAGGTGAATGACTAAAAAAAAAAAAAAAAAAGGTCATCAACTTTTTTTGTGCTTAGGGCCGCTGATGTGCGGATTTTCGAAAAAAAGTTCCTATTATTACGTGCTAAAAGAGGTGAATGACTAAAAAAAAAGGTCATCAACTTTTTTTGTGCTTAGGGCCGCCGATTTCCCGATTTGCCCAGGGCCGCCAAATGTCTTGAGCCGGGCCTGCCTGAGCTCTTTAGATTTTGTGTTTACTGAATGTTGGTCAATGCTGTAATGAAAGTTTCTTGTATGTGTTTGTGTACTGACCATACTTAGGAAATGGTAGCCTATAGTATCATTTGCTGCTATCCATAAATGTTTGAGTAGCCTATATTGTCAGTAAACAGTTCTGCTGCCAACATAATATGTTTGGTTGTGTTTTAGAAGCTGGGAGAAACACGTGCAAAACAGTGGAATGCAACCACCTCCTTTATATGGTTATCCTGTACCATTTGATTGGAGAATTCGTCATCCGTTGGTGATCCGTGAGTGCATTTTGTCATCTTTGTATTTTGTGATGCATGGATTCTATGATAGATGCTTAGATTTCGTGTGTTTTTGTGCATCTAAATCTCTGGGGAGCCATATACGTTAGAATAGGGAGATGCTGTTGAAGCATAGGTCTTCTTGAAGAGTGTTGTTTGTGTAAAAAATATTTGGTAATTTATATAAATGGAGTGGGATGCCCTTTCAGTTCCCAGGCGCATCTGTGGGATTTCTTGATGTATTTATGAGACTGCATGAGCAAAGTGTGTAAATGTGAATCAGAGAAAAGGTTTTTGAGAAATTATGGAAGAATTGAAGGCAAGGTGACGTGATTTTAACCAGCCCAAGATCAGAGAAATTGGGGATCAAAAATTTATGTTTATGGATGACTTTTGTAGAAAATCACATGAAACAGTGTAATTTTTAGAAGTGGCATATAAGAACAAAGAAGTAAAATTACAGTTGATTATGAAAACATTTGCTGCAGGACACCAGACCGAAAAAAAAGTAAATGGCAAGTTTGAAACTGTTGAAGAAGAGAGTGATTACAGCGAGCCAGATAAAATAAGTGAACAGGAATCTGTGCACAACGGAAATCTGCGCGAGTTAAAGAAAGAGAACTCAGCATCGCCATCACTTGCTCAGACAAAGGATTCTGATTGGAAGGATGAAGAGACGAGCAACCTATCTAGAAGTCCTCCTGTTCATCGAGAATCTGACAGTGAAGATAATTTTGATGATGTTGGAAGAAAAGAAGTTTCAAAAACACACAGGTAGGATTTTCATTTGTGTTATTATTATTATTATTATTATTATTATTATTATTATTATTATTATTATTATTATTATTATTATTATTACGAACATGTTTAACATGCACAAAGTCACACGGAAATGCAAATCTGTATGAAAATGCATGCTTGTGCATGTATATGCACGTCGACACTTGTGTAGCATTCTTAACCTTTCTGATATCATTGTCTATGGTTGATTTGTAGTTACTTACTATTGTTTGAAATTGCAGCTACATTGTATTAGATTAACTTAATGATGCTCTGTTGTTGTGAAGGCTGTCGGAACAGACTGCTACAAGACAGAGTGAAACTGAAGAAGAAACCAAGTGTCCACACGATGATTTAAAGAGTCCACGAGAGGACCCAGAGCTTGGAAAAAGTGAATAGTATTTCAGCAGCTGTAGAAGAGGACACAAGTCCAGCAAGCCAGGACTTAGATTCCAGTAACACAACTTCCTCAAAAGCCCAGTCAAGCTACAAAGGCAGTCAAGCCAAGAACATCTCAACTGGTCAAGAGAAAGCTTCATCTCGTATGTATTTTTGTACATTGTCTGACGCTGACCCAGTTTTATGAATAGCCTAACAGAGACATAGGTTCTGTCTTTATATGTTGTCATTTATTTTTCTTAGTTGTATATTAGATGGACTTTTAGTAAGCCAGGCAATTTTGATAGTGTGATACGTTTGGTGTATATAACAGGGGCTTTTGTTTTCATATTACACGATAGGTTATATTATAATTTGATTGTTTAATCATTGCAATTTTTGGGATGATGACAGGGGTTCATCTTATGTGAATTCCCTTTGAACTATAATTAATTTTTAAAAATTGAAATTGTATTGCTTCCTGTCGACGACTGACTTGTTAGCATCGATTTTGACGAATGTTATAGGCTGATAAAACTGTTGGTATCCACTTAGCATTTTAATTACGAGAATGTGCTAAAAGGAACTGGGAAACCAATGCAGCTTGTCGTTAAAATGTTAATCGTAGTTAGTTTCACATGTGGCTTTCTTGATTTCAGAATGATTTAAGTGGTCATTTGGTTGCCTTGATTTTAGGACGACATGATTCTCGACATGCTTGTCCACCACCTATGCCGCTTGAACAGTCCAGGTAGAATGGCAAGAAATATGACCTTCGTCGAGAAGAATTGCAAACCAATCGGGAGAAGGTTAGTGGAGATAAGTAACGTGTACTTTGGGTCAGTGTTAACCTGTTGTATGCCAGTTATTTTTAGCCACATTCTGTTCCCAGCCAGATTTTGGGGGTTTTAGTCCATTTCACCAGAAATGTGACCAGAAAACAGATTTGCCCATCAGTGTAGGCCAGGTTACAGGAGAAGCTACCAGGAAATGCAAGAAGAATTTTGCTGTTGATTTTCTACTTGTGGCTCAAAAGCCAAGTTGTTCAGTTTAACGTCTGTGTGCTGATTTGAAAAGTTACCATTTGTTGATAATCTAAGTAATGTGTGTACCCTCTTCCCAGATGAGCAGCTTGTCAGAGATGTGACTTGATAAAAGCTGAAGTTATATCCCATAAACAGTAAAGGATAAAAAAATCGGTCACTTCTTGTCTAACTTACCAATTTTTCATTTTTTAAGCAGTTTTGTGAATGTTACAGAGAACTGGCCTCTGTCGTTTTGAAATTTTATTTGTACAATGTAAACTTTATGTTTTGTATAACTGTCTTGTTCATAAGTTGATGCTGTGCTTTTTTTCAGGAGGACTTTGTCAAATTGGATTTTCTGGCAGGCAGTGATAATGATGACGGCTTATTCTTTGAGGATGATTCAAAATCAGGTCAGAAACCAGCTTGGGGCGATGTCATGGAAGAAAGCATACAGAAAGAAGAAGCAGCAAAGAAGAGAAGAGATCAGACCAAAGACACCACCTTAGACTGGAGTCAAGATAAGAAGGAAGATAAAGAGAGCAGAAGAGAGAAAATCACAACTGCTGAGTTCAACCGGACTGATACGAAGACTCTGCCAAGTTTGCTGAGCGCAGAACTCTGTTTCCCTGAAAAAAAAGTTAAAGGATGAGTTCAATTCGTATAGGGTAGAAAAGATGATCCAATGGGCAGTGACAGTTCAAAAGGTGGTTAGGGTCGAGGAAAGAGCGAATTCTACAGAAGTTGGCCAAGTGGGAGAGGTCCGGGCAGAGATGATGTAGCACCAACTGGTGGAGGGGTGTTGGTTGAAAGGACAAACTCAAAATCTGAAAAGGAGCCTAAAAAGATGATTGATCTACGTGCTGAGAAAGATGTAAAACGAGAAAAACACAATCCTTGGTCCCAGCAGAAAGAAATGGAAAAAGAGGAACATGTCAAACGTATGGCGTTCAACCGATGCCATGGACCCAGTCAATACAGGTTCGTTTAGTGTCTGGCATAACAGCAGTTGAGACGCTAAAAAGGATGAGTCTCAGAATGTGGCATAATAAGAAAATGGAGTCGGTTGGTGATGAAAAACAGAATAACGCCTGGCGAGGCAGGAACACGAAACGGGATAAAGAGGCACAGGAGAATAGTTGGCCAGAGAGAACGACACGGAAGTGATCAAGCCATGCATTAATGAACCTCCTGCGCTGCTTGCCGAACATCCCAAAGAGACCATTTCAAAAGACTGGAGAATTGAACAGCCCGTAGAGGAAGCTAATATCTGGAAAATCCAACAAGTGGTGTTACAAAAGAGAAATCTCAGACAGAGTGGCAAGACAACAAGATTGACCAGCCCTCCGTTAAGTCCGATCTGCCAAGACAGGGGCCTGAGAATGTTTGGCTTAAGAGATAGCAGAAATGAATTTGCAGAGACGGGATGCCGAGAGCCAGCAGAACAGCCAAAACCTGCAAATTGGCCCTGATCATGACTCGGGCCATCAGAGAGAGTACAACAGGAGCAACTCACGGAAACAAGCGGGGCATGATTTGAAGAGACAGGACAATATGGACAACACGGGCAACAGAAGCAACAGAGACAACGACCGGCAGAAAACGGATTCACAGTTGCACCGGCGACAGTCGAGAGACAACACTTCGTCAGCTTGGCCCCAGCAGCAACGGCCTAGGTATGGTGGACGGTACGAAAGAGAGGGAATCCATTGGGACATGAGCAGTGAACCACCAGGTTCAAACATCCAGGCGGAGTTGCATTTGGGTCGACAGATGCGTCGTCGGTCAAGGGATGAGCTCACAGGCCTCGAAACGAATACAGAAGCAACAGAGAAGCTAACGGCCGCCCTAGAAGAGATGCCCGATACTGGCAGGAATCCTCTCAGTCAGATGTGAATGCAGAGATGGGGATTCTAGAAGAAATCGAGGCCCTGGAATCGTGGGATCCTATCACCATTCTTCAGGCCACAGTGATCCTGTTCCATGAGGAAGGGGACAAGGAAGAGGAGGTATGTTGATCACAAGTTTTAATCGTATCCTGTAACGTTGAAAGTAATATGAGTAAATATTTGTGAATAAGTAAGGGAGATCAGTGATGATATACTGGTGGAAGAATAACCATGCTGACATGGCCAAAACAGCAAAACACAGCGTTGTGCATTTGTTAATTTTAACAGAACCATGGTGTGGCTTTGTTATGATATGACAAGTAGGTTGCAGTCAGTATGCCTTCTTTCAAAAATGTTTGGAAAGTCGATTTTAGTCACTTTCAAATGTGGAAATAGGATAAGTATGTTCTGAAAACATACTTATTGGTACAGAACAAATTATAGATTTGTATAGACCCAGAGGAAATAGTGAAATACATGTAGCTGTAAAACAATTCTTGGACTCTTTTATACAGACTTGTTTTCATTTGTAACTGCCTTTTCATTCTAGAACCTTGTGGTTAAAATCCTGGTGAATTGAAGTTTTAGAATAGAAGCTCTTAGCTAAAATCTCGGCTTAGTGGAAATGACTTCTGTTCTGGAGTTTTGTAGCTAACATCTAGGCTTAGCCAAGCTTGGCATTCATTCCGGAAGCTCATAGTTAACTTCTCGGCTGAACTAAACGAAGACTTCGTTCTGAAGTTTGTACTAAATATCTTGGCTGAACGGAATAGACACTTTAAAAGATATTAATGTCAGTTTTAGTGAAAGTTGTAGATTTTGCCCATGTGTTGGAAATTCTTTGTGGATTGGCTCTTTAGACACCAATCTAATGTTCAGTGGTGTAGTGTTTAGCGTGCTGGACTGTCAATTGAGAGGTCGGGGGTTCAAATCCCTGCCCGTTCTCATCTAAAGTCCATTGTGAATTATATCATGCTACCTCATAATTTTATGTTGTGAAAGCTGATATTCACGTTGTGTACAAGACACGTGTTGCAGTACCAGTTGAGTAAATTTCCTGAGGTCTTTCAATATATACATACTGAATATACTGAACTTAGAAAACAGATGGATTTATTTTTATCTGACCAGGGATTGTGTCTGCGCCCCAAAATCAAACCACTGGAATGAGATACTTGGGGAGGGGGATAGAGTAATGGTAACACTCATGGCCAGGAGAGCATTAGGTTCACGGATCGATTCCCGTAACCCCCCTCTAGGGCAGCGCCTTGCATGGCTGCCAAACCGTGTGTTTAATTAAGATCTTGATTGTACTTTCATGTTTCAATGTAATCTTACTGCATCTGTCAATTTGAAATAATAAAGAATATTATTATTATTATTATTATTATTATTATTATTATTATTATTATTATTATTATCTGATGTGAGTGAAGATTGACAGAAGCAGGCCGTGTATGATGTAACTAAGTGTAAAATAATAATGATCGAAAATCTCTACACAGGAATTGTGTTTGGCTGCTCCAATTCCATGTTCACTGTTTCTTTCATTTCATGTTACTATTTTGTCATAACTTGTAATAATAATAATAACCTTCATTATTTTACTGTGTTTCGATAGGTGCCTTTGGATGTTCTGGCCACAAGTTTCCTGCATGAGGAGGATCGGCTCTGTGGCTGCGTATTGTAGGAATTGTGTGTAGGGTGTGGTCTTGGATTTGTGTTTGTGTTTGGTTTTTTTTTATTTGTCTTTAGTTTTCTGTAGTGTATTTGTATTTTTTTTTAAAGTATTTAGATTTTTGTATTTGTGTTTGGTTTAGTGACAAAAGAAGTAACAACTCAAGTAACAAATGACAAAGTAAACGCAAAAGTAAATGACAAAACGGACGCGAAAGCAAACAACAAACGACGAAGTTGCAAAATAGACGACAAAATAATCAAGGCAAAATAATCAAAAACTACACCCCTGCTGAGCCTCTGGCGCGGCTTAATCTCCCGTAAGCTCGTGAAGGCAGGGGGGCCCCTGGCGCGGCTTAGAATCCCGTAAGCCCTTTGTGTAGTTTTTGTGTTTTTGTCTTGTTTGTTTTGTTGTTTATTTTGTTACTTTGTCGTTTGTTGTTTGCTTTCGTGTCTGTTTTGTTGTTTACTTTTATGTTTACTTTGTTGTTTGTTGTTTGAGTTGTTGCTTGTTTTGTTGCTAAACTGAATGCAAATGCAAAATCTAAATGCTTTGTAGTGTTAGTTTGTTTTTATTTGTCGTGTGTTTGTTTTTTTTTTTGGTGTCATGTGCTGTTTATTTTGTCATGGGTTGTTGGTTTTGTTGTTCATTTGGTCATGGGTTGTAACGAGCCAGAGGATTAGAAGGAGGCCAGAGGCCAAGCTTGCGACATTTAACTTAAAATGGAGGACAGTTTTAGTAATTAATGGGCCAAATGGCATACTCTTGTTAAATAAATATTAAAAGATAAAGAAATTAACACGTATGCGTTGTAATTTGTGATTTGTCGTGAATTCTTAATTATATTTGGAACCAACTGTCACATTATGTAGTGCACTGTGCACAGTTTAGTTCATTTCATAAACTCAACATCTTGATAGAATTAGTAGACACAACTTCACACAAGCACTTAGTAGGCCTATAGCAGTTTTTTCATCGTATCACAAGTTGACGCCAAAACGTCAACGATTTCATCATTTAATTTTGAGAAGAAGGTCCTTTTCACAAGCCATCAGCATGAAAGACTCTAAACTTCACTGACAAAATGTCTTAATCTGTTCAAAATGTATTTCAGTTTCGAAAATGAACTCTCACAAACAACTTGTCATGAGGATTACATGTATGTCAAAACGAATTTGTAAGCCAAAAAGAAATTTGAATAAGTTAGACTATGCAAATTGAACTTAAGGAGAACGTGGTAACAGCAAGCAATACATTTTCTGCAAGATTTGAATTTATTTCTGTTCCTGTTGCTGTTTTCTGCTATTGGGACTGTTTCACTTTCTATAGGCCTAAATAATAAATTCAAATTGCATGGCGTTTTCTGAGACTGTGTCTGTTATTTCAGTGTCAAATAGCAAATTATAATCTTTTAGTTTGGAAACTTTTCCATTTTCTTGCAAAGTCCAATAATTCCCTTTGCAGCTGCTCTTTTGTTACACTGTAATCACATTTTCTGAGCAACTCACTCAGGTGCTGTATGTAGTCCATCAATGGGAATCCTTATCGAAATTTCTGCAAATTACTTGGATCTAAACAAGACAGATTAGCATAAAGATTACCGTGTTAAGAGAATCTCTGCTTCAAACTACTAATAACTTGATGATCCATTACCATGTTGTGAACATTTACTCGAAATTTATCTGTCGCATTTTCACTTGCCTGGTCTTTAGCAGGTTCTCCTGGCAATTTTTTTTTATCAGATTCTTTTCTGTTTAAAAAAGTCTCAACATTTATGTCGAGATTTCTTCTATCTAGTTCACTGTTAGCAAGTTCTGAAAAATGTGCAGCTGCTTCAAAAATGACATCAAAAGTTCTATGCATTTGGCTTAATAATTCATTGATAGGATCTTAAACCAGAGGTGAATCGACGGGCAGTGTGTCGCGTAAACATGGTGTGTAGCAGGGCCTACAATGCTGTTAAGACGGCACTGGCAGGGAGAGGGATGGTGGAAAGGAGTGAGAGGGAGGGAGACGTAGAGGTAGGGCCAGAGTGAATTTCCGGCGGCCGGCCTTATCGACTGCAGCCACTAATCGACTGGAGTCGTCCTACGGCCTCGGAAGCAGCATGAGTCACAGCGTTTGTCGTATGACAGACAGATGTATACACAGAGCTGAGAAACTATTATCAAGGATGATTGCGATTGGTTTTAAACAAGGAGAATACGTAGACATGGTTACGATTGTCTTCAAACGTTGATATGGCAATTACGAATGTTTTCAAACAGAGAGAATGCGTAGATATACGTATATATTTACTGTGTTGTCTTCAAACAAAGAGAATACGGTACGTAGATATCTTCTCTTCTTTCTTCTCTTCCATCAGTGATCTGACGATGAGGCCTTTAGGAAACTTCTCCAAAGTTCTCTATTCTTGGTTGTCTCGCCGATTCCGGCTAAGTCGGTGCCTTTCTCCCCTAAGTCCTCCTTGATGTTGTCCATCCAGGTCTTCCTCTGCCTCTACTTCTCTTCCCCTCCACATGTCCGTGTAATGCAGCATTTGGTAGGCTAACCTCTTTTCTCCCATCCTGCTTACGTGGCCAAACCACCTGAGTCTCCTCTTCCCGATCTCTTCCCGATCTTTTCCACTATTGTTTCTTCTACTCCCAGCTCTTCTCTTGTTCTCTCATTTCTGATCTTCTCTCTTCTGCTTCTGCCTATGATTCTTCTTAGCCAGCCCATCTCCGCAACCAGCAGTCTTCGTTCGTCTTCCTTCCTCAAGCACCAGCATTCCGACCCGTATAGTAGCACCGGTTCTACCAAAGCATGATATAGCTTCATTTTGACTCTGGTGGTGATATTTTTTGCCTTCCACATTTTTCCTAATCCTCCAAATGCCGCACACGCCAGGCCAATTCTTCGTTTGATGTCCGCCTCACATCTGCCATCTTCCGTTATCAGTCCTCCGAGATAGACGAATCCTGTAACCTGCTCCAGTTCCCTGTTCTCTATTCTTATCTGTAGCTTCTCCTGTTGTTTTCCGATCACCATAGGCCTATTGTCTTTGTTTTCTCCGCATTTATTTTAAGTCCCATTCTTCTACTACTTTCCTCCACCCTACTCGTTAGATCCTGCAGCTTCTCCTGGGTGTCCGTAGATATATATGGTTATGATTGTTTTCGAATAAAAAGAATACGTAGATATAATCTTATGAATATCTTCAAACGGAAGAATACGTAGGTATGGTTACGATTGTCCAGACCCCATGCCCAGTGCGTCTGATTTAAGGCGATCGATCGATCGCTCTCCTTGATCGCTCGCCTAGCAAAGGTACCGGCGAGCGATTTACCGCTCGCCTAGACGAAGGCTTCTCACCGTCGGTGACAGTCGGTCGTCGCTCGTTGAGTCTGAGTTAGACTCCAAGATAGACGAATCTGGAGCCAGACCATTATTTTTTCACCTAATAGAGGTATCTTTAATTTACTTGCTTGCGGCAGCGGTGAATGCGTGCCGTGACCTGTCCTAATTACTGCTGACTGATCACTCCAATTTCGTGCAATATGATTGGCCATAACAACACGGCCGACACCTCACGCCGCGTGACATCCGTAACTGCACCAATTTCGGAAATTATTTTAAACAACAATGGCTGCGAAGATGAGCAAGTCGAATGATAATGTAGGCCTACAGTTGAGCACGTGTCTGTCATGGAAATTAGGCGAATCGTTCGATGTCAATGTAGTCGAATTAGAAAACCGTCGGACTGTGAATGCTGCAAATCCTGCAGAAAGCACGCCGATAAAATTCGAATGGATTACCGACTGAAAGGTCAAGCCAAAAATGAGTGTTCAACGTATGTTGAAGGCTCAACCAACCTTGTGAAATCAGCACTTCATCTTACGTGAATGGTAGGTTTCTAGTGAATGTTCATTCATTCATTTATTCTGAGAATTTATACAGGGCCTCTTCAAGAGACCTAGGCCTACTCATATAACAGAATTTGAATTGGGATAGGCCTACTAGATGATTATTATATGCAGCTGTACGGACGAATACGATACCTATAATATGCTGGACACAAAAGCTCCCGAGGTCGACCGCGCATCGCTCGCCTACTCGACCCAGCGCGATCGATTTTCAACCCGCCTACTATTTTCAAATCAGACGCACTGCCCATGCCCTCAATATTTTGGACAAGCTAACGCCACTATATATATGGGCCATTGGGCTCAGGCTTGGACTGGCCCACCGGGAAACCAGGAAATTCCAGGTGGGCCGGTCACCCATGCTTGGACTGGGCCGGCCGCCCCAAAAGAAAGAAATATAATTTTAAAATATTATTATATTTTAGTTCTAATTCCTAATAAGCTTATACCAAGAAACTTGCACTGCCACGTGAAACGTGCGGCTACGTACGTACGCGGTAATGTTCACTTTAACTCACCGTCACTGGCGTAAACATATGCAAAATATTGGGGGTATGGGGTCTCGACCAGAGGTTAAAAACAAGTTTTTTCAAGATGGACAGTTGTTTTGTTGTTTTTTTTTCGTTTTTTTTGGTTTTTATGGTTTTTGTTGTTTTGATTGTTTTTAAGATTTTCGGATCATAAAAGTCATGAAAATGGCATGAACAAGAGCTCCAACTCAGTTTAATTCAGTTGCGATTTCCGAAATTAAAAATCATTAAATCAACATTATTAAAATAACTTCTACAAAAATAAGATAAATAAAAAAATGTGGTTTTCTTTTTCTATTCTTTTGTTTAAAACCAAAAAGCGGAAAAAACTTTTTTCACCTCTGGTCTGGACAGTCAGCAGAGGCTTCCGGTGTAACGGCCTATGAAATGGGCCGTTTTGTTTACATGTAAATTTGTTTCATATTGAAGATATTGAAGATAAAAATATATCTTTGTTTTCTGATAGTATTTCAGTTCTGTGTCTGTGTTTTTCTGTTTCTGAAGAAATTTGTCTTTATTGAAACATAAAATCTTAATATTTGAAGAAATTCTCCTCTCGATTTTTGGAGGGTATTGCCCCGGCTCCTCAATTATTGGGGGCACGTGCCCCGGCTGCCCCCCAGAGTCGATCTACGCCTATGCTGACCGTTGATTGTAGCGCATGCAATAAAGAAACAGATGTGATCAATTTCTTGTAGCCTACAGATTGTCGCGAATTACTGCTTCGATGGGAACCGGACTTCTGTAAGGGGTTTCCGATAAGGCAGCCGACGGCTCGTGTCGCGACTTCAGGATGCCTCACGACCGTCGCTAATATCCGTTGAGCTCGGCTTCGGCTTTTTGGCCAAAGACTTAGAATAAGAAAAGACTGTTCTCGCCGCAATTTAAAACTCTTTTATTACACAACGACCGAGATTCTTCTTCTTTCAATAAATTGTACATCCAATATGTATCAAACTACTACACGAGAATACGTAAAATCCACGAAGAGCTACGTCAACGATCCAGACGAAAATCCACGAAGAGCGAGCGAAAACGCGTCATTTACACAGAACGAACAGAGCGAGACAGCTCCTTACTCTATACGAAGTCCTTATATACCATTCCCAGGCGGCAATTTCTACTGCTGGCGAACATAGCCAAGCCAGGCGAACTGGCGAATTTCAGCCACCTAGTAAATCTTATTAAATGCAAGGCTGAATTAAGAGAATATCAGCCAACAATTATACAGGCGAAACCTTAAAAGCGAACAAATTAACCGCCATATCATCAGATACAGGCAAATACTACCAAAAAATTAGCCAGAAATGGCGCAGGCGAAATTACAAAGTTTAATACAACGTTCAATGCCTTGGCGACAGCAAAAAGTTCGCCATCTCCTCCGGCGTACATGCATAATTATCAAAGCCCAACCCGGCCATTAAATCATCCAAAAGTTCAGCCAAGCACCATACCAACTCACAGAACAAAAGAAGACAGGAAATCCATTTCCGCCACACCCTCCTCCCACCAAAAGAAAATCGAAGCCCTCTTCGAGGAATTATTCTACACTCTTATTATTATTATTATTATTATTATTATTATTATTATTATTATTATTATTATTATTATTATTATTATTATTATTATACGAATTTATTTCTTCATACAACCAATACACTCATATACAGACGAATTGTTTACTGTTTCCAGTCACTGTATCTAGGCTATAGGCCGCCATATAGTCCTGGCTGCACCGTCTCCTTATTGTTCAAATCGGAGGTGCCTAGAACAGATAGGGAGTTTCCAGTTTGTAGGGCAACTGATAGGCGCTGGAGCAGATGGCTGGTCTCACGCTGGTCACCTGTCGCTGCTTTTATCTTGGCTCCAAGTTCTTGGACGAAATCCAGTGATTCAGCATGCCAGCTTCCTGAGGTTTCGACTGCCACAGGGATGAAGTGGTGCGATTGTGAGATGGCAGCATATTTGCTTTCCTTATTATGGGCTGCTTTTTCCGCTGCGGCTCCTGCGTTTTGCGACGTTACATGTTCATATGATGCCGCAAATGTATCTGGCACCGTGACATCCCACGCTAGGCAACGCCCTATAGACCAAGGTATTATGGTGACCCCATCAGGCCTTTTGCCGTCAGATCTGGAGAGGCCATTGGGCTCTTTGATGGCCGGTATTTTGGCTCTGGTGAAAGCCCTCCAAATCACGTCATTAATCATGCTATGTCGTTGTTGCCTTCCCGCTCCTTTGACGCAAGAGAACCCGTGATGACCATTGGGTTCTACTATGGCACCACATCTACATGTGTGTTTTTCACACAACGCAGTGGCAAGCCGGATGCCGGATGCTATTCTTAGTACTTCCCCTGGCATCCGTAAACCTGCTGTTGTTATGGGAAGTGCGTGAAGCCAGTCTCCTGAGTGTGGTGATTGCGCAGCTAACAGTCTGGCTTTAGCAGCAGAATCTGTAGCTCTTTCTGAAAGGCCTTCAAGTGCACCCGATATCAGTGCACTGTCCCATTCTCTTTGTGCATGAGCCTTCTGTTCGATGGGAGAAGGTGAGTTCGATCTCAAAGACCACGAACTAGAAGCCTCCTCTACCAATGGATCTTTGAACGTTACAGCGACATTGTGCAGCAGTTGGTCTTGAAGGCTTCGCGTGCCAGCGGCGGATGCCAAAAAGGCGGAAGTTGCCAGCATATCGGCACTACGAATGCCAAGACCACCGTTTCTCACAGGCAAAGATGCCTGGATCCATTGATCGTCGCTCATGTGAATGTTGAGAAGGCTACAGAGTCCTGTTCTCAAGACATCGTCGAAGTCGTGTAGAAGTCCTTCGTTTAAGAAGCAGGCTGAAGTTCTTAATATGTATAGCAGCTTCGGTATGCTTAAGCTGCACCTCAACAGGGTAAATGAGTCGTGTGGATGTAGTGTCTCAAGTCTTGTGATGACTTTCTCCAGATCTTTAATCTTTTTTTGAATCGATGTATCGACAGCTCTGCCTGGAAGTAGCGGTGCACCCAGCAATGTCAAATCTTCAACGGCCACATTTTCAAACTCGGCAAAGGCCTGACAATTGTTTGCTTCATCATGACTTATAAAAGATGCTTCGCATTTTGCTCGATTCAGCTGTAGACCATACATGGGCGCGTGTTTCTCTATCAAGTTGATGTTGTACTCAACTTTATCCATCGGTCCAGCGAGAGTGAGATCGTCCATGTAGCCAACATTTAGTGGGGTTGTTAGACTCTCGAGAAGTGGTTGTATCGTAAGGCAGAACTCCAATGGTCCTAGGGGATCGCCTTGTTGGGTGCCTTCCTCTGAAAGAATAGTGTGCTGTCTGGTCTGTAGTTGGGGTGCGTAGGCATAGTTGTCAAATACGTATCTGTATATTTCTGGAGCCTTTGTTGCTACCGCCTCTAACATTGAGTCTCTTCTCAGTGCATTGAAAGCATTCGAGAAGTCCAGTTTTACTAAAATGTGGTTTTCAGGCATAGACTGCAAATATCGTCTGGTTGCGTGGACAGCAGCCTCAGCTCCTCCTGATACTCCCACGCCGATTTGGAGCGGTGACAGACTTTGAGATAGGTATGGAGTGACAGCACGACAGATACACTTGGCAGCAAGACGTCGCCACGTGTATCCTACTGTGATTGGTCTGATTCCGCCGTCTTTTTTCCCAAGTGTTATGAGTCTACCACCGTATAAAATCTCTGCAATGTGTTTCGGTAGCCCGCCTCTCAGTAGCAGATTGATTAGGTCAGAAGTATTCTCTACAAAATCCGTGTCTGTTGTATTGGACAGAAGGTCCTTTAGATGTTGTGGTGTGAAGCCATCTGGTCCTCCGCTAGATGCCGCTGGAAAGGAAGCTATAGCATTGCAAACCATCTTTCCAGAAACCTGTATCGGGTCAAACTTGTCTTCCTGAGGGCATGGCAGTGTCCTCCGGTCATTGTAAGCCTTCGGGTGTTTCTTCTGCAGTTCTTCCATCACTCTAGGTGAATCTTCTACAGGAACATCATCAGAGCATAGCAAACGAAGGGCCCCTTTTATGTCGCCGTCTTCGAGTCTGCTAGACACTGCCTGGGCAAGATATTTGCTCCCATCGTAGATCTTGTCGTTCCTCCTGGTTCGTGTGTCAGATGGCGTGATTTCTTTAGCTACATCAGAGAAGACCATTCCACTATGCCAGGTTTCGATGCGCTGTAGAATTATCTTTCCCAGGTTCCGCTTTTTGCCTCCCCTCTTGGGCTTTGATAGAATTATTGATGGAAATTGGAGTAGATCTTGCCATTTTAAGGGGTTATTTGGTTCTTGTATAACGGCCCTTAGGATCTTGGTAAGTAAGTTCCTACATGCTGTTCTTGTTGCAAGTGGAATGTGTTTCATCAATGGTCTTCTAACCTTTGGATGGGTTAAAATGTCTCGTAACGGCTCACTGCTTACTAGGTTTTCGTCGCTATCATTATCGTACGGACTATCGTCAGAATGCGCTGTGTGTGAAGAGCGGCTCCCTGTTTGCATACCACTAATAGGCGCCTGGTCTGATCCGGGACATGGGTTCCGACGGGGTCCATGGGAGTGTAGTGTGCCTTTAGTACGGTGTAGTTTAAATTCGTTAAAACAAACTGGGCATATGCCAACGTCTTTCGGTGACCGTTGGCTCATGACTTGCGATTAAAAGATGCCTTCTGCCTTTCGGTTTAGCCGGATTGCATTGTTATTATAGATGGACATATGAAGAGGAAGATAATGGAGATATCTGGAGTGGGAGGATTGAAACCGAATGTCAACAAATTATGTTTAAAATGTCAATGAATCAACGTTTTTATTGCGTTGCTAGGCGACGCGCATTGTGACGTCGTAAGATGTTTTAACTGTTTTACCGTTGTAGATAATGAAGTTGTATTCTGGTTTCCAGTTGTACATTTCACACATTTTAATTTAAAATCCTGTAAAATCCCTACCATAACTTCAGAAAATATAAAGATTATCCATGTCCTGGTATCGATAGAAAAACAATGATACTAAAAACGTATTCTGACGAACTCGCGTAACCTTTAAACATTTAAAACCCCTACGAGAGATAAAATTCCACGACCGACTTGTTCCGCTACGTTACGTCATTATTATTATTATTATTATTATTATTATTATTATTATTATTATTATTATTATTATTATTATTATTATTATTATTATTATTATTTGTGTGTTCTGCAATTCTTAACTAAGAACATTATTATCAAACATCATCAACATTTTTATCAACATCTTTTGAACATTATCAAACATCATAATGCAAACAGTGCATTTGGTTTAATAGGACTGCCACTCCTGAAGAAGGGCATCAAAGTCATACTCCGCAGCCTCATAACGTATCGGAGACCAATCGACGGTCGCAGGAAGCACAGGTCCAGGCAAGAGTTGCTTCGACAAGTATAAGCCTCGAACAACCGACTCAGGGCATGTCGGCCGGGATACGGAAATTTCGCCTCCGGAAGAATCGCCCCCGGAAGATTCGCCCCCGACATTTCGCCCCCGGGAAGATTCGCCCCCGCGGAAGTTTCGCCTCCGGGATCTTTGATGAAAATGTAACTAATACTAGAAGCTGGATTAGCGATGTAAATGTAACTAGAAGACTAGAAGCGGGGTCTATGATGAAAATGTAACTAAGACTAGAAGCTGGATCGACGGGGGCGAAACTTCCGGGGGGCGAAATGTCGGGGGCGAATCTTCCGGGGGCGAATCTTCCGGGGGCGAAAAGTCCTAGAACCATGTCGGCCATAGCTTCCGGACTTCCGATAGGAAAAGATCCCAAGCCCATTGGGTGGCCCATTCGTCAGCCATCCTTTCCACTCCCATGACTGTCTCAGCCGAACACCCTTGCTCTTCCAGATGCCGAGGGGAAGAGCCGACGCGGATGCTTCGAAGTCCAGTGCAGGTTCGGTAAGAGGCAACGAGGTCCAAACGGCCTGCAGGTCATCATCGCCCAAGTCGGGAAAATCATTCGGGTCTCGAGTTTCTTCTGCAACAGGCTTGCCTCCTTCGACCACGTCTCCGAATGAAGTGGACCCCGGAACCGGCGTCGGTGTCGCGTCCTCCAGTCCCTTCAAGAAGTCCACGAGGGAGCCGAGCGGAACGTCGTCTCCAGCGCCTCCACATGTTGCGTCTCCCACACTGCTCTCACCTTCACCGCATGTATTCGCCGCTTATGCTTTCTCAATGCGTCCATGGATGATATCATGACTCCGCATTCGTCACATAGAACCGACTTATGGCGAGGCATCTTCTTCCTTCCTCTCCAAAGATTTTCAAGCGACTGACACGCTAAATGGCTGACTGTGTTGATCCCAGCCGAGCTGGCGAACATCTGTGACGACGCTCCGAGCGGACACAGTCAAGTCCAGCCTGAGGCTTCGCCAGAGCGTTGGCGAACATTTCCCAACTTCTACCATGGTAAAACAGCACGACGAGATTCAATTGTTCGCCAAGCCGTTGGCGAACATCCCACAGTTTCCACTGTGGACAAGCGGTCCAACTTAATGTGCACGTTCGCCGGCCGTCACTATGGCAACCACAATAGCGACGTCGCCGCCTGCTGTCGGCAAGTAGCCCTACGCCCAATGTCTCGGTATAAACTCCGAGTTCACAAAACCAATTGCATTCAAGTGTTCCATATTGCCCAGAAATTTACTCCTCCGGTACATTAACTGACCAAAGTTGCAGTTTACTGAAATCGGGCGGGTTTATTTATTGCCCGTCGTGGCCTTGACCTCCCACAGGGTGACTCCGGCGGCTGACCCATGTTGGCTCCGAGTCCTCTGGATTATCTCCCATTGAAGATTCATTATACGCTTTCAGTTTGTCTACATGTGTAATAAACGGTTGCGTTTTCTTCGAACGTTGGAACAAATAATTCACAGGCCCACATTGTCGTAGAATAGTTAAAGGACCCGAGTACATTTTGTCCACTTTGGACTTCGGCCTCGAAATTTGCGGGGCGAAAACCGCCACACTTTATCTCCTGGTTCAAAAGCGATCGGACGAACACGAAGGTCATAATCGTGTTTCCGGCGTTCCGCTGCTCTTTTCAATGACTCCCGAACTTCTCGGTAGGCTGTCTTAATTCTGTTCGCCATTTCGTCCACGTACCCGACGTATGTGGTTCCAGCTGGCCAAGCGGAAGTGGGTCTCCCGTACACCAGATCAATGGGAGCACGCACTTCACGTGCGAAGAGGAGGTAGTTGGGCGAGTACCCGGTAACCTCATGGACGGATGCACGATAGGCGCCCAGCACGTACGGTAAGAACTCGTTCCAGTCCCGGTGAAGGCTGCTAATAATTTTGCCTATCATAGCGTTCATCGTACGATGAAAACGTTCTATTAGCCCGTTACAACTTGGGTGATAGGCTAGTCGTCCTCACCTTATCTATTCCTAGTAACCGACAGAGCTCCTTAAAAAGGTGGCTTTCAAAATTTGTGCCCTGATCCGTGAGAATTTGTAGGGGTGCCCCATACCGGACAATCACTGTTTCTACCAGGGCCTTGGCAACTGAGCTAGCCTCTTGGTTGTAGAGTGGCACTGCTTCTACAAATTTTGTAAAATTATCCATGATTGTAAGGATGTACTGGTGTCCCTTACGACTGCGTGGGTGTGGTCCCGTTATATCTATGCTTAAACGCTCCCATGGTTCCCCGCTGGGCAATGGCTGTAAAGGGCCTTGTTGCGGAGGCTTACCACTCCGACATTGACAACACTGCGGACAGCGTCGACAAAACCTCTGCACCTCCTGCGACCATCCAACCCAGTATGCTCCACGCCTAATTTGCATCATCGTCCTGCGGATCCCCAAGTGCCCACCAGTCAATCCAGTATGCGCTAACCTTAGAAACTCTTCACGTAGAGATTTTGGCAATAGCAACTGCTCGACTCCATCTATGCGCTTCCTGTACATGACTCCGTGTTTCATGCACAAGCTTTCTTTCTGGTGCCAGTACGCCTTAACAGTCGCGCTCTCGTGTTACAGTAGTATTTCGATCAGGTCAGGTATTCGCCCTCCTTCACCTAACCACTGGCGTACTATCCTTAGATCATGATCCTCTCTCTGTGCATTCAGAATAGAATCATTATTCTCGGCCGTCGGCTCTGGCGTTGCAGTTACAACTTCTCTAGTCACAGCTACAGTCAGCCGTCCATCTTCGGCCCCGCACTGCCTACACGGCTTCCTCGAAAGGTCGTCAGCATTTCCATGACGATGCCCCGGCCGGTGCACGATCTCGAAATCAAATTCCGCCAATCTTTCCAGCCACCGACATTGCTGTCCTGTAGGCTCTGGAGTCCTCTGCAACCATCTGAGGGCCGCATGATCTGTCCTCAACACAAAGTGTCGGCCTAGAAGATACTGCCTATAGTACTTGGTGAAGTAGACAACAGCTAATGACTCTCGCCTGGTAACGCGGTACCGCTGTTCAGCCGCGGAAAGAAGCCGGCTGCCATATGCAATCACTCTTTCCTCTCCATCAATATTCTGCGAAAGCACAGCCCCAATTCCGATGTCGGACGCATCGCAGTGCAACACATAAGCCATTCCTTCCTTACAGAGCGTTAAGACCGGCGCCGTCGTCAATAATGCCTTAAGGCGGTCGAATGCCTCCTGACATTCCTCAGACCAAGAACACGCATGACGCTTTTTGGTCAAAGCGAACAAAGGCGCCGTCAGCGTCGAAAAATTTCTGAGAAACTTCCTGTAATAGGAGCAGAGGCCTAAAAATGCGTGAACCTCTCTTAATTTACTAGGAACCGGCCACTCAGTAACCTCAGAGATTTTTGACGGATCCATTGCCACTCCATCTGGCGACACTATATGCCCCAGGAAGCCAACCGTCCTGCGCAATAACCGGCACTTACTTGGCTTCAGCTTTAAATTAGCCTCTCTCAGCCTCTGCAGTATTTATTCTAACCTCTCTATGTGCTGATCAATGTCTTTACCAAAGATGATGACATCATCTAGATACACTAGGCACGTTTCAAAATTCAACCCAGAAAGGACAAGATCCATAAGCCTTTGATACGTCGCCGGAGCGTTACACAATCCATAGGGCATCACAGTCCACCTAAACGTTCCTCTCCGAGTGACGAAAGCAGATTTATCCGCATCTTTCGTATCCAAGCCAACCTGGTGATATCCGCTGCGGAGGTCCAGCGTACTGTACCAACTGGCCCCTGAGAGCGCATCCAAACACTCGTCACAACGAGGCAGAGGATATGAATCCTTCTTCGTCTTCTCATTCAGGCCTCTATAATCGACGCAAAACCTCATCGATCCATCTCTCTTTCTTGCTAAGACAACATTGGCCGCCCACTCGCTCGCTGCAGGCTCTATGATCCCATCTGCCAGCACCTAGTGCAGTTGGTTATCAATCACTTCCCTATAGGAAAAAGGTTGACATCTCAGCGGTTGCCGCACGGGAGCAGCATTCCCTGTCTATCCGATGCATAGCAGCTGATGTCCTTCCGATGTCTCGCTCATTCTGCGAAAATACATCCTGGTATTCATCCAACAACTTACTCAAACGTTCCCTCGCATCTGCCGGCACTTCCTCTGGGATGTCACTCATCAAAACATTTTTGACGCCTGAGACCTCCTTACTCACCTTATCTTCCATCCTATGCTCACGAGGTTGTACTTGTACTGGGTGCAATCCCCCTAATGGCTTATCTTTTTCTAGTTTGACTACTTCCTCCGTCAAATTAATCACGCGGATTTGCGGTGTGCCAGCGGCCTCCTCTACAACTACTCGGGCTACATGGACTCCCGGCTGAAGCTCTCTGGCCTCCGTCATCCAAGCCGGTGCCGTTTGGTTCAAATCCAAATATAGGGATTTTACGCTAATATCTTGTTGGCATTTCGGCGGAACAATTACCTCCTCGGCGACTATTACCCGTCTGCACCATGCAGATCCATTACCTTTTACTAGGGGATCCTTTTCCGCCCAACAAAAATCGCACCAGTCCCAAAACCCAAGCGGCAGCGGTGTTGTCGAAGCCAGTCCATGCCCAACATTGCCTCAACTATTTGGTCAGAAACTAAAAATGTTGTAGTTAGGGCAAACCCACGTCACATCTTAAGCGGGACCGTAGCCTCCCCTAGGACCCTAATTTCCGTCCCGTTAGCAGCCATCAAGTAGCGAGTACAAGGCTTAAGCTCTAACCCTTCAACAGCCGACAAAGGCACAAGGCTCACCTCCGAACCGGTGTCGATTAGGCACAGCTGGGTACTTCCGTCGATGGATCCCCGGATGTAGATTGCGTTGTTGCTGGCTCTATTGGACGTCCGAGAGCGCGTGGTGTGGTTCACTGCAGCGTCTCCGTCAGCGACTTGCTCCTCCGGTCCGGCGGTTGTGGCGTTAGGAGTGAACCGTCGTCGTGCCTGACGACAACCCCGAACGATGTGGCCAGGACGACCACACCCGAACCAGACCGCTGTCCGGCTCTGGAAAGGTCGGTTCGGCGGTGAGTTGGTGGTTCCCTGGTTGACATCGAGGTTCGCTTCTTGGAGCCTCGACGCGTTGCTCGTCCAGCTCTCGAATTGTCGGTCGATCCGTGCTTCGATCTCCCGTTGCCATCTCTTCTGCTCTTCCCTCTGCGTTGCCAGGAACCGGTCCAGTTGAGATTGGAGTTGACTTGCAGCGTCGGCCTCAGCGGTCCCGCGCACACGATTGGGCGGTCTCCGCCGATCCTCCGACTCAGACGTTCTTTGGTAGGCTTCCAGTCGAAGAGCCGTGCGATATGCCTCGTCTAACGTCTTCGGCTCGCGTTCCCGAACCTTCAGCGACAGCTCTCGATCTCGTAGGGCCTCCAGGAACGCGTCTTTGGCTACTATCTCGGTCGTCTAGTTCGATGGTACTGGGTAGGCCAGCACCACCAATCTTCGTATGTCGTGGAGAAGGGTGCTCAGCGTCTCGTCCTAGCGTTGACGTCGGTAGTGCAACTGCGCTCTGAAGGTCTCCGCTTCCCTTCAGTGCCGTATCGTTGTCGTAGACACTCCACCAGTTCTTCGTACGTCACATCAGGCTGCGACCCGAAGTCCCATAGCAGCTGGGTCGCCGCCTTGTCCAAAGCACAGCGCAGGAAATCGATCTTCTCCGCCGGAGTCCATGCATTGTGACGTGCGCAGACCTCAAATTGTGCAAGGAAGGAGTCCAACGACCCCGTGCCGTCGAACTTCCCCGGCTTCATCGGTGCCTTCCGATAGCTCAGAACAATACCGGCATTCTCCAGCGGTTTCGGCGTACTCGGCAGCTCCCTTTTCACACGCGACGGTTTCGGATTCGTCGATCCCGGCCCGTCGAAATCAATGCTATCCAGAAGTTCATCCGGGTCAAAGGTGGCCTTCTTCGACGTCTTTTTCGCAACAGGAGTCGAACAACTTAGCTGGAAAGGCGTCGGATCACAGCGTCCAGCAACGAGTAAATTATCGTCCGCTCTTCGTCCGTCATTTTCGCTCGAGAGAAGGAATCTTCAAAAATCACTCACCAGTCGTCGAATCCAGCGAACTCCCGGCGAACAGTCTTTTTCCGAACAGAGTCCTAAACCCGAACTTCTGGTACCAATTTGTCGCGAATTACAGCTTTCGATGGGAACCGGACTTCTGTAAGGGGTTTCCGATAAGGCAGCCGACGGCTCGTGTCGCGACTTCAGGATGCCTCACGACCGTCGCTAATATCCGTTGAGCTCGGCTTCGGCTTTTTGGCCAAAGACTTAGAATAAGAAAAGACTGTTCTCGCCGCAATTTAAAACTCTTTTATTACACAACGACCGAGATTCTTCTTCTTTCAATAAATTGTACATCCAATATGTATCAAACTACTACACGAGAATACGTAAAATCCACGAAGAGCTACGTCAACGATCCAGACGAAAATCCACGAAGAGCGAGCGAAAACGCGTCATTTACACAGAACGAACAGAGCGAGACAGCTCCCTACTCTATACAAGGTCCTTATATACCATTCCCAGGCGGCAATTTCTACTGCTGGCGAACATTGGCCAAGCCAGGCGAACTGGCGAATTTCCGCCACCTAGTAAATCTTATTAAATGCAAGGCTGAATTAAGAGAATATCAGCCAACAATTATACAGGCGAAACCTTAAAAGCGAACAAATTAACCGCCATATCATCAGATACAGGCAAATACTACCAAAAAATTTAGCCAGAAATGGCGCAGGCGAAATTACAAAGTTTAATACAACGTTCAATGCCTTGGCGACAGCAAAAAGTTCGCCATCTCCTCCGGCGTATATGCATAATTATCAAAGCCCAACCCGGCCATTAAATCATCCAAAAGTTCAGCCAAGCACCATACCAACTCACAGAACAAAAGAAGACAGGAAATCCATTTCCGCCACACCCTCCTCCCACCAAAAGAAAATCGAAGCCCTCTTCGAGGAATTATTCTACACTATTATTATTATTATTATTTTTTGTGCTGCAATTCTTAACTAAGAACATTATTATCAAACATCATCAACATTATCAACATCTTGTAGCCTACAGATGTTCACTTTAACTCGCCGTTGATCATAGCGCATGCAATAAAGAAACAGATGTGTTCGATTTCTTGTCGCCTACAGATGTGATCGATTTCGTGTAGCCTACACAGACATGCTACAACACGCTTTCATAATATTTCTGAATCAAACAAATTTAACAATCCCATATAGACATGCTACAACATGGTTTCATGATATTTCTGAATCAAACTAATTTAACAATGATGTCTGGTGCAGAGCGAAAACTCTCGATTCTTTGACAAGTTTTTAATTTCTTTGACAGCGTAATAATTATTGTTGTTGAAAGTGTTAGAACACACAACTCCGTTATGTCAATATTTTCAAACAAACGGCATGGACATCCTACAAGCCTATAAGATGGTTCAAAATACTATCAATGAATTAAGCCAAATGCATCGACCTTTTGACGTAATTTTGAAACAGCTACACAGTTTTCAGAACATGCTAGCCGTGAATTAGATATAAGAAATTTCGACATTGATGTTGAGGCTGCTTTGAAACAGAAAAGAATGAGAAAAAAATTGCCAGGTGATTCTGCTAAAGACCAGCCAAATTAAAATGCGAAAGATAAATTTAGACTAAATGTTCACCTTTCGCCTAATGAATCAAGTTATTAGTAGTCTGAAACAGAGATTCTCTGAGCACGGTAATCTTTATGCTGATTTGTCTTGTTTATATCCAAACAATTTTGCAGAAATTTCAATATAAGGATTCCCAGTGATGGATTACGTACAGCACCTGAGTGAATTGTTAAAAATGACATTGTGATTACAGTGTGACAAAAGCTCGAGCAACTGCAAAGTGAATTAGTGGACTTTGCCAGAAAATGAGACAGTTTCAAAATTAAAAGACTATAATTTGCTATTTGACACTGAAATAACAGACACCGTCTCAGAAAACGCCACGCAGTCTGAAGTGAAACAATCCAGGGACGTCATTTGGGGGCAAAGGGGGCATTTGCCCCCCGCCTGATTGTTGAAAAAAATGAAAAAGCTGGAACAAGAAAAGGAGGAAGAAGAAAGAGGTAAAAAAATAAAATAATGATACTCAAATTCGTGGAATTATTATATACTATTAACAAAACTAGAGTCTGCACAGGTTTTTTCACAAGACCACACCTTTTTGACAATGGGGGGGTACACTATGGAGTTTTCCCCGAAAATTTAGAAGAAACACCCAAAATCTGTGAAATTTCTTTTTAAAAAAGCATTGGTAGGCACCACAAAGGCCCCTATCCTGAAAGGTTTCGTGCCTTCGGCACTCGATTATGTGGGCCGCCCCGACCAAATTTCTCAGGCCGTTTTTACAAGCCAGTCCGACCCTGTATGGGCTCCATGTTGGCATGTTGGCAGGGTTGACAATAATGCTGCAGTTCATTTCGGAGGCCATCATGAGCAACCCTGTAGGCTCTAGGGTATACGCCCATGCACATCAGCGAGCCTTAATTTTATATAGGCCTAGCTGCATGCTAGAATTGCAGAACTGCATTGACTTCACAGTATACCCATACAGCTGTCGGTCAAAGAAACAACAGAATATTGATTGCATCGATTCAGTTGTAATTAGGTTCCGATGAAACTGGTCTTGGCTCATGGAAACGGATGTATTTCGACTTTTCCAGTGGATCGGCGACGTCGCTCCTTGCTTCCCGGTCAGAGGCGATCAGATCCGCATCCTCAATGACCCCCAGGAATTTTACGAAACTCTGAAGGCAAGAGAAATGATTCGCTATATTAACACGCAATGCTGTCTAAAATAATTGGACATTAACTCATAGGCCAATGCACGTTTATAATAAATGCGTCTTAGGGCCTAACAGGCAAGGTTAGTTAGTTAATTAATTAGTTAGTTAGTTAGTTAGTTAGTTAGTTAGTTAGTTAGTTAGTTAGTTAGTTAGTTAGTTAGTTAGTTAGTTATAATAAGTTTATTAGCCCTAGTAGGCCTATAGAGTCTTCAATTTATTAATTTATCTAGGTAGGGCCTGCCTCACAATTAAATTGCAACCCGATTAGTGTTTAAGTCATTAAGAACAAAAAGTTGATCAATATCCAAACAGCACTAGTGGGTTGAGTTAACGTCCATAGAATAATCGAAGCACTGACAGTCTTCCGATTGCTGGACTGGGCAAATGCGAACAATTAGGCGTAGGGCCTACAGTTACATTTTTACATGGCTTATCGCGGAAAGATAACTACTAGGCTATAGGTACACCTGAACTCGAGACTTGGGCTTATTGTTGGTTTTCCTTGGAGTTGGGTTAACTTCGGGTTTACACATAGGCCCTAGGCCTATAGGGGTTTAGTCCCAGACAGCCATGTTCGTTGGGCCAACATTGGGCCCATAGTGGGCCACCAGTGGCAAAGTGCCAGATCTGCTGTGGGCCCAAATTCATGCGACTGTTTGCTTTATGGCCCAGTTGGCCCATTGCATATCATATTCATTTTTAAATAAAATATATGCTTAAATGGTACCTTAATTAGAGTTGGAAATTAAATTTTAGGTGCTGTCAAGAAATTCCAAAGTGAGAATTGTTATCTGCTCTTACTACTTGGGGACTGAGAAATTGGAAACAGAATTGGTAATCTTAATCATCGTTTCATATTTCATTCGTCATATATAATTATATTATACTAGCTGGTTTACCCGGCGTTGCCCGGGGTTATAAGTTTCAATCCCTGTAGCACCACCACCACCACCACCACCACCACGGCTAGGTTTTTGGCCAGGGAGACCATGGTAGCGGGGAAAACGGGGGACGCGAAGCCTCACACTGGGTGTGTCATGCCCACCCCGACACAGTAGTGAAGGTTTCGAGTGAAAAGCTCTAAAACTGTAGAAATGCATTCCGGTCAAAGTCGGTGTGACAGACAGAGTTTCTTCTTTATATATATAGATATATATTGGCCCTATGAATTTATTTTTCAAAACGTTTATTATGTGTGTGTGCATATATACATATATATACATATATACATAATATATATATATACATAATATATATATATATATATATATATATATATATATATATATAAAGCGCATAACATTAACTCTGTATGTGTATGTGTGTGTATGAGCAAAATGGAAAACTCATCTTTTCAAGCTTGCTTAATTATGTTCATCAATAATTAAAGTGTAGCTTAGGCCTATTATAGGACGGAGAGTCAATAGGCCCATGGCCCCGTCCGAGTTTATAGCAAGATATATATGGAGCTCCCCAAAATGGTTAGGTGAGGTCTGCCTATAGGGCCCGGCCTATACTAACCTTGTAAAATAAAAGATCGTCAAAGCCTGTTGAAATCAAAATGGCTCAACACATGCGGACATAAATATATATCCCCCTGTTAAAACGGAGGCGACACATCTCTGCTTAGGAAACGCTATAGAAGGAAAATCGAGAAAGAATAGGCCTAGTACGGCGTATGCGCACCAGCTTCAGTATAGGTTCCCTGCCAACATACCCATATGGAGCCCATATAGGTAGGGGCGTAACTTTGGTCTAAAAATTGGGGGTAAGAAATTTCTTACATGCCCGAAGCAAGGTGGAGACTGCGATCTCTGGGAAGGCACAATAATAAAATATTGATTGGCATTTTTCAAAAAGTTGGGGGGGGGTACGGTACCGCAGTACAAAAAGTGGGGGTACAGGTATCCCTCGTACCTTCCACAAATTACGCCTATGTTCCAATATGGGACACGCATAGAGCCCATATGAGTCCCATCTAATGCCCATGGACATGTGGCAAGGGTACTTGCTCCCATCCCTTGTGAACTTCATGAATCTGTCATTGAATGCGTGTGTGGACCTGAGTATGCCTGGATTTTTTGCTTTCAGATAAGCTGCATCTATGAGGCGGTCAAGGCAGCGGAGGACGAGGGCGGAGGTCTACGGGTTAAGTTCCTCTTCGACTACCTGCGTGGTTCCAGAGGCAAGAGAAATTCGCGGTCTGTGGTGTTGCCGCTGCTGAGGGATTTCGGACAAAGGGTGAGCGTTGCCGTCTACCATTCACCGGACGTCCGCGGAATCGCCAAGCTGCTTTTGCCCAGATGGTACCAGGAGGCGATCAGCTGCCTCCACATGAAGGCCTATCTCTTCGACGATACGCTCGTCATGACTGGGTGCGTTGGCCATAGGCGTAATTTATGAGGGTACGAGGGGTACCCGTACCCCCACTTTTTTTGGACTGGACTGGAGGTACCGTACCCTTGCTTTATTTTTGCCCATTATTATTTTATCTGAGGAAGCCCTCAAGATTCAAAACAATTACCGAGCATTATCGTCAGTGTGATCAACATCATCATCACTTTTTATAATTATCATTGTCGCTATTTATTATTATTATTATTATTATTATTATTATTATTATTATTATTATTATTATTATTATTATTATCATCATCATCATCATCATCATCATCATCATCATCATCATCATCATCATCATCATCATCATCATCATCATCATCATCAAGCCTATACGTATTATTATGCTTGTAATATAAACGATACCGTTATCATTTTTTAACAGTCGCGAAGCTGAAACAATGAAAAATTTGGGACTCCCCACTTTCTAGACCAAAGTTACACCCCAGAAATAAATGCCGTGAATGAAATCATCTGGTGGGCCCTCATGAAGGCGGATATCCCTAGCGCGAAGGAACCGCAGGATCTGTCCCGCAATGATGGGAAGAGACCGGATGGTGCGACTCTAGTGCCTTGGGCCAGCTAGAGGCAGGTACGTCGCTTGCAATAGGATGCGACAACTATCCACAGATGCGCGGCCTCCTACATCCACCTGACGTCGGTAATGCCGGGTGGGGGATACGGAAATTTCGCCCCCGGAAGAATCGCCCCCGGAAGATTCGCCCCCGACATTTCGCCACCGGGAAGATTCGCCCCCGGAAGCAGGATTAGCGATGAAAATGTAACTACGGCTAGAAGCGGGATCTATGATGAAAATGTAACTAAGACTAGAAGCTGGATTAGCGATGAAAATGTAACTAAGGCTAGAAGCTGGATTACCGATGAAAATCTTCCGGGGGCGAAACTTCCGGGGGGGCGAATTGTCGGGGGCCAATCTTCCGGGGGCGAAAAGTCCTAGAACCGCCGGGTGGGGCGGCCGGGAAGAGACCGGCGGACAAGAAACGCACCAAATACGCATCGCTCCCCACCACTCACGATTTCGTCCTGCATGGTGACCCTCGAATCGCTATAGGCCCCTTTAACCGCTCTAGCGGGGAATTTTTGATGGAGCTGGGGCGCCGCATGCCAGCCGCTTCCGGCGACTTTATGGAGACCAAGCACCTTTTCAGCGTTTGTCCACGTGAAATTGAACAGATTTGCATACGGCTTGAACATGGTCAGAAAAAAACATTGTGGATTTTTAAAATATGCCTGAAATATTTGCACATTCAGTATGATAAACGAGCAGTTTATTATACGGAATGTACATGCACAAGTGTACATTCAGGATGATCAAGGATCAAGTATATGCATGTGCAAGGTCATAGACACATGTGGGCCAGTGCATGGCAGGTCTTGCCACGTGTTTCCAACTCGGTTTACAGCAGTATCATATTCTATTGCTTGGTGACAAAGAAGCATGTGAGAATGATTTTTTCATGGTTGTTCGCTATAGCGATTTAACGCCGTAGCGTTCAGAGGTACTTTTGCACAGCTGCCCAGGGACGAGGACCACTAACTCCTGCACGAAGATAGTTTCTAAGAGCCTGAGGGATTATTTTTACCTCGGGCGAAAAAATAATAATAATAATAATGAATAATAATAATAATAATAATAATAATAATAATAATAATAATAATAATAATAATAATAATAATAATAATAATAATAATAATAATAATAAACGAGCGCATGCGGCGCCCCGTCTCAGCAAGGGGATCGCACGGCCGCTCGTGTTCGCTCGGTTTCGGTCGACAAGCCAGACACAGCGCCATCAATGACCTTATTCACCGCACTCTTAATAGAGCGGGTACCCCGGCGATCAAAGAACCATCAGGACTGACCAGATCCGACGGAAAAAGGCCGGACGGCCAGACTCTGATCCCTTGGAGTGGCGGACGCCCTCTGATATGGGACGCGACCGTGGTGGATACGGTAGCCGCTTCATATCTTCCCGAGACAGCGATCACGGCCGGAGGAGCAGCAGAAAGGGCGGCCACAAGGAAGCACGCCAAATATTTAGAACTAGAAACGAGATACACCTTCGTGCCGATCGCCGTGGAGACATTGGGCCCTACCAACAAAGAAGGTCTCGCCTTCGTTTCTGAAATCGGCCGCCGATTGACGGCAATCACTGGCGAGGCCCGCGAGACAACCTTTCTCTTCCAGAACATTTCAATAACAATTCAACGATTCAATGCCGTTGCATTCAAGGGCACCTTGTCAGGACTACCCGGGATCGAGGACCAGCGGGCCCATCCAAGCTGGACCTAACTATACAATCTTGAAGAAAACGTTGCAAAATCGAGATAATAATAATAATAATAATAATAATAATAATAATAATAATAATAATAATAATAATAATAATAATAATTAATAATAATAATAATAATAATAATAATAATAATAATAATAATAATAATAATAATAATAATAATAATAATAATAATAATAATAATAATAATAATAATACTCCAGACTTAACCTTTCAACCACTTTTAATATCTTAGAACCTGAGGGATCTTACTTACCACGGACGATAAAAAAAATAATAACTAAATTGTAGAGCGAATCTTAGTGAGCCGTACTTCATCGATCGCCAGGATCGTTACGTTGTCATCGACCGTTGTCCTGCGTTGTCCGATTTCTTCGAAGAGATAATCACTGTTGTTTCTTCGTTGTCTCTCCAACTACAACCGGATGATGATACCTGCTTATCCACCGCTCGTCGTTGTCATCCTTTCCTTGGTTAGACACAGTCAACCTGGCCGTCTTTAATGTCCACAAGTTTTTATCGTCATCATCATCGTCGTCGTCGTCATCACCCTCATCGTCATTATCATCATCAGCAGCAAATCACGTTTATTGTGATCATGATGGTGATAGTGATGACGACGATGGAAAGCCGTTAAAGTTACCTTATTTACACCATTGTAGTTGTCATCATTATTATAATTCCATCATCGTCGTTGTTACTCATTTGCAAGGATATCACACCATTGTAGTTGTCATCACTATTAGGCCTATATTGCCATCATCGTGGTTGTTACTCATTTACAAAGATATGCTGTGTAAATAGAGTAAAACATATGTATATGAAATATGCTGCGTCAATAGCATATCCAAATAAGCTGCACAAAAGTACAACTTATAATCAAAATATATAATTAAAATCTATACAAATAATATCCATAGAGTGTCCGTCTGTCGGAGGACGCTACGTCACAAATGGTTTCTGTTCTATTGCGAAACAGAAACCGTTTGTGACGTCAGTACTGCCGTCTTGACGACGGTGATCAGAGCATTTTAACCAACGATACATATAGGCCTATATACACTGACGTCATAATATGACGTCATAATATGACGGGCAAATACTCTAGTTTATTAAATATAAACCTAATTAAACTATAGAATCTGCTCTTAAACGCGCACTATAGGTTGAAACTGCGCTTAAAACGACAATAGGTTGAAACTGTTCTTAAAGTTGTTCATATGTGAATATATGCCTGAACTAATTTAGCATTTGTATGCATATTTATATGTGGCTTTGTATGCGTCTGTGTGTATGTGTCTTTGTATGGGTGCGTTCTCCCCTATTGTTTGTGCTCATATCGGTAGTATAGGGTATGGGAAGTGTTGGAGCCTGGAGGGCAAGGAGACGGGGAGGAAGTGTTGGAGGGGAAGGGGACGGGGAGGAAGTGTTGGGGGAAGGGGACAGGAGGGATAGATAGAGGAGCAAGAGGAGGAGGATGCAGGACAGGTTGGAATGATGATGTAGGAACCGAGAATCTGCGGACTCAGAGGGGAGATTGTTCTAGAAGCGTGGAGTGCCGGAGTAACCTCATTCCATCGCTTCAGAGCGAGTGAGTACAATGTACCATTATAGTAATTGCAGATTTCATCGTGTAACATATGTAGGGATCGTGGGTTTCAGTTTTTTAAAGGCCTAACTCTGCCATGCAAATGGTACTCTTCTTAGACAGCAATTCCCTATTTTTAATAGGGCCCGAATTAGAGCCAAGTGCGGGCAGTGAAACATGTGCCTCCCACGACTCATACATATGCATGAATCTCTCCGCTCCACGGCCATTATTGTACCCTTGCAACAAAAAGATGTAACTTGGTTAGAAATAAATGGATGAGGAGCAGAAGAAATGCATGGTTGAATAGAATGTATGTGTGTTAAGAGTTCAGATTTATATTAAATTGAACTACAGAAAACATTTTTCTGCATCTTGTATCATATATATACTTTTGAGACAGCTTAGGCCTACAACCGGCGATTGGCTGAAGACAACTACGTCATTTACATTGTTAGTCTTCTATTTTTAGATATGTTTTAAAGCCAGAATGCGTACTCTGTGCAGGCCTACATAATAGGAACGTTTTAACTTACAAGTGAAAGACCAGCGCTGAAGGGTAGGCCTATAGGCGAGTGCGTATACTCGCTACTCAGGGCCGTAGCCAGGATTTGTTTCGGGGGTGTTTTCTGTTGGGGGGGGGGGTGTTTTCTCGTCCTTAACCCTTGAACGGTAACCTCGGGGGAATTTCTACCCCCAGATTGTTGTAACTGCAGCTATTAAAGGAAGTATTAGAAATTTTTACAATCGCTTTGGTGACTTTCCCTAATATTGACCATCCTTCAAATTAAGTGAAAAAAAATTATGCATAGGGCCCCCCGGGATACTGTCAACATATTTTCAATAATTATGGCGGCAAAAAACGAGATGTTATGAAGAAAACCTAATTGCAAAGGAGAATCTAAAATGCTTAGTCCACATCCAAACAAATAACATATGATATCTTTACATCTAGATAACAAACAAAAGCTCAAGTGATATTATCTCTTATGCTAAGACATCTTCAATTGTAGGCCTACAGCTCTTACATATTAGCTTCTTTTCAGCATGCTGCTGACAAACAAATTGTTCACATTCAATGCATTGGTTTTCAACTTTTATATCTTTTTTTCTGGGGCATGCATGACATCGACCATAGTAGTAATAGTTATGCTAGCAGTAACGGTAATCGTAATAATAACAGAAAAACATTCAATAACATGAATATTAGCAAAACCGACAGTTGGTTTTATGTCAATAACGCAATGACGTCATCGTAATGACGTCAGTCCTCTGCATAGAATACCTAATCGTGTTAAATACAAAGAATATTATCAAACTAGGCCTATGATGTACTGTATCGTTAGAAAAATTCGTTCCTACCTCACAAAAAACAGCAGTTACCCCCGGGGGTATAAAACAACCCCAGGTTACCGAGGACCGGTGTAAAAAAAAGGTTACCGTTCAAGGGTTAAGCAAGCCGACAATTAAGCAACCGAATTAACTGATCAAGGGGTTTGTAGTTAGTTAATGCATTATTTCATTTCTACATTATTTAATTTCGGGGGGTGTTTAAACACCAAAAACACCCCCTAGCTACGGCCTTACGCCGTATATGATGTACGATAATTATAATTTTTTTAAATTCTGGCGGTAATTTTTCCACAGAGGCTATAGGGCGAAGTTTAGGGCGAGTTGGCGGATGGGGGCATATGGACTCTGATGGAGAAGTGAAAGGGTGGAGAGGGTCGCGTTGTTGATAAACGATAATAAAAATAAAATAAAAATATAGCTGACAACGTCACAAGGCCTTTTGCCTAGCAGCGAATTTAAAAGAACTTTAAACTACACACATGCGTACTTCTTTTGATAAATCTATGTTCATAATTTCTGTAGTGCCACTATAATAATGTACTAGGTATCAATCGATAGCAGACTAGCAGTGCATGCAGCTGTAGGTCTCTACGCCCTCCCGTTCTGGACGCTACTCCAGGCGGTTTGAACTGGGAGGGTTCGTTGCAGGGCCGTTTTTAACACAGGTGCAAACGGTGCGGCGCACCGAGGGCCCCTGAGCCGAGCGTGTAGGCCTACAGCAGTTTTGTTGCTATTTGCTAAATGTCGTATAAAAGTTTCTGTAAAATTATAAGTGTAAGTGTAAGGAAACACTAGGCATTATATTGATTTAATTCACTTACGCTGTTTGCTATACATGGTACTGTCATGGGCGTCTTTGTTTAGGCGTATTCTTGAAAATTTAACGTATAGAGTTCTGTCTTGGTAATATGGACATTCATATTGTCAACCCCGAGACCTCGAAATGCATTCAGCCGACACGGGCTAATTGGTATCGTATTCCCTTTACCAGCGACTCTTGTGTTGTTTTTAGCCGATCGCTGTGAGATAACAGGTCGGGCTGGTGAACGGCTTAGTCAGAACGTAATATATATAATATGTATATTTATATACACACACACAAACATATATATATATATATATTAACATATGTAATTGACACTGGCTGGAGCGACAGTCTCTAAGTATTGAGCTTCTTCACTTAGATGCCAACTAACACACGTTCTGCCAAACTTTAAATATACCCCGCTAGCTTAGGAACCAGTTCCAAGCCTGGATGAAGAAGGAATGCGAATCTTTGGTGTCACATGGGTCGTTAAACTGAAACTTCTACTACTACGCTTTGTGAGTCAATCGGGCAGTATTACATGAACGGAGAAGACGAACACTTCTGAGTAGGACAATTTCGTAGTCCTGAACTGTGAGGGTCGACTGCGTTGAGGGTCGAAAAAACTTGGTAGGAACGGAACAGACATGTCAAGAGTCGATTGTGTTTCGCTCGAACAGGCGTTCTGTAGTCGGTCAGACTACCGAAGAAAAGGGACGAGAGTTCTTGTAATTATAGCCTACAATCTTAGTTAAGTTTGTTTCGTGATTTTATGTGTACCGGTACTTTCTCTTGAAAGTGAGTGCTAAACAAAGGCAGCTATCTACGCAGACGTTTCACGTGTGTTGTCTTGCTGTCCCTGAACGAAACCGATTCCGCCTTGCATTGGGAAGGTAGGTTTGCTCGTATTAGGCCTACTTTGAGGGAGGGAAAATAGAATAAGGGAATATTTGTGCAAACTCTTTACTTGATCATCATTTTTTTTCTATTTTTTCTATGCAAATCTGTTCTGTGCAAAAACGTAACCCCCATAACAAATTTTTATGGGGTCGGGGGATGCCTCATACTGCCACAGCTGCTGATTGTTTTGTGAGGGGCAGCCAAAGCTGTGGAAAGACTTGGGACACTTGAGTATCAGATTAGCTGAACACAGCAAATTCAAGACACATCTCGGCATTTCTGTTTGACACAGGAGACATAACAACCGTTTTCCCATGCACTGAAGTGTTGCTACACCTCTTCGTAGGCCTAACGTTGCCACTCGGAATCTCGTCCGCTGAACGTTCTTTTAGTGTCCGACGTCTTTTGAAGATTCCTTTGCGGAGTACACACTGTATAATGACAACCCATAGGTCTTCCAACTTGGCGTTTTTGTAAATTGAGAGGAATCCAGCAAACGACTTGCAACTGGATCAAGTTTTTGACGCGTTCGTGTCACAAAAAGCAAGACGTGGGTTTTCGACTGTTTAGCCTGAATTTGCTGGATTTCACCAAACTGTGTGACTGTATGTTAGAGATGAAAAGGACTTTGCTGATAATTAGGCCTAGCTGATATTTTGGCCTATGACATTTGCTCATTTGCTGCAGGCTGCAGCGTTCAAGAATTAATTACATATTTGAGATTTATCAGATTTTATTGGCAAATTGTTGTTATGCACTGTTGAATTGTCCATATGTAGGCCTACACTAACTCTCAGTCAGTGGCCGTCACTTAGGCCCTACTAGGGTCATAGTGTGTATAGTGTGTATAAGGATTATGACTAATTGATAAATAGGATATAAAAACCTATTAACTCAGTGAACAGATCATGCAGATAGCAACAAAAGCCTTAGATATTATTTTTTGATGATATTTATACGCCATACATGGTATTGGCAAACCATCTGCCGCTCGACCAACAAGGGCCCTTTTGTAAATTTTTGCACCGACATTCCAGGAACCTTAAAAACGGCCCTGGTTCGTTGAACCCTCGTGAAACACTTACACTACTAACTTCCGGAGGCAGGGGTTCGAATCTCGGGTTAGTTACCTTCTTAGGCCAAGGCACAATCTGAACATTGTTATCCATACCAGCAGCAATAATTGTAGAATGATTAAACCTACTCACGAAAGCCCCAAAGCAATGTCGCAGGCAACCAGTTTATTACAGCGCTGCCTGAATCGTCTACCACCAATCACCCCCAACCCACCCGGGTCTTTTTGGAGGGTATACGATTACGACGTACGGCTACGACAACGACCACCACCACCACCCTTCACCACCACCCAACCACCACCACCCAATCACAACGACCATGCATAGACCTATAGGATGGTACTTCAGCGACTCGATCTTGCGTGGTTGGTTTCAGAGCCTGACGATGGAACTGTTTACAAGAAGGAAATGAAGCAAATCATTGAACAAGTCATTTTGAATCACAGCACGACCAACCGACCGCCTTCCCGAGCAAAAATCACCGATCACGGGTCGCATGTCAAAGGTCAAAGGCCAGACGCATGCGCAGAGGTGGATACGCTTATCTACCCGTTCTTTCAGATGGCACCTTTTGGCATAAGGCACGAAGAAACGGTGATGAAGGCGTTGTTCGAGAAGGCACCGTCAGATGTCACTCTTGCCTTGGCGTCGCCATATTTCAACCCAACTGACCAGTACATCAACTCGATTCTAAAGACATCCAAAGGGTGTTTCGAAATCCTCACGTGTGGTCCACAGGTGAGGCAAATACAGGAACTTATCCCAGGCAGATCATTTAGTGTGCTAGTTCGATAAATATCCCTTCTGGGAAGATCCTCTTCTGCTCTACATTACAATCTGAAATTTTGCAGTTCCTAAGTTAGCCTAGGTTTTTGGTAAAAGCGTGGAGGTCTGTACAATCGAGTTAGGTTAAACTTTAAAGTCATCCACTGCAGACTCGGTCTCTTGTAAATATGCTCTCATAATTTACTTCCGCCGCCGGTGTAAGTATTAGCTTATCTCTTACACCATGACCATACGAACGGTGAGAACGGTTCAAATAATTTGTGTCGACGTCAGCGGCCCTTGTTGCCATAGGCCTAGATGTCGTCATTGACTTGTCAAAGTCTCTGGATCCATTGTATAGCCCATTGAAGTATATTATAAACTCAATGATTCTATAACTCACCCACAGATGTCGCCCCACTTAAAATTTTGTTTTTGACAGTTAATATGGCGTTTTCAACTTCCAAAGACATTTTTTTACTTCGCAAACATAATTTTTCGTCGATTTGCCTTCATAAATGTAATCAACTTAATGCATTTTTTATGTAAATAAGATGTGAAATTTTCATGATTCCCGATAATCGCTCAAAAACTAGGTAGGCCTACACGACATTATAAGCAGAGCCTTCAATTATAGAATATAATTGAAGGCTCTGTATATAAGGAGTTTCCAGTCCTTTGTATAAAAGGTCCTTGTTATAAACTCTAGACTCAAGAGAGTATACGGCTCTGATTATGTCCTCTCTAGCTTGAAGTTGGCCGATCAAAACGGCTGACCTTTCGTACATACGCCAAGCAAGTTTGGCAAATTAGTGCTTATATTAATCTCATTGGTGTAGCCCATAGAGATATATTATAAACTCTGCATACCGTATCTCATTGTAGCCTACGTCAGAGCAATAATTTTAGAGCCATGTTCGACAGAGGGCGCGAACGGAGCGAAATTTGCGAAACCTTCTGCTCTGGCGGGGATTTGAACCCTCGACCCATGGTCGGCGATCCCTGGGGGTCGAGGGGGACAAGACCCCCACCTTTAACAGTGGGGGGGACACGCCCAAATTTTGAAGAAACATCAAAAAAGGTCATCAAATTTTTTCGCGAGTGAGCGTGAACATTTTGTTTGACCTCTTTATTGAACAGATCAGTTCAAAACTCTGTTTTGACCATATCAGTTCAAAAATGTCCCCCCTCGGGCCTCCCACCTGTCAAACAAGATCGCCGCCACTGCCTCGACCTACGAGTTGACAATCCAGCAAACAACAGAAAATATTTATGGTGGTAGTTACGGAGCAGTGATTTAATTTTACACTGTTGACAGGCCAACTGTTTCTCTGGTGTGCCTGGTCTCATGGGATTAGCACCAAACGTCTATGCGTCCATCGTCAAGAAGTTCGTTGATCAAGTGTCGAGAGCAGAACAGAAGAAACGCATTTCGCTGTACGAATATCATCGGCCTGGATGGACGATCCACGCCAAGGGTCTGTGGTACTACGTGGCCGATCATTCGCTTCCTGTTATGACCATGATCGGATCTACTAATTTCGGTAAGTGCTCAAAGGATCGTCCATAAAAGACGTCCGCAAACAAGGACCTAGTTTGGACTACTCGCTGCAGGGTAGGCCTAATCTCCCCAACCTTTTGGCAGACGTCCGCACTCAAGCAGGGTAGTGAGGCCTATCATGCCGCCTATGGTTAGGCTAGACTGGTAGTTCCAGTTTAAAGACACTGTGTGATAAGATAATTAGCGTAGCCCTCCTCCTTCATCCAGGCTTGGGATTGGCACTAGTGTACGGACGCGCAGTGGCGGAGTTTTAGGCTAGACTGTTCATTTTGTGGGGTTAAATTATGCGCTGTGTGGGGTACTAGCGATGATGCGGTTTCCAGCAAAAGAATTGTTTCCAAAATGCAGTATAGACCTTTGTCTCACTGGTGTTTAAGGCACAGGCTGTAACTGAAATGACTTACATCAAATTTATATGTTATTGTGCATAACCAGTGTTTAATCTAGACGCCTTTGGGGGGGGAATGTCCCCCCAGGATTTAAGTTCCCCCCAGAGGGCAGCAATATTACAATGTAGAGACCTTTAGGGGAGGAAAATTTCCCCCCCCCCAGGATACACATGTGGCTGCTGTGGCATGTGGATACATGGTATCCCCCCGAGAGATGATTTCGTAAAAAAGGTCATCAACCTATTTTGAGAGAGAGAGAGAGAGCTGTAGAAAAAGTTAAGAAAATCGGACGAAGGACTAAAAAAAGGTCATCAACTTTTTTTGAAGATGAAATTTGGGGAAAAGTCTGAAACTTTTTCAAGATGAATGAAATGACAGAAAAAAATCTTGTGTAAAGTCCTTCGTCCCCCCAGAAAGAGGGTGACTAGATTAAACACTGGTGCATAACCCGTCATCTTGTCCATATCCTTAAATGACTCCGGTTCTTCATTAGTATATACAATTATACCAGGAGCGTAGCCAGACTTAAATTCAAGAGGAGGCAAAAAATCTTGAAAAAAAATTTGATGACCTTTTTTTGGAGATTGCTGCCCAAAGAAATTGATGACCTCTTTTGGGAGATTTCTGTCAAAAAATTTGATGACCTTTTTCTGGGATTTCTTCTTAAATTTCTTCTCTTGGGCCAGTATTAACCGTTCAAGAGGAGGCAAAATCCAGGTGCAGGGCTATAACCCGACGAAAATTTTTAAATTTATAAAACCAAGAGGAGGCAACTGCCTCCTCTTGCCTCAATGTAGCTACGCCTATGAATTATACATGGCCAGGGGATATCGTGTTTGTCTGTGACAGCCTGATGCGCAAAACATTTATTTGTTAGGATGTTATATACTTTTTAGCTGTGTCTATTACCTTTAGATGCCTGTACACCAAAGTGCGATTAGCAATTGGTTAATAAAGACTATACAGTACTTACTTACTTTACTTACTTACCATGAAGTCTTTATACAAAATGCGTAATGTATATTAGTTTGTACAATGCCTCTCTGTTGGACTGACTCCCTGGGTATTGGCCTGAGAACAGTTTGGCTGTGGTGCACCATCAGATAAAGCCTTGCATTGTAAACCAGCACTACAGATATTACTAATTTTGTTGTTAATTAGTATACTTATTATGCCAATATTTCTGTGTTGCCAAGGTTACCGATCAGTCTTCAGGGACCTGGAAGCAGAAGTCGTCATAGTAACACAAAATAAAAGGCTGCAAACACAGCTTCATGAGGTCAGTTTGACTAAAAATGGTCAGTTTTACTTTTAAAATGGTCAGTTTTACTATTAAAATGGTCAGTTTTACTTTTAAAATGGTCAGTTTTATTTTAAGAAAATGGTCAGTTTTTCTCAAAATGGTCAGTTTTACTCAATATGGTCGCATCGTGATCAATAACCTGACCACAAGCCTACAGCGCCACACATGTAGAAGAAGAGCAGTCTCTTTAGATAACTCAGAGAGGTCGTGGTCTAAGCGCCTCTTATTTCTTAGCCTCAGCATTACTGTGGATGGCCAGTCCTCTTCCTTGACTCATGATCTTACCAACAACAGTGAGGGATCATTCTATTATAACTGTGTTCACAAGTGGACCAGCATAGCAGAAATCTCTACACAATTTCTACGTGTGTTGAGTCCCAGAACCCTACCAACAAACCAACCACTAGAATATCATGCACCAGTTAAAAACACACTAATAATATTAATGACACATACATTCTACATGGTACTGTGTTTTTCCACAATTTTTTCCACCTTTTTACAGCGGGAAAAAAACATTCAACACCAATGCAAAGAAAAAGGCACTTACACAAGTCAGAAATGATTCAAGTGGTTAGTTAGAAAACACGAGTGTTAATTACAACGAAGATGGTACATTGACACATAGGCTCATGGACTTAAATGCATAAAAAATCCAGCTAATATATAATAAGATACGAGAGTATGCATCCAACTTCAGAGGGTAAGGAGACTGCTGCTTCATAGATTTGACCATCTGTTACACATGGGTGATTTTCCCCAGTTGCCATGAATCCTGGAAGCAGCCTTCCCACCATACTCTTTCAAATGACAAAACCTCATTATGGTAACAAGGGCCATGAACAATGAACAAGAATTTTTCCCATATAGACCCCATTACCCTATGTAAAAAACTACAGAACAAAATGAGTTTCCAGTTCAAAGATGACATATAAATAAATTGTAAATTTTCAAATTTGAACTTTGCAGGAACAGTTGCAGTTGTACAGTTATTCGTGTCAAGCAACATGTGAGACGTTTCACCAGCCTCAACGAAAGATTCCACAACTGATCACAAGCATAACTCCTATCATACAAAAGTTCGCCTAAAATACTCACAGCATACAAAATACATGTATGAAACGTCAAATGAATGGCCTGCAATGTTATGAAATGTTATGAAATACACGTTTTAAACATCAAAAGAATTGCCAAAGAATTTCTTGCAACATAATAATCAATTCACCCATCTACTCTGAAATCTTTGCAACATTTATATAACGGGCCCACATGTATTACAGTCCATATCTAATACAAACATTTTCTGCACTACCCACACAAACAAAAATTCAACTCAAATACACATGTCAAGGGATGATCAACCAACAGTTGTAGAAAAACATTTATATAGAGCCCCTTTATAAGCTCCTGGCAGCAGTTCCACATGAACTCAGTCCAGCGGAATCACTTAGATAGTACTGCTGTTAGGTTCAAATTTTCAAACAAATACCAGTAGTCAATGTTTTCTAAATATCTAAATGCAGGAAACACAATACTTTTGAGACGTGCCTAAATGGCGCTAAATTGTTTTTCTAAGTTGTTTATATTTCTCTAATTTTCTAGATAGATACGTACTTACATATATATATATATATATATATATATATATATATATATATATATATATATATATATATGTATATATATATATATATGATGCCACATATGAAAAGGGACCATAACACGGGTTTGGAGTTATTCACACCACCATGATCAGGAAAGAATTCTGAAAATAATGGTGTCTAATGTTGTACAGTGAGAGTATTATTGCTTTATCTGTAGAAGTTAGAATGTGATGTACCTGAAATATGTGATTTTCGGTAAAGCTCATTTAAAGTTTAGAATGCCCATAGAAATAGCCATTTATTCGAAGTTATATAGCCAAGCATTTAATTAAAATGTTCTATTTTCATGAAACTGTTGTGCTAGATTGATAGACAGAGGTGCCAGTGGAAACCCAATTTCGATATTTTGATGGATGACCATGTTTAAAGGCCTGTATCTCAGTAAATAAATCCCGCGTTATGGTCCCTTTTCACACACATAATATATATATATATATATATATGGCAAAGTAGAAGATATATATATATATATGGCAAAGTAGAAGATATATATATATATATACATATAATCTCTTCTACTTTGCCAATTGATATGTATTTTGCATTTACTGGGCAGTCCTGAATTGAAAATGAGCATTTCAGTTATTTCTGTTACCAGTTTCTGACAGGAAGACCCTGCACAGTTCACCCAGATTTCATAGCTATGCTTATCCATTAACAGAACACTGTTTAATACCTTTTTCATCTAAATACAAGCAATACATAAGTCATGAGATTATACTAGTAGCATACACTTTTATTCTCTACCAGAACAAATCAATACGTCTTAAAATAATTACTTATTATTTTCAAGTCAGATCAACAAACATAAATTCAAAATGCATCTTAAAGAATTTTCAGTTTATTCCTCAGCTTCTCTTAATAAAGTCAGTGTCACATTAGTTGCAAACACTTACTATAATATTCTCTAAACAAAGCCATATTCATGAGATATTCGTAGCATACACTTGCAACAAGCTATGCAGGCACAGCTCAATACACCTTAAAATAATTACTTATTACTTTCAACAAACATAAATTGAATTGCCAAAGAATTTCCTGCAACATATAATAATCAATTCACCATCTAGAAAGTATTCTGAAATTTTTGCAACATTTATATAAAGGGTCTACATATATTACACTCCATATCTAATGCATCTTAACAAAAGCATTGATTTTGGCAAATTTGTAAAGTTTTAAGCCTAAACACAGATAGAAAACATTAAACACACAACCTTTCATAAGATATATTCTTCTTTTGAACTTCATAAACTGTAAAACAGCTATGAAATGACCAACTTTCCTCTTCAATATTATGCAGTAAGCAATTTCTTAGCACCACACAAAATAACACTGGGATCGACAGAGATAAGTCCGCTGTTGCAAGGTTGCATCAGTCTCAACCCCACTCCACCCTAGACTAAAATATTGTCTGGGGGTCATGCCTAACGAATACCTTGCACACCAGAATGTATCTGAAACTCATCATAACTTCCATGGAAAACTTACTCTGCGTATGTGTTTAGGTAATACACATAAAAAATTATAAAATAAACTTTAAAATTTCTTGTTCATTAAAGACTTTCAAAACAGTTTTTTTAAATGTGATATGATTAAAAAATTACGATATTTAAGCCTTTAAAATTTCTTGTTCGTTAAGACTTTCAGAGGAGCTAATGAAAATGTGATATGATTAACAAATTAAAAATATTAAAGCGGTTCTTCTCATATTTGAACCTGTTACTAATGAGCATTGCAGATGACAAAAATTAAGCAAAACCATAAAATTCCACGTCTCTGATTTGTCCTGGCATCTGCCTTGTGCATGTAATAACAATTAAAATTTACAAAAATAGGCTATCATAATAACATTATTATTACTAATCATGCCTCTAGAGGACAATGCACTATTTTTCAGATATTTTCGTTTGCTTTTTGTTTAAGTTTTGTTTTTACTCTGGAGTAACCACTCCTACCTTGTCTAAGCTAATTATGTAAAAATAAAACATTTAAAAACTAAAATGAATAATTACAATTCTTTACAAAATTCTTTGCTGTTGTACACTGCACAAGGTAAGAACAAGTAATAGTTCTACACAGATGACTTAAAAGTCAGTCACATGGAACGTGAAAACTGAAACCATTAACCCCGAACAAGAGTTAGCAGTGTCTTTTTGTAGTCCCCTGATGTGTCGCCCTACAAAGAAAATGTCAAAAGTTATTGGTGCTACAAGTATTCAGAAGTTTAATAACGCTAGAATGCCATGCAAAGGAACAATGCAGTAACGACACATTTTAAAACAAATTTACATGCACCCACACACATAGAATGATATGCAAAGGCACAATGCAGTAACGACACATTTTAAAACACATCTACATGCACCCACACACATATATGTTTACACAGGGAACAATTTGAGGTTGAAAGTGGTGGGGAAGGCTCCACAAACAGCCCAATACACATTCTTCACTCAAGTCACACAATTTTAGGACTGTTAGATATAGCCGTGTTTTGGCGCCTGTGACATACAGATATAGGCGGATTTATACTGGATACTTAAAACGCACTGTTTGGATCAGTCGTATTGCCACGAGTGCAGCGCTTTTGTGAGGTACTTAAAAGGTGCTATATTAAGTATCTAGACACATACATACAGTTTATAATTTACATACTTCATATCTGTATTGATGTGAGAGTACTGAACAATCAGTTAACATAATATAGCTTATTTGCAATTAAAATGGCAAGCATTTGAAATGCAACTTTATTTTAAACATGTAAATCAATACATCAGATGCTCAGTATAATAAGCTTCAATATAAGAATACTATTATAACACAGTAAGAGTGGTGGATCCAAATAATGGTTCAGCTATAGAATAAAGAGAACTCAACTTTGTTATAAGGTTCTGATTATGATTCACAAAGACCATTGTCACGAGTTTCTAGTGTGTCCTGATGCTGCACTGTCATTCATTAAGCTGTTAGAGAGATTTATTATCATTACTATACAAAACTTATTTTAAAAGTTAAACAGTTAAGTATACCTCAATGAATGCTTCGAGGGTCTGTCCATACATGTGCTGAAATTCCTGCTTAATTTCGTACATGTCGACTTCACAGCGGGACACAATCACTCGAATCAGGACATCATCACTTGTACCAACTCCCTACATATCAGCAAATGACATCCATTAGTTTTTATTTACATATTTTTTAAATACAATGCAAACAATGATCACTGAATTTCAATAGGTGTTGGCAGCAGCAATGTTGGCATCTTATTATTATTATTATTATTATTATTACAAAAAATAGTTTTAACAAGCGCAAAGTCACACAGAAATGCGAATCTGAGGTGTGGTTAGTCAGTCACCAGGTGAAGAGCAGTTAGATATTCAGATGTTTGAAAGCCAATGAAAATAGTAAGTATTGAGACTTTTCTTACAGGAAGAGATGGAGTTCGATCATCGAATAGTCATAGGTAGGTGATGCCATTCCTGGGGCAGCAACATTAAATGCATGACAGCCCATGACAGTGCTACATCGAGGCTCAACCAAAAGAAGATCGCAGACTGCGGGGAGGGACGTATGGAGATAAGTGGTTGACAGTACGCGAGAGTGCTTCGTAGGGTTTTATAGATCAAACAGGCCAGCTTAAACCTTATTCTGAATTCCTTCTCACAGATTTGTGCATTACTACATGTTCACACATCTGCCATATCCAAGTTTGTGTTCAAGAGTAAGCCTACTTTGGTTTTCATGCAACGTTTAAACGTTTTCACACCAATCACAAAAGGCCCATTTTGAGTTGGTTGACCTATAACAGCTCAAAGTGATCATCACCTAATTGTAAATGGACATTTATATAATGCCACTCAAAGAGCAAAACAAATCAGACGTATAGGACATTATGATAACAGTGCTCCATAAATCATTAGATCAGATTAGCTAAACGTGTTCACGAGCCCATCAGTGGTGACTTTTCTGCTGTTTAGTATTACATGCATACAGATGAACCTGTTGTTCTTAACAAGGTCTCGCATCACCCAGGCTAGCCAGGAGTGTCTCTAAAAGGTACTTAGAAGGTGCTAAAAAAAACGTTTACAGGACACACGTTACATTAGTAAAAATGCAGAGAATAGATGTCTAAATTACAACAGGAACAACATGTCTGTAAAGCAAGATCTGAAGGAAAGATGTTGGAATACGTTGACTCAAGCAGAAAAGACAGAACGTATTACCGTAGATGTTCTTTCATTAATGAACTTTTGCAAAAATAGCAAATATTCAACTTGCCTTCATTGATCGGTACAGTCGTTCAGCGAAATACCGACGTGGATTTTGTACGACCGAAACTAAAATCATAAGAACATGGAACTTTAAAAAATAAAGAAGTTTGTGTTTATTAAGTAGATCAGGTTAATGCAAACATCTAGCTTAATCCAATTTAAGTTATAAAGGACTTTAATCCAACCTATATGACTAAGTTTAATCATTCCTCGCAGCAGCGAACATTAATAGATTAATTAAAATAAATGTGTCACTTTATACATGTTTAGCTCTATCATACTAACATAATGACTCTGGCTGCGTGAACCCATCACTTGTTGCGATGGTGAACAGATCCATGCCAGAGCATTGCGAGTTATGATATCCGTCCCACCCAAGAGATTAAGAGACCAACTGGATGCCATCATCACACATGGGTGCAAGCCAGGGTCTGATCTGTACCCTCTGAAGCTTGACTATACACGGCCTGGTGACAGCTCATAATAGAGATAGCTGGTAACGTGTTGTGGATATAGTAACACCCACGAGAGGGGCACACCATAGATGATGATTATGAATTATAACTGCTGCTAATAAACGAAGTCTACTTATTTGCCAGTATAGTATAGCAAGCATTCCCATTTGCAGATTACGTACTTAAACTGAATGCATGTTTCTTGTAACTGTCAATTATGATTGCCAGGAGGAAACTAAGTTGACTTTTTCTCACGTAAAACCATTCCTACCGATAGCGAGCATTCCCATTTGCAGATCTCCGGACATTTCACTTCTGATGGACTGTTCAAGGCTGCGACTTGCAATTCGCTTGTATTCCTCAAAGACACAGCGCAGCTGAGCGTGGCTCTGAGCGCACAAGATCTGGTTGAACTTAGATTCGTCAGTACCCCAACGTCTCTCACCAGCCTGGTACAATTCCTGTGTGACAAATTCTTCTTCAACTTACTTTCTTTAACACGATAATAACAATGTACTTACACATGTTTGTAGAACCCTTGCAGTACCTTGCAACAGCACTATCTAGCACTCACAAGCAGCACTTACAAGGCACTTAAAGAGTGCCATATTAATTGCAATTGTGCTTATTTACAAATGCCTCTTCAAGGAAACACAACTGAGGTGCTCCAGATTCGATTACACAAGACCGTGATCGAACAGAATGGTCTTCAGCCATTTGTGAAATAGAGGCATGGAAGTTTGAACAAGCTTATGTCGCAGACTGCATGGAAGGCAGTTCCAGAATGTGGGACCAACCACAGCACACCTTCCATGCTGCATTGTGGAAGTACGTGATGGGGAACCAACCAGATAACATTGTGTTGAAGCACAAAGAGATTTACAACCAGACAATGATTACACTGGAATACATAGGTCTCTAAGGCATGACGGAGCACAACGGGCCAAGCAAGTGCTTATCAGCATAAGGATCTGAAACTCAGTGCGTCTTTGCATAGGCAGCCAATGCAGCTCATCCCACATGTATTATTATTATTATTTTTATTAAGGAACATTTATATAGCACCCCTTCAATAGGGTGGCAATCGAGCAATGTGTGAAAATTTATTTTACTTTTTCTTCATATGCCACCCTCTAATTTTGTTCATTATGGGATCCATAGTAACTGGTAAAAGTTGCATTAACAAATAATAATATTTACTGGTAGCTCAATACAGCAATTGATACTTAGCAATAGTCTGTTCCGCAAATTGCCAATGTCGATAAAATATTGTGTTGTGATTCATTTAATTTCATGTTAAGAATCAGGGCTTACTGATTAGTATTGTTATCATTCAGTAGATTTTATTTATAATCTTTTCTCTTTGCTGCATGAGTGCCTACAGTGATAATATACTAATGGAAAAAATTACAAATTCAGCTAATCCCTCATAAATCGCTAGGCCAAGTGTTGCTTCCACAGCTAGCAACACTGGAGCCTATGCTGGAGCTTGTGTACTGTTGGAACAGAAGATGGGCAAGAACCTCATAAGCCTAGCATGCAGGCATCCTATCATGGAGCTCATCGTAGGGAAAGTTTTTGATACGATGACCGGCTAGGGGATACGGAAATTTCGCCCCCGGAAGAATCGCCCCCGACTTTTCGACTCCGGGATCTATGATGAAAATGTAACTAAGTCTAGAAGCTGGATTAGCGATGAAAATGTAACTAGAAGACTATAAGCGGGATCTATGATGAAAATGTAACTAAGCCTAGAAGCTGGATCGACGGGGGTGAAACTTCCGGGGAGCGAAATGTTGGGGGCGAATTTTCCGGGGGCGAAAAGTCCTAGAACCCCGGCTAGTGGACTGAACATCAAGCTCTTTCAATGGTTTGTTGAATACTGGAACTCAATTGATCGATCATCATAATTATGAGAATGGGTTGAAAGTACAGTCTATTGCACTGGTTCTGAACCCCATTAGAGACGAGTTGATCAGATTCATCAAGCACCAGCTAGTCCAGTTTCAGCCCAGAGATGACTACCATGAGCTGTTACAACTGTCTCTAGTATTCCTTATAGCAGAATCGGTGGATGTTCATTCCATGCGCCTGGAGCAATTCACAGGGCCAGGTGGATGGCAAAGCTCATTTAGAGTCTGAAGATATTCATATTCCGCTCGCAATTCAAGTTGACAGCACGTGAACTATCTGCATTTGGAGAGTTCTGCATCTTTGTGCTCAAGCTGTATTTGAAGGCATGGTACATATGTGCGAGTGCTACATCAGCACCATGGAATGATTTGCAACTTCTACGCTACTTGTACAGCTAATTTCCAAGGCTGCAATTAAGTCATTCTCGGGTCATTTGTGGTACTTGCGTTTTTCGATCCCAATGTGCGGGTTGAAATGAAGATAGCAATGGTTGCGGCTCTGAGAAAGACCGGACACCCAGACCATCCTCGGCGCATGGTTCTCACGGCAGCAGACATCCAAGACAAGCAGCTGTGTGACTTCGAGTCTCAACACACCAGTACACTGTTCACTGCTCTTGACATCCCGCAAGACTACCTCATACACGATCCCAGTACATGGGAAAATAATGAGGCCTACACTGAAGCTCAGAAGAAGCTCAAAGGGTTGAAGGTGGTGAACGATGCAGCTGAGCGCGGTGTTGCACTGGTCCAGTCATTCAACAGTGTCATCACCAACCATGAGGAGCAGAAGCAGTACCTGCTGCAGGTGGTAGAGAAGCATCGGCAGACCTTTCCTAATGCCAACAAATCAACTCTGCTCGGACATTAACTTTGCAGTCAGACACTTCATTAAAAAGTATCAAACTTTGACATTGTTCAATGTTAAAGCACCAGATCATAATTTACTGAAATGTTTCAAAAGTTGTGTTCTGTCTTACTGATATAATAACCAATATTGACTAACCTAGTGAGAACAATAGAACATGGAAACTTGGGAAGGTAAAAGTTTACTTCCATGGTGAACAACTGAACATTATAGAAAAGTCAAATTTATCATTTCACTAATTTGTCGCAATGCTGCAACGCAGCTGCATAATAAATAAAAAATATTCAAACTATGACTTTGCTGAGCTACCAGTAAATGTTGTTTTAATGTTCCAAAACTTTGTGTGCTTCAATCTTTGTGTAAAATTAACTGAATTAAGGGGTGGGAAGGTAAGAATTTGAAATTTATTTTTTGAGTGCCACCCTACCCTTCAAGGCTGCCTACTCAGGAGCACGCAGTTAGACATATGACCATACTTCAGAATCCCGCCTATTAACTGAGCTGCAGAGTGTGAAACAAGTTGAAGTTGATTAATCCCAGAGAGAGGCAGGTCCACATAAAATTGCATTACCATAGTCCACCCTAGTGCATATGATTGCATGCACTAGGGTAGAAGCTGCTATGGCAGACAGCAGGTGGTGTATAGTGCAGATCTGGCACAGACGATAAAAATCATATTCAACATATGCTCCGAGATAATTATGTATGTGCCTACATACCGAACATACATGTACATACAGATATTCATATATAAATACATATGCATGAATAATTACTGCACATACATGCATTATATACAAGCAGAAACATATACTTCTATTCCTGCAGTACCAGAAAACAATCTAATAGTAAGAGTACGAAAATGAAACCCAAAATCATGAAGATGAGTTAACACTTTAACGACAAGCTGCACTGGTTTCCCAGTTGCTTTTAGTACATTCTCGTTGTTGAAGTGTTAAACATGCACAAAGAAACAGAACTATACTGTACCATTGCGTCTCTGCGAGCCTTTTCAATGTCAATGTAGCCATCGTCCCGTCGACCACCCTAGAGTAATCATTCATAAACAATCTTCGTCAAGACAATATTAATTAACAAATGTCAATAAATAATCAAAAGTTATGTACAATCATTCTGAATTGCAGTAAGTCTCTCTTGAGATTAAGAATAAGTTATTTAAGGCAGTTTGATAACGATAAACGCTAGTTTGACTAAAAGGATAAATATGAAATTTAAAATGAAAATAACTAATTTCCTTATAATCACATTAAACAGCTTTCATTACTAAATCAGTCGTACCGTAGATAATGCCACAACCAGGCGACGGAAATGTCCCGACGTGTCTCCAACAAGATCACGTTCTAGATCTCTGCGACACACTACAATCGAAATAAATAAATCTCTATCAAGTCATCAGTGCAACATGTCAAATTTATCTGTAAATTGATCACCTTTACTTTTATAAAAAAATCAGTAGTTTGCAAATGTAACAAATCTTTTCAGTGGTTCTTTGGACAGAGAAACATAAAGCACTCAAGTACCATAAGTGGCTGTACGGCACAGTTTAAAATGTTTCAAACACAATACTTCCATTAAACATAAAATATGCAATATTCAAGAATTTTAAAAGACTACACTAAAAGCACCTCCAGACAAGGAACATTCATTTCACATTTTTGACCAGTTATGAATGAATATTTTGAATGGAAAACAAAGACTACACTTTTAAAGATGCAACACAGACATAACTGCAAACACATGCAAGCTAAAAAAATTCCACATAACTTTATTCCTAAAGCACGCTCCATTTTAATAAGAATTCTGATAACACACGGATATACATCCAAATTTAGTTCAGCTTTACGAAATGACTTAATTATAACACAAACTTGTTATAAAGCTCCAAAAGGCAGCATTTTAATGAGTTTTCAGTGTAATAAATTATGTTAAATGTTTATCTTTAATGTAGGGGTCAACCGGAAACCGGCTCGGATACTCGGTTCGGCCGGAAATCCCGTTTCCGGAAGTATTCGCCTCGGAATATATTGTAGACGCAAATAGTTGCAAACAAATTTCTTTTTAAAAAAAATTTTTCTGTAAAAACTTATTCAATAAACTTACGTATATAAAATTATAAATGTTGAACCTTAAAACAATTACACAGAAAACTTCACAACTGCACAGAAATGACTACAATTCAAATTGTATTAGTCACTTATTACAAGTGCACAAATTTATGTCGATAATTTCTTATTACATGAAAATGTGAAGCTTCGCATATGGAACAAATGGTACCCGGTTCGTTACCGGTTCCGGCAAAAATACATCCAAATGCTCGGATTCGGTTTCCGGCGGAAAATGTCTTACCGGTGGACCCCTACTTTAATGCATCTTCACGTGACTCACTGTTTTTGTAGGCGGCCTTTATTTCTATAACCTGCTGATTTGTTCGAGTACACAGTATTTCAATGAGAGTCTCTTCATCCGTTCCAAGGCCCTAAAATAGACATTTATAGCTCAGCAAAACACCCATGCCTGAAATCAGCACCAGAAATAAAGCTACACGCATGGTAAAGCAAGAAATATCATTGGTGAAAAAACTTGTTTCACAATTACCTAGCTTTTGAGGATGATAAGCAGTAAATGTTTGAATGAGAAAGAAGTGCAGATGATTCATACTAGTGCTACATAAATTACATAAACTATAACAATATACATAAAAACTTACATCATGCAAGACATTAAGAAGTTTTTTACTCAACCAGAAAATATGTCCACTCTAATAATACATGTAAAAGTTTCAATTATTTTTAATAGTAATTACAAAATCTAATCAGTTTAATTGAAAATTAATCGCACAATTTCATGGATTACAATTTTAACGTACCATTAAAAGCAATATTCAATACTAATAAAAGTAACGATTATTCCTAAATGTAGTTTCATCACTACCGATAAAACATACTGTGTATTAGTAAGGCTTACCCTGATAGCTTTAATGAGCTGTTCGGCATCATACTCTGCAGGTGTCATCATAAGAGCAAGCACTGCCTGCTTGAACTTGAAGCTCAGCTCGCTCGACAAATCACTAATCAGATCCTGTTTCAACAAAAGAAAGCATGATTGCACAGTTTCTTTCATTTATGTAGCACCAATATCAATCAAATTTGTAATTGTAATGCACATTTATATATTGTCTCTTAGAGAAAATCCTCAGAGGCACAGAACGTCATATTTTCCAACTTCTTTATCCATCAGATCATGTCTACCTGTATCTCCGATTTCTCCAATCTGGACCAGTTGGACTGAAAAAGGCTGTGATAACACTAAAGCAACCACCTACTGAAATTTGCTGTTTCACTTCAACACATATGAGCCGTGTTTTGATCGGACTCTAGAAGTTATTCAAAGGACTTCCTCAAGTGACCATCTCAGGAAAAGCCTCAAAATTGTCTCAAACTGCACAGTGAAATGCTCAGCCACCTGGGATTAACCATTAAATTATCAGAAACAATCGAAGTAAAACTAAAGATCCATATGTAACACTATCACAAACCATACAGAAGTCTATCACTGCAAACACAGAACATCATGGTGATATTGTTCTGACAGTGAAGTAGTACGGTACTGTCAATTAGTATGTTGCTGCACAGTAGTATTAGTATGTTGCTGTGAAGTAGTATGGTACTGTCAATTAGTATGTTGCTGTGTAGTAGTAGACCTATGTGAAGTAGTATGGTAACTAGAGAGTGACACAGTAATTTTCCCCGCAGTAAATAAGACGGTAATGGGGACAGCAATGTCGGTTTTACCGTGGTAATGGCGTTTACTGTCAAGGTAATACCGATGTATTGGAGAATGAAAGGCGATAAAAGTGCGGTAATGGTAACATATTTTATAGTAAACAGTAACTCAAGATTCCAATTTCAGTTCCTATTCACTTTTCAATGCTACAGGCTTATATCATTTCTATTTTCTATATGTGTGTGCTGAACAATGTTTTTAATAGGGCTGTTCAACGATTAAAAATTTTAATCGCGCTTAATCTTACGATAAAAAAAATAATCGCGATTAATCGCATGAACATTGTCGTTGTTTGTAGATAGCAAACAGCAGTGAATTTAAAGAAAAAAACTTGTCAATGTTTGTCCCTTTGTTATTAACATATATGTAGAATTACGAAGTTCATCCACTTTCTGTTGTCACAAGTCCTGTTTCAGCCAGTTGTTGAGGCAAACTAACTTGTTCACATTGTCGGGTGAGAGAGCTGAACGTTTCTTATTAACAATGTTTCCAGCAGCAGAAAACAGTCTTTCCCATGGGATAGTAGTTGCTGCCAACCCTAGATATTTCTGTGCTAACTTTGCAAGTGTCTTAGGTGCACCTTCGTATCTGCCGTTTTAAAACTAAACTGAACATTCATTAGGCCTATAGATCGTTCGACTTCTTTCTTGCTCTTTTTCTCCGACATTTTATAGATGATTAATAACCCGCTAGAAGATATAATATGAACGAAGATTAAACTACATGCAGAGAAACTTTCACAGAAAGGACGAATTTGGATAACTAGTCAACACCGCCATTAACCTGAAATTGTTTTGGTTGCCTACGAATTCGCCCAACACAACTGAGTGAATTAAGCCAAACCTCGGCCAAAGACTTTTGGCTTCGGCAGTACATCACGCATTGCAGTGTTCGGTTAATTCCTATTCAAAACTGTGTGTTTGCGATTAAAATTTAATCGCGATTAAATTTTTTAATCACTTTAAAAGTCCAGAAAATTTAACACGTTAATCGCATGCGTTAACTGCTATTAAGCAACAGCCCTAGTTTTTAAGTAAAACATTTTAAGCGACATGGAAAACTGCGATAAGAATAAACTGTTAAACAAAAAAACGACCGAATTTGTTAATGCAAACTTTTGATAACATAATCTGTTTTTTGTGTGTGTGTTTGATTAATACAATCAGCAATACAAACAGTCTTGTAAGCTAATAATTGTTTTTTTAAATTTTAATTGGTGAAAACATTTTGCGGGAATGTGATGCACACCTGTGGGGATGGGGAGAAAACCTGCATGGACGAGGTAGGGATGGGGACAAAACATGTGGGGATGGGGAGGACTTACTTGTTGGGGGGGGCGGAGATGGGGACAAGATTGTCTTTCCACACCACTCTCTAATGGTAACTGGGAAGTACTATGTTTCTGTTGCAAAGTAGTAACCAGTTCCAAACCATTAATTGCTATCTGCAGCTTGGTCTTCATTGATGTCTGGGACGATAATTAATCAATAAACAAATCTGAGAATTGATGCAACTATATGCAAAACTTACACGGCCATACATCGTTTTGTACAAGAGCTTGATCTGTTGTCTCTGGCTGTTTGACCGATGACCCAAAAGGTCAATTATCGTCTTCTCATCCGTTCCTGCAAAAATTGCCGAAATCATAATTAGAAGTTCCAGTAAACAAGTCATTTTCTCATTATGGCAACGGCTGTTTCCTCATGATGCCTAAAAAGTACCACCGAAATTAACAGCAAAGTCTTTGAGGCAAACATGCCCGCTGTAGCCTAACCTCTGGTTTCCTTCATCCATTGGATTTCAACCTTGGCCTCTCCAATCGATTATTATTTTTTATTGCAATCTCACTTGAACCAACCATTAATTGAAGACTTGGGCATCCTGATAATGGCAAATTAGATTAGTTTAGATTTGATTAGACTCATTAGATTACATTAAGTTTCACTCTAGAATGATTAGCTTTTGAGTAAGAGAAAGTCATGTCCAGATGAAGAAAGCGAATACCACATAGATGAGACAGAGTGTCAAATGTCATGGAAACCACGGGAAAAGTTGATAAATGACAGTGAAACAGAGACAATATGCTATTCGATATGTGGAGCTGGTAGAGATGATTTTTCACAACCTATTACTCTTACCGAAACCCTTCATAGCTTTTCTCAAGACTTTGGAGTCTTCCTCAGCGTTGAACATTGAATTGAATCGGACAGTTCCGTGGCCCTAAAACAGAAACACCAATATACAAGAACAACTCACCGCAGACAAAGAGCTAGACACTTAAGTAGCTAGAAACTTAAGTTAGCTAGACACTTAAGGTAGGTAGACACTTAAGGTAGCTACACAGTTAAGATGGCCACACTTAGGTTAGCTAGACACTTAAGGTAGCTACACAGTTAAAGTGGCCACACTTAGGTTAGCTAGACACTTAAGGAAGCTACACAGTTAAGGTGGCCACACTTAGGTTAGCTAGACACTTAAGGTAGCTACACAGTTAAGGTGTCCACACTTAAGGCAGTTAGAACAGGTTGATACTTAATTTCAGACAAAGACTGCACAACCATGTTATAATGCACAAATAATGCCTATGAAAACACACCTATTAAAATACATTGCACCTAATAAAACGTAGATACTACCAGTAAAATATGTCTCTAATAGTAACACATATCACAACAATGCCTATTCTGATAATACCTTCTGGTACCAAAACACTTTTTATAATAACAACTACTTGCAAAACAGACACTCACTATAAGCCCTAAGCAATTTCCCACCATATCTTAGTCCCATCACTCAATGCCCTATGCATAATCATAAAAGTAGTAATTCTTTCGTTTTTAAAGAATAATCAGTTACAAGATAACCAATCAAGTCTACAATGATGAAGCTTGAAAATGTTTCTCTAGCCTGGTTCTTTCTAAAACTAGGAAAAGCCAAACCTAACCTTCTGTGCTGCTAGCCATCACAGGTGTAAGTGGCACACTAGACATGCGGTATTGTATTTCCATTTAGCTAAAAACACAAGAACAGAGTCCTACCTGACTCAGGTGCACATTGCTTGGCACAGCAGCGGTTGTTGGATAGGCAGACATTGTTGGATAGGCAGACTGAGCGGCTGTGTATGACTGTGCCATTCCAGGCATGGGAGAAGCGGCAGGGTAGGAAGGTGGAACCGATGGATAGAGTCCTGTCGCTCCTCCTGTCGCTGCGTAGTTCACTGCACCGTATGCCATTGCTGGAGGGTAAGTAGGCGCTGAAGCTGGAGGGTAAGTAGGCGCTGAAGCAGAGAATGCTGGAGGGTGAGATGGCTGAGGAGGGTACGAAGGATATGCCCCCTGAAAAACACAATGCTTAAAATGTCAAATAAATATATATTATGATAAAAAATAATTTACAACTACCTAGAATTAATTATGGAAAACTTGGAGCAACCGATATGAAAAAACTTCAATCACACAAATATATCTTATAATAAATTTATATCAAAATGATATTAGCTGCTTACGAGTAAGACACGGAAAGTTCGTAACACGATTATAGTTCAAAGGCGCATTTAATTCATGAGCATTTATCTCGGAAATATCACCTCTGGTAATAACAGATACTACTGTGTTCAGACAACAGATCAAAAATTAGATAAACTTAAAGTTCAACTGTTCAGCATATCACACAAAAAGCAGTTGCCATCATCCGTAACAGAAGAACCTGCTGTTCCTATCGAAAAATGAAACTAATCGGCTTATAAACAGTTTTGACAGGTGCATAGAAGCGCTAGACAATAGGTCAGACATAAATGCACACATACATAGACAAATACATAGATATTAGATACAGAAGCTAAAGAAATGCTTATAAATACAGGGTTATGATACTGTGGCTGCAAGAACTTTCAGACCAACATCAAGCATGAAAACAGTAATCCAGCAACTGCCTATGTAAACTCTATATCCACATTAGTATGAATGTATGACTCTTCTATGTTTTGCAAGTGGAGTCTTACAGTGTGGCTGAATTAGAATCATTTCATCTCTCTCTATCTTACCGAAGCTGCCGAGTCATAAGACGGCATAACAACAGGTGGCTGTGATGTCATACCAGGATATGGCTGCGCTCCCTTTCAACACACAACAAAATCCAATCAGCAAACAACGAACAAAACAAAGAACAATCACAAATCAAAGCGATCGGAATTAAGAGCAGGTTATTTCAGTGACAGGCTCAATGATTGCAAGCGGAGTGTTGTATGCTGAGCACAACAACTGTTGGTCTATCAGCAAAGAAAATAACACATGAAAAACCTGTTTATCGGCTTTGCTTGCTACTCTTTCGATACTCGACATAAAAGCGTTAATAGATTACACTGAGCATGTGTATGCTAAGCATTTGCTTCATGATTGCCTTGGACATGTACATCATCATCGTACGAGACAAACCACTCAATCAACAATCAGTCAGCAATCAATCAGTTCAATCATTAATTAATTGTTTCATTACTTCATACATTCATTTGCCACCAATGATTTTTGCCCACATACTCGAGTTTAACAGCGTGGAAATTGTAATAATGAACCAATTGTAAACGAATTGTAACCTCGCTTGTTAACTGTTTTTTGTTTGTTTTGGTTGCAATAAACATATTGATTGATTGACTGATTGATCCTTCAATTCATTCATTCATTTTAAGATAGTTGCTTTTCATAGCTCATTCAACATAAATCCATCCATTTATTTCAATGCTGTTGCTGACTGCTACGCTAAAAGAATCGGCCAAACATATCAAAAACCAGAAGTTCCAAAAATAATCCCATGTATACACTCATAAACAATCCTTATTAATATCGCTCCTACAACAGTTATGCCAAGAATCACAGCATGTAACAAGACTGAATTCAACAGATAGCTTAATTAACAATCCAATATTTATAAAAACTTGAATATCCATAACTTTTTTATTCACTGGCAGGCTATGTAGCTGGCTACAATGGCATCTTAACTTGTCAATCAATGTTGTTAACATGTGACATCATTGTAATTAACAATAACCATATCACAAAATCCTCTGTTTATATATTTCCCTCTGTTTATATATTTCAGCAGAAACACTTACCGGAAAGCCATAGGATGATGGTTGAGGAGGATAGGGCAGGGCTGACATACTGCCAGTCACAGGGTATGATGGGCTAGGACCACCACTGAATGGCTCTGGCATGCTCATAGCACCCTAGAAATAACATACAATCACTTGAGTTTTAGAAATTTACGTCCCACTGCATTACCAATAAAGGTATGGTTGAAAACTCATCACATCCACGCAGTGGCGTCACAAGGGTTGGTGTCACCCAGTGCAATAAATCATGGTTTCACCCCCATGGACCTCCTCCCTTAGTCCCTAACCAGACCATACCCTGCACAAACATTTTTTAGACAGTCATTTTGTCGAAGGTGTCACCCAACAACAAGTAAAATTTGTCATACGCTGATTCAAATGAGTTGTCTTTGAAAGGTTTACAAAGGAGCTATATAACTGTACAGTTGCTGTGGATATGACATTGGTACGCATGATGAAGTTAATCTAGGTTGTGTCCAGTAAATACTTGTATGGATGATGATCCACAGAATACCAGGACCTCTTGATCCATCTCCGCCTGCCCTCTTTTCGGGCTCAATGTACAAGTATCAACAAAAACTGGCAGGCTACAATGTTTCGTGTCGCTGAAATGTTGTAGTCATGTTTGCACTTTAACCAAATATTCCCTCAAACTCTGGGGCCATGGTCCAGATGAGTTTCCATACAGTCATGTCAACAAATGTGTTGACTGTTACTGTAAGGCCTTCCAATGTAAGGTTACCAACATACAACATGTAAATAAGCAGTTTTCTACCTGTGAATATGGGTACCCAGATGATCCCGAGTAAGGGTCATACGTGGCACCCCCAAAAGGAGGAGCCTGTTGAGAAGGCATAGCAAATCCATTTGGTGGTGGGTAGTAACTCATTGCCAACTCCTCCAACAGAACGATGCTACAGAGCAAGAACATCAAAACAACACTTTAAACAAATGCTTAAAACAATGCAATTTTGAAGCCAGTAAGTAAGTATCTTCATAAAAACTCAATTTTATTGTAAATTTGGTCATGTAATCGATCATTTCTTACATGTCTTTACTGCTCTCTAGACCTTTTGATGGGTGTGCTAACAAAGACACAGAACCTGACAAGAGTATCATCTTTCCTACTGCACCACACTCACCAGGATCTGACTATAGGATCCACAGAAAATTAAAACGCTGACACAGATTATTTCCAGCTTAAATAAATTATTGCTGAGAGATACCTGCAAGCCACCTGTATATTACACATTCAACCATGAAAAACAACACAGGTATCTACTAAATAATGCAGTGCTCTGTCAGGATATCAAATCCACACGGGTCACGTGAATCTGACAAACTCATTTCCAAATCAAGCAGCAGCCTACACGGGGATATTTTAGTAAATGAACAATCCTACAACCCCAAGCGTGCATTAAAAAATCGAACCAGTAAGTGTAGGCCTATCTACCTTAGAAATACTTGAAAAGCTGCGCTATTCACGAAAGTGCGTTTTTTCTAAGTGTAAGGTCTAAATTCAGTTGACTGAAGCTCTTTTATCCCAGAATTTATATGGGGCTCTTTACTCTAGGCAGGCTGTATACACCTTCACATACTTCAACAACCTTGTGGCATTCAAGCGATATCTACCTACCTTACAGAAAACTTACCCGTTTGAAATATAAGTCCGGTATGAAATTTAAATGATAGCAGCGTACTATTAAACGTCTGTTTTCTTCGGATTTGAACAGGTAAAGACAGTTTCTCTATTGCTGAAAACTCGTCATCACCGGTTTGCATAAAATAATTCCGCAAGCGTAATTTTTATTACCGTCACACTACACGCAGCCCTGATGTTGCTTAATAATACACAGAGGAAGTAACTAAAAATAGTTGTGTGGCGTCACGACATCCGCTGCTCCACGGTCCATTGACAAAATAGCCCAACTTAGTACGGTACCTCTTCGATGCTACAATTTCATTCTATTTTGGTAAAGTGACCTAATAATGAGTGGCTGAATGACGTGTGCAACGTCTTGCTTTTAAGGGTTCTGAATCATTAATATCAGGCTGATGGATAGATGGATCCAGAGTTTAACGACATCTTATAGCAACAATTAAAGGCTGTTGACGTAGATAGAAATTTATTGTTCTGGCATATAGCATGATGTAGGCCTAGGCTACATCTCTAGGACAATTCAATAATTGTCATGATTCATTTTAAAATGAAAAATTCTGAAATGTTATAATTGTCACTAATTGACAATTCTCTCAGGCCGATAAAAATTCTTTCCACCTTATAGCGCCTACAAGCAGGGCTGTAGTCGAGGGTATACGCGGGTATACAGCGTATATACTCACCTCTAGAGACCGTATACTCACCTCGCAAAATATTTATATTTATTTATATTAACCCATTTGTGCCTAGCGTCCCATAAATGGGACGGGCAGTTCAAAATTTCCAATAAATTCAAATCTTCAATAATTTGACAAGTATTTGGTATCAAATTGTTTGTCAGATGCTAGACAACATTTCTGGGCTGCTATTGGGCTACTTAATTAATATGTGCGCGAGTTGATGACGTTTGTTTTTAGCAAAGACCTACCGTCGCTGGTTGTGAAATCTACGCGTATTAACTCTTAATTATTTCGGATATAATCAATAATTCTACAAGTTCATCGTAATACACACGAAGGTCAGTACGTTTTCCAACTGTTTCAATAACTTTGTCTAATTTAAACAGTCAGTATGGAATGTTAGTGCTGCTTGACCTAGCGTCCCATTTATGGGACGCTAGGCACGAATGGGTGGGGCGTTTGTGTGAACGCAGTTTCAAGCTTACAAAATTGCATGCATGAATTTCTGAGTTATAATTATGTTCGTTTGCATTATTTAAGTTGTCCTACACTATTTATGTACCATCCTGTATTGCAGGCTCTTTATTAGATTTCTTGAATTGGTGAAATATGGGCCGATTAGACTTATAAAGTGTAATATTGTTGTCAATTCGGGTTATGCAGTTTGGGTTTGAAAGTCTTTCAATTTGAACGCATGCTTTGATTTCAAACTACATAAATGTATCTGATTTTTGTTGTTGTGAACATTAGCATGCCGAGACAGAAAGGATTTACTTTTCATCAAGTAGTTAGCAATGCAAGAAGACGTTGTCTTCACGCATGCAGATATATTCATCACACCGCCGTGGGATCAAATCTGTAGCGATGAGGATAGCGGTGACAAAGATGAAGGCACGTGTCATAACCTGACTCAGAGACAACTACGAGCCAAGGCAGTAGCAACTTTGACAAGAACACTTCAGGATTGATGGAGGTGATGAATCACACACAATGTCCACATCAAGAGTTGCACCGATTGGGATGATTTCTCCACCGGCCAACTATTTGACTGCAGGTGTTTCTTCAGCAGAGACCTTGACTCATGGTGGTGCAAGAGTATCGGATACAGCCAAGATTTCAACCACCAATGGTTTTAGGTGAAGACTGTCCAAGTCATATACTTTGGCAGAGATCTCACCATCTAGCTGTTGGACTGTCAGCAGGTGATGCTGACAGAGACTTTGAAATACGAACAAGTATATGCAAAGAAGTGTTCAACACTCTGCCTACTCTATTTTGATAATTTCGTCACCAGCCTCCAACACCTCACGACACTAAATATTCTTACAACGGGAACAGTGCATGCAAATCGGATTTAAGATTGTACTGTAGCTTATGTAGATAAATTTTAAATAATTGTCCGTTGAACAAAAGAGCACAGATTCAACACAGTCCAACATTATTGTGACAAAATGGAATAACAATAGCTTTGTGACCATGGCATCCAGCTGCCATGGGTAGTACCAATAAGTTTCGGTACAACAGTGGTTGAAGGCTCCCAGTAAAGTTGTAACCATATTTTATCAGCCAATACAAGAACATGGGTGGAGTGGACCAGATGATCCAGAATATTGTCACTTGCTGCAACTCATTTCGTTTGCACAAGTGGTGGTGGCCTCTCTTCGCGTGCCTAATGGATGTCACCATGCAGAATGCCTGGCTGATCTACAGGTTGACTCATTCAACGAGTCATCAGTCAATGGGTCAGCTGGAGTTCCGAAGCAGTGTCTGCAATGTGTTGGTTTTACCAAATGGCATTTGGATGCCATAGTCACAAAGCTATTGTCATTCCATAAGAGCTATTTTCTTGAACGCACAGCCATTGGCAGACCATCGGGGCGTACATAGCCACAGAGCCAGAGAGCTCCGATGGAGGTCCGCAAGGATGGAAACACCATATCAAAGCAATTGAAACACAGAGACTTTGTTCAGTTTGTAGTCTTAAGGTTAAAAGACACTGCAAGAAGTATAATGTTGCCCTGCACATTGGCTGCTTTGAACAATCTCATGAAATCTAAGGGAAAACAGACAAATGGCATATTTGTACCATCGAAAGGAGACTCTCAGTAACTGTTTTTAATATTATGCTCTGCTGTTACAGGTTGGATTATTAATAGTACTATTAGTACTATTATATCATTCTCTAAAGCTAGTCAAATGCAAGTTTTGACAGTCAGTTTTGCTAACTAAATAGTTTGAGAACTGTAAGCAGGCAACTACCAGTATGATACTCATGGATTAGTTGAGCAATATGTGCAGTTTTCTTTATTTTTTTCTTATTATCCCTATTTACTGTTGACTGTTAGCTGTAAATATATGTGGATAGTGACCTTCTTGTTTGAATTAAACTGATTTGACTTTTATTTGATGCAAGAATGCAAGTTGTGGTTGCAAATACATGCTTATTAGTTGAGGCACCCTCTCGTGCCTAGCGTCCCATAAATGGGACGCTTACAAAAGTAGCTCAAATTCACATATTATACAAGTTTTGATGAAAATAAGATTTTTCCCTATGTTTATACTATATATACAACAAATTAAAAGTGAATAAATATGTTTTTGAAAAATCAGGCACTAATGGGTTAAAAATACTGTAGTGTATACTCACAAAATACTGTAGCGTACGTATACTCACCTCTAATTTGTTTCAGAAAACTAACCGTTAGCGTGTACTCACCTCTAATTTTACCACTACAGCCCTGCATGCCTACAAGTACTAATTGCCAGTGGCGTCAATATATAGGGCTGGTGTCACCCGGTGCGGTAAAGTCATGACCGGTGTCACCCTGAAAAAAAAAGTGATGACCTTTTTTAGGACTTCGAAAAAAGTGATGACCTTTTTTTAGGAATTCCTCATCTTCGAAAAATTTCATCATTTTCTCATCTTGGGTGTCACCCCCCTCTGAGGGTGTCACCCGGGTGGCACCCCTCGTGACGCCACTGCTAATTGCCTCGTTATCGTAATCTCCAAACTTCTAAAGCGCCACTCGAAGGCCAAGCGCAGAGCACCAGCCTATTCACGAGCGGTAACATGCCGTTCTATAAATGTAGGCCTACACTTTTTCAATAGCGACCATGTAAATGTATCATGGCATCGCCTCTGCCCATTTTTTCAATTAATTCATGGGTAATGGCCCAACCTGGCCAACCACTATACTTGTGCTGTGATAGTCTCAGTTACTAGAACAAGATTAGTTAAGCAACTGAATGACTTCAACTGTTGTGGGGAGGGATGCATGTCATGCATTTAAGTTTTGAAGGCTGATGACAAAAGTCTTCGACAAAATGTAATCATAAACATCGCTCAATGCATCTTATTTATCGTACACCAGTGCACATATAGGCGTAGACTCTGGGGGCAGCCGGGGCAAGTGCCCCCAATAATTGAGATGGACTGTACATTTAGGCCTAATGCAACAAGGTTAGTGTACAATGAATCACCAAATGCCCAGTGTTGGGCACTAAACTATTTTTTTTAGTTAAACTAAAACTATTTTCCAACCAAAAAAATAGTTTAACTAAAGTTGGCAACTGATTTTGGAAATTAGTTAACTAAACTAAAAAAAGCTGTGTCGCCCGATGCGCTGTCAGCGCGTGGAAGGACTAAAGTCTAAGGAAACTAAAAAAAAGTAGTTTTATTTTTCAAACTTTTTCAAACTTTTTACGACAAACATTTTCACAATAACAGAGGTTAAGTGAACTGTAATAATGCAGAACGTCGATGACAATTATTTTCACCTTCAAACTATGCAAAGTGTAGGCCTACTGTTCAGGCATACAGTTATAAGGCCTACAGGCACAGGCGTATACGTACTGTAAGTAGGCCTATAGTGTAGCCTATGAATTTGAAAACACAGGCTGTTAATGCTAAAACCATGCAGTGTTAAAATATTTTTTGTTGATAGTGTTCAAGGTTCGAATTTTTGTAGAAAAATAGTTGCATATATTATTGCTGATTTTTTAAGTTAAACGTTTTAGTTAGGCCTAGCAACTAATTTTTTTTATTTAAACTATGGTTTCAACTAAACTATTTTTTAAGTTAAACTTCATCCTTAACTAAAAAATTTAGTTAAACTAAAAGTTAGCAACTTTTAGTTAACTACTGCCCAGCAATGCAAATGCCCCCCAATATTTTGGACAAGTTTACGCCAGTGCCAGGGCAGGCGGTATAATATGCAAATCTATTAGACTTACGAATGAAACACAATGAGGCTAGAGATACGTTTTGTTTGCATTACTAGTTCTTAAGTTTACAACTCATCGATAAATGATAGATAATTTATTTTTTCTATACTTGTTCACCAATGTGCGGTCACAGTATAAGTAATTATTTATACTGTGGTGCGGTTCGCTTTTGGTTTTTCCATAAAGAATATTAATAATAATAAATTATTGTGGTGCCCATCTAGTATTCGACTTATACATATTTGTGGTTTATGTCTGTAATATGTGGTATTATCGCTTACAGCTGGACATTCGTAGGTCAGCCATGTCAAATTTAGTCATTTGTTGAACGATTTCTTCTGTAGCGTGTGGTTTGTGCAACTGTGCAAACGTGCTGAGAAATTTAGAACGCTATATATTTTGCTTTAGAAACTTTCGTAGGTAACGCTAGAGTTGATAACAGCATGACCTCTAGACCCCCTCATACATACGGCCCCAGTTTAAGGGCTAGTGTGCAACATTGATTTGATAAGTTCAAACCTTGTAGGGCATTTACCTTATGTTCAAGACGTCATGATTGAAAGTACAGCTAATAGTAGTTGTCTTGTGTACGTGCATTGTAAAGTAAGTAAGTATATTCTTTATTACACCATTAGCAAACGCACAATGGGACAGTAGCTAGAAGCATTGAATATAAAACATAGAAGTAATAAATCGAAATAAAAATTATAAAATAAGTAAATAAGTAAGCAATTGTTTTCTTTTCATTTATACAATAACCTGGTAATGTAACCCTTCCCTGTCAGATGATCACATCGCGGTATTTCATGATTATGCGAGCGAGGCCGAAGAGAGTATCCGGATAATCGTATTGGAGGGAGCAAATCATGCATGTGACTACCTCTAGTGCATGTGTGAGCTACTACAATGTACGCACTACTCCGAATTATTAATATGGCGCTTGTATCTTATTTGGGTAATCTTAAAGACGCGGCCGCTTCTGGTTGCCCTGTTTAAAAATATTATATTATTGTTTTGACATTAATACCACTCATGTTTGAATTGTTTTAAAGGTGCAAGAAGAATGGGCCGCCTCACGGATGACTTAATGGCAATGTTTGGATTGAAACCATCTGATCGAGTCTCATTACCAGCTGGAGAAAGCAAGGCGCCATCAGCCACTGCAAACATCCGTACTTCGCAAGAATCTGGTTTCATTCCTGCTTCTGACAAAACTGAACTTGGTGGAGATAATGGAAACAAAAAGAGCACAGAAGACTGCTTATCTTGCAAAGTAATTGGAGTCGGAACGTTAGTAACTGCCGCAGGATTTGTCTGTTATTACACTTTCAAAAACGCTAAGCACTATACGGGACTGAAACGAGTGGCCGCCTACGGACAAGGAATTTCTCTTGCAACGTGTAAGTTGTGGCTACATTCACTCAACTAAACTAAATTTATGCAACTTGTTTTTCCACGATTTAATGGTGCTGATTGTTCAGTGCACATATTTCATCTGATATTATCACATTGCAGGCTGGAAAACCAAGGTATCCTACCTCAGCAACTGCCATTCTTATGAGTAACTGCACTGGAGACTCGATATAACACATTCTGTTATAACACAAATTCTGATGTATCATGGGCTGAGACATACATCCCAAAATTAGTTCTGGCTATAGACAATAAATTTTTTATAACAAGGAACTTAGGCTATAAGGTGATTCTTGATATGGCTCTTAACAACAGTGTTATTATGAGTTTCTGGTGTTCTTGTAATTGTAACTATGGGTGCCCCAATATCTATACAGACCACTCTATCACAGATTTTATGCATTTTTCTGGTAATATGACACGATGGTCTGTTTTGTAGCTCGCCAGATCGGTAATCCAACAATTGTAGGTTTATGCCTGCTGAGTGGACACCGTTTAACCTTAACAAACCTTGTCATTCTTATGGCCCAGTAGATCCATATTTACTGACCTTACATGCGTAGCAAGGACCTTTTACAGAGGACTGGAAACTGCTTATACAACGTCGTTGGACAAGTTTTTGAGCGATAATCGGGGGTCAGGAAAATTTCGCATCTTATTTACATAAAAAATGCATTAAGTTAACTATATTTATGAAGGCAAATCGAAAAAAACTTATGTTTGCAAAGTAAGAAATTGTCTTTGGAAATTTAAAATACAGTATTAACTGTCAAAAACAAAAGTTAAAGTGGGGCGACATCTGTGGGCGAGTTAAAACGGGTGTACACATTATTGACGTGAGTAACCAATCATCTAATATAGAATCCTTGCATGCATAGTAAATGCAATAAACAAAATAATCCAACAACTATGGCAGTTATCAAAATGCACACAATATCAATCCATGGTTGCTTCAAGCTACCGCTATTTGACGTGGTTAAATGCACCCTGCATGTACATATGAAATTAATATGCTCTTTTGTTTCTGTGTGGGTCATAAAACACTACTGGATCTAGATTTTTCTTACACTGATTGACAGATAAACAACTTGTCAGATGGATTGTTGGACCACTGTGTACAATAGTGGCATTTGTGGCCAAACAGGAATCGCCTTCGCTTTGCTGCTGACGTGATATTTATTTGTAACTAGCTGGTTTACCCGGCGTTGCCCGAGGTTATAAGTTTCAATCCCTGTAGCGAATAAGCAACAAATTTAGGTATAAGTTTAAATCCGTGTAGCGAATAAGGAAGAAATTTAGGTGACCTGTGGGGGAGACTGCTTCGGAGTCTTGTGTACGCCTTCTGGCCTACAGCGGAGACTGCTTCGCAGTCTTGTATACGCCTTCTGGCGTCTAGCGACCTCTGCCGTGGACTGACTGCTTCGCAGTCGCCCTCTGGCGGCGACTGCTTTGCAGTCTTGGAGGCCCTTGTGGCGTCTGGCGACCTGTGCGGGAGACTGCTTCGCAGTCTTGTAGACGCCTTCTGGCGTACAGCGGAGACTGCTTCGCAGTCTTTTATACGCCTTCTGGCGTCTTGCGACCTTTGCCGTGGACTGATTGCTTCGCAGTCGCCCTGTGGCGGCGACTGCTTCGCAGTCTGTTTGTGTTTGAACCTACCTGTGTTACAATTTTGCTGTAAAACGATTAATATAGTTCGAAGCGATCGTTATTAAATTCTTTCCGAAAGTAAACAACGACGCTATGGCCATTATTAATGACGTTGGGAATACCGGCGCCGGAAATTTCCAAATCTTCCGTACGCGTCCCTGGTGCTATTTTTAGGTATAACGTCATTGTGCTATAATTAATTTGTAGTAGGGAGTGGAAATTTCCTATGCCGTGGGGCGAGTTTTTGGCCCTTATCACCATGTTAGCGGTGAAAACGGGGGACGCGAACCCCTCCACTGGGTGTCCGATGCCGACACAGTAGTGAAGGTTTCGAGTGAAAAGGTGCAAAATTGTAGAAGTTAAGCCCGGTCAAACAGACAGACAGACAGACAGAATTCTCGCTTTATTTATATAGATTATCAATGTATGACATGTTACTTATATGCATCTCTCTTACTGGAAAAGATGTCATGCCATTTTAGTTGCTGTTGATCACGTGTCTGGTTCTATTTCCAGTAAGAGCAAATTTGTTTATACGATTTCAGTGCTAAGTGTTGCGGCTGGCTGTCGTGCATTCAACTGGGGACCTTTTGATGCCTTAAATCGAGATAAACCAACATCAGAACAGCTCAAAGAGGACTTCAAGACAGTTCGAACTCTAGGAGAAAAGTGGGATCAATGGAGAACTAGTAGATAAATGCTAAACATGAACTGATCTATATCATTGTCATTCTTGTTGTAGCCTGAATTAACCAAAAAGAACATGTATACATGTAACTCGAGTCTTTCCTTATAAAATGCCAACTGTGGCTATCATGGCTTTTGAGTCGTCTGCAAGGACGTTTAGTGGTAATGTGGAAAGGTAATGAATACAAACTACAATTCATACATGAGCTGAACACTAAACTGTGAGGACCAGCATCAAGCTGGGCTTGATTACAGAACAATTTTCTTGGCAAAGCTTAGGTCTACCCTATAGTTGAAAGATCCTTTCATTTCAAGCATCATTGAGAGGCATGTGCTAAACTAGTGATAGCAATCGTTTCTTGCACTCGAGTTACTAAAGCTGATACATGGGTGAGAAAACTTTATCAGTGTAGAAAAATTTATCAGTGAAATACATTTACTTGCATAAACCACTCTTCACAACATCAATTTTTAGGGTTTTCTAGCCATTTTTTATTTATTTGTTCAGAATTAGACCTGCTCTAAATGTTGTTCATTACATAGCTCAAAACAAGATTATCTAATTTATGATTTAAGTGTAGCATTTTTTAACACTGTTAACATAAAATTTGTAAAAGTGACACAAAATTGCCTCATGAGAAATGAGGAGTCAGTCTTGAGTGTCAAAGCACTTAACACTCGTTCTTGTGCACCTATGTTCTAGAACTGTGTGTAGTTGCTGCCGTAGCCGGAGCTCGTCGCATAGTTGTCGCAATAAGGAGCATCTGAAAGCCAGAAAATCAAAATTTTTACTGTAAGGCAATTCTTAACAAGATGGATTAATCAATAGTCGTGGAACATTTAGTACTCTTATCCATTGTTTACAACACAAGTGACTACAGTTGTACTACAGTTTTCAAACTTAATGAACTTGTAATCTGACATTTCTTTACAACTACTCTGAAATTTTCTTTACACAACTGCCTGTAAATCGCTTAAACTGCTTGCGGAACCCAGTGCGTTTCACCCGACCAATTTCTTAAGAAATAAATTTAATTGTAACTTGTAATGTTGGGATAATCACATAATAAATGCTAAATATTTTAACAGAATCTTGTCTAGCAAGAATGACTGAAAGCTGTGAAGCATTCTGTTCATTGTTCATCCTTTTGTGAACTGGCGTCTTTTAATTTTTATATCGAGTTGCTGCGGTACCCCTGGCTGAAAACCACTGCATTGGAGAGATATAATTGTCAACAGATTACTTGCTAAGCATTAAAACAAAGAGTGAACTTGTCAGCAACATTTTAACCACTACTTCTTAAATTTAAAGTGAATTTAATAATACCTCCTCCAAAACTGTTCCCAGAATATCCTGAACTTTCGTCGGAATGCAAAAACAGCTCAATGTATCGTCGCTCTAGAACACAGTAAAAACAAGCGATAAAACATACGTACGTACATAAACATGTACCGGTACTCATTGGAGTAATCAATCACAATATGATTTAAAAGGTAACGAGCCATTTGGTACAGACACGACTTCAGTAGATAAACTTCAGTGTTTGAATCAAGACGGCTCACCAACACATCAGCACACCAAACAAAATTTGCTATCAAAGGAGGTTGCAGAATCATTTAATTTATTTAATCGTGTATAAAAAAATTAACTATCAATTGACTGAGCTAAGCTACTGCATGTGGGGAGATACACCACACACTCGTTATATCATACTCCATTATAATACGAATTCTGATATAACACTGTTGAAAACATGCATCCCAAATTTAGTTCAGCTTTAGATATTGACCTCATTATAATTGTTGTAAGGCAATTCTTGATATGGCTCCCAAAGTCAGCATTATAATGAGTTCCTGGTGTACCACATATCAAGACAGAAGAATAAAAATAAGTCATGCATTCACACAGTTCCACAATCAAACCGAAGTGTCACTTAATTAAGCATTGCAAGAGTGCACAGAACTTACTGAAGACCATCACACAGTGACCACATAAGCATAAGCCTGAATCTACATACTATATGTTACAGGGAATGCATAACCACTCAGCCAGCCACTGTGATACATCAAACAATGTAATGATGCAGGAGAAAGAATCTATCTTACCCATCAGTGCATTGTTCTTTCTCATCGCCTGCACAGAGTCCGAGTGAGTTGCAAACTCAACATCTGCCTCTCCAGATGGACGACCATCGTCGTTGTATCCAATCACAATGTTCTCAAGAGGCAGTGGCATGAAGAACTAACAACAAAAAGAACAAACATGCCACCAGAAAACAGTGGAGAGTGTGTAACCAAGCCATTTCAGTTGTACGTAGCACTTGTCCAAAGTTTCACAAAATTGGCAATGCCTACACAAATTGTTTAACTACTTGGTGGGTTAAACAATTGACAGGCAGTATAGAAAAGTAACAAACTCATAAGTCAATACCTAGTAAGACGTCTTCTGAGGGGGGAAACAATGTTTGTCGGGGGGGGGGGGGGCAACAAGGGTGACCTTTTTGGGAATTTCATCTTTAAAAAAGTTTACGACTTTTTTTAGTAATTCTTCCCACTTTCCTCACTTTTTTTCCACTTTGACAACCTTTTTTTAGGAATTCATCTCTCAAAAACTGTCATATATCTTATTCTGTAATTTTATTCTTATATTACTCATCTCTGGGGGGAGTGCAAAATATATCCTGGGGGAATTCCCCCCAAAAAGGTGTCTACATTAAAATATTGCTGGCCTTCGGGGGGAACATCAATCCGAGGGGGGGAATTCCCCTCAAAAGGTGTCTACATTAAACACTGGACGTTATGAAGGTGATATCTGAAGATAAAATTGCTTCATAAAGAAACCTAGGACCACATCAGTACAGCTCATCTGCACATTCTTCACTTATCTTCCATTGCTCATGTCTTATGTTTAACACTTTAACGACGACAGTGTACTATAAAGTGACTGGTAAACCAATGCAGCTCATCATTAGTGTCACACCAAGTTTTAACAAGGCCAGATCGCTTTTAATTTATTAACCATTTGCCCTACAATTTAGCATAACAAAAAGCAAACCACTTCTGTTTCCATTCTAACATACCATACAAAAACTGAGGATAAATGCCATGGATAACACAGCACACATGCCAATTCAGTTGGAGGAATTTTCCAGAAACAAAACGCATTATACCTGCTGAATGTCATTTTGCGTTGCAGAGTATGGCAGGCCTCGCATGTGAACCGAATGCCCAGTCTTGCTGACATATCCACTATCACCTCCACCTCCTCCTCCTCTTCCACCACGCATGCCACCGCGACCACGACCCCCTCGACCCATGCCACCCATACCGCGACCCCCACTGCGACCGCCTCCATATCCTCCTCCCATACCCATTCCTCCACCACCATATCCACCAGATCTGTACGATGACCCTCCGCCATAACCATAGTCATCGAAACCATCGTCATGGTGACCTAGAAGCAGTATCACCACAAATCTCGCTTAAAGTACAGTTTAACAAAATATATTCATACTCAACAACACATAATGCAAAATGTTAAACCACAGTTCATGCTATAAAACAGTAAGACACTGTAATACAACATGTTAAACCCTAACACTCAATGCAATGTGCAGAACAATAAAGTGATGCCACATGTTAAACCTCCACATGATACAACACTAAATCCTCAAGTATAATGCAAAACATCGAAGTAAAGCCCTATATCATATCTGCCATATGTAAAACACTCCACTATCATATTCCCAAAGAGACACGACAAAGCACTTGTTAGATAAACAGAGGACAGCGTATGATTTTCAAGTCCAAGCAGAAGTTATGTGCAAGTAAATATTCAAAACCTTAGAACTTTAATTTTTTAATGATAAGAAATTATTTTTCCAGTGGCTTTTAGTACATGTTATGCTCGGCAGTAATGTGTTAAAAATAGCTTCCATAAAAGAACAATAAATAAATACTGCTAAAAAATAATTACTTACATTTCTTAATTTTAAAAAATGCACTTACTCACTCTATGGTTAATAGTTAGGACATAAATTTCACAGCACAAACTGACAAAGCAGCATGATTAGTTCCCTCATGTACAGAGCTAGTTTGAAAATCAAATCTTCAATTCACTCACAGGGTAATTATATTCATATATGAATTATGTATACACATGCATGCAGAGCAACTATCTAGCATTTATGTTGTAATAGATGTGTAAAATACTACGATGGATTCTTTCACTTACTCATGAGTCCTTTGATGTTGCCTCTGCCCATTCCAAGACCACCACCATTGCTTGACTTACTCATGAGCCCTTTAACGTTGCCTCTTCCCATTCCGAGGCCAGACCCTCTGCCGCCGTAGCCAAGGCCCATGCCAGATCCCATTCGTTTTCCCATCCGATCATAGGGCCCTGGTCGTGAAAAGCCACTGGTCATGCAATGGCTGTGTTCATTTATGGCAGATCGAGCCTCTGTCAAAGTGCTCTTGAAGATCTCCACGTATCTAAAATGGGTGAAAAATCAAATGTCAGCCTCAGAACACTACTCCATAGCTCCTCCGCCCATCACAACTTGGCTCGATCATATCCTTTAACCGCTTAACAAAAACAGCAATGACTGTCTTAATGCAGGTCAGTGCCACGTGCAAGATCCTTTTAGCTTACAGTAACATGGTAGTCACTACAGATTTTGCACATCTCGAGTCCTGTATGCTGTGACTAAAGAAGATCACAGTAAGAAAGCCCTTCCAGCAATAAAAATTTTGCTTGTGCCTCAATCGAACTTTGGGGTAAAACAACTACCCTTAGTTATCCTCTTACCCATTACTCCACGTTGGCCCCATTCATCTGCACCTCATATTTACTGACTGTGCATATAATAAGTTCTTCAACTAAATATAAAACTAGTATATCAGTTGTACTTAGCAACCCACGTGCAACAGCAACAACATCAACCCAGTGACTAAATTTCACCGATCCCAAAATTCATGTGTTATTTGATCATAGGGTCCTTACAACCTTTTTCGCTTCCATATTTCTAGAACACCACTTTCCAATAGCAAGGCACCAGTCTTAACTCACGGTATATAAGCACTGATAGAATAATTATTTAATACTTTAAACAATTCATGTCAACATACCAGTGATTATGTTGAAAAATTCCACTATATATATAGCTACCAACGAATCATGACTATTCCTTTTCAAATGCATCATTAAAAACAAACTCTAGTAATTATAAAACTGCATATGCTGCCTATTCAAAGCATTTACTTTGAAGTACTAAACATATCTAAAGTGGCGTGTCAGACTGCTGCATACAAAAGATAGGCGCGGTTTACAAAATCGCTGTAAATACCTGTACAATTACACCATTGACTAGAATTAGTACTTCGCACTAGATGTGCTATTACGAATATCTGCCAACCAAACTTAATTATTTTCCCTCAAAAACAGTGCCCAAGACCCATAATATGCTTATAACACATCTGACCCTTCCCGTGAAAATATAGTAAACCCAATCCACAGTGTTAACACTTGAACCCTATCTAACTTAATACCCCAACGTCTGCATGCAGTTGATCCACAGGCCCCACAACACTACTATCATAAAACTTCTTGGGTTCAAATTAAACTATTCTGTAAAATTCTCTTCTTTCTTCTTAATGCTTACCGTTACATTTCACCCATTTCGTTTACAACATACAATACCTCTACCTGGCACCAGTAATATCACTGGTTTACGGTTTGACACAAACAAGCAAGATAATTTTAAGACGTGATCTGTGTATGGCTGTCCAGAATGTTGGACACAGCCCGTCATAGTACCCCACCTGCGCCCTATTTTCTCCTTGTGCTTTTGAAGCGCCCTGTCGGCTATAGACTGCGATGTAAACTGAACATAGGCGTCCCCCGTGGCTCGCCCCATCTGGTCGGTCAACAGGGAAATCCCATTAGGTACAATCGAAAGCCCTGTGAACCCACAACCCATAACAATCACATCAGTAGTTATCCCACAAAAACACTCGTTACACATTATCATTGAAATACTCAATGCATTTAAATTACACTCAAACTTCAGCACTGACATCACAACAAAATCATGCCACACATTTTGTCGTTTTTAAATATTAAGATTTCATTAACCTAGAGCTAAAATCAAAGGTGCCAAAATTTTGAATGCTATAACCAAACTTACAGAATTCTTATCCCATATTGGTTTCCAAGCCCTTTTCTTCCCCAAACAGATCCCCAGAGTTCCTTATTTTTCCCAAACTGACCCCATTATTCATTTCTATGCCCAAAAAATGTTGCCCAAGGGATTTTTCTACCTCCAAATGGTTCCAAGTCATATCCCTGGCCTAAATTAGTCCCCAGAGAAAGTATTTCTTGAAACCATGCTCAAGAATGACCCAAATGCAGAACATCACACCCACATTGAGATTATCTTCCATACCTTAACAGTTATTGAATTCAACAACTTTATCTTGCAAAATAAGTGCAGTGAATTCTTAACATTAAGTTTTAGTTTTAAAAAATGATGCACTTAAAAGAGTAGTTAATTATAGACAGCTCTCATTGTTCACTCATTAATCTCACAAACAGTTGTTCATGCATTAACATTCCTCTGACAACGTGAATTGCTTTAATCAGTTAATGGCATTAAACAAAACGTCCTATTTGAAAGCATAAACACAGTAATAGCTAATCACCTAAAACAACCCTAATGCAGTATTGAAATTCCACATAACTAATCTCTTTCTTACAATAACTGTGAAGCAATTGTCATTAAGCACAGGATGTCTCTATAAGGCAACACCATCTATACTCAAAAGGTAATCTATGTGCCTGATCATAATAATGGAATTAACCTTTAGCACAGTCATATAAAAACCTACATTATGACTTGGTGGAATACCAATAACGCTGAAATATTCTACCCGTGCAGTGAATGGTTTCATGTCTAAAGCAACTAAGCTACATGTGATTACTAAAGTAGTTATGAACTGCTCCTCAACTACTCACATGAAACCATTACAAGAATGCTTTTTCTTCCAGAAACCTGAAAGTCCAAACAACAAACCAAAAGAAGAGCCTACTACTCGTTGGAAACATAGCATAAGCGACAATACCTTCAAAGAAGTTACTAATATCCTCCTTTGTGCACTCAAAAGGCAAGCCACGCAGTCGAATGACAGAATCCGCGTTGTCAGACAAGTGGCTGCGACCGCTGTGTTCAACAACCCACTCCATTTCACTTCGCTTTGATTTGAATACTAAAACAAACCATGAGAATCTTCAAGCCACAAACTGGTTCACTATACCTCTATGTCAACAAGACCAGTAATTTTTCCACAGTAAAACCTTGCAATATGAAATACATTCTTCATTCAAAGTATCTGCTAATAATGCTAACACTTAGTCATGCAATGTAAAGGAATACATAATTTATATAGCTCTTCTTCAAGTATCAACTGTGCAGAATATTTGCACTTAGCAGTTTATAATGTACTGTAAACATATAAGTAATTTAAATACTGCCTCGTCAAGTATCAACTATTCACTCCTCATCTTCAACAATTCATTAAAATTGTGCTTAACAGTTTGTAACACAATATAAACCAGTGCATAATTTATAATGCAGTTTTTAAACTATCAACTGAGAAGAGCTTCCAGCAATTTGGTGCTTAGACCTTCTGCAATAAATTTCCATGCAATGCATATGTAGCGAAACTCTGCTATTGATAATGGTGTGGGAAATTAGTGTCAAGCATTAACAAATTCCCATGCTCCAGCTCTCTCTGTAACCCAAGTACAGGCAAACCTACAGTGTATGTGTTCTTCAGAGGTAAGGAGGCAGGGTGCAATGCATTAGCCTTTCACCTCTCTGCCTGTGGTTCAAACATCATGCAATACTGCCATGTGAGAACCATCTGCAACATGACTTGTTGAAAATGGCTAACCACCTAAACTAGAAATTTCAACTTCTGTGGCTTCAAAGTACAGGTCTGAACAATGTAAACAAGTTCATAATTATTAGGAAAACAAACAGTTTTCACTCAAAACAGACTGAAAACTTATATACTAAACTATAACCACAACTATTACTACCTTCTATGTATCTCTTTCCCATGTGCTGCTGATTCTTCTGTAGTGCAGCCTGGACATCACCCTCACAAGCTAGTTCCACATAGGCCTCTCCGCTTGGTCGACCATCTCGAACAAAAGTGAAATGTATATCCAACACGTTACAACCTACCACAAAAAAGAACAGCCAACCACAATGAATCACAACAGCAATACATCATTTCAAATAAAACCAAACAATTGCACCACGGAATGACAAGAAAAGCACAAACTTCAAGTGAATTTCTAATCTGCACCAGCAGCTGAAAGGCATGGATAAGGACACTGAAGATGGACAAGGCAAACTCGTTCATCGCAGTTAATTGTGTTCAACACTTGGCACGACAATTAAATCTGTGAGGTAGCCATGAAGTAACTCATCACCTCTGAAACTATGGGACATGAATGTGAAGCTGTGGTACATGGTACCTGATTGATTAGAGTGCTCACCTTGTAAAACGGTGTATGGGTTCAAGCCTCTATTCAGTAGAGCTGTACCGATAAGGCTTTTTGCCGATTATTCCGATACCGCGTATCGCCGATTATTTTAATAGCCGATACCGCGTATGAAGCCGATTATTTTATTATCGCCCAAAACTACGCATACGACGTTGTATAAGGGCTATTAAGGAGTTTCCAGTCCTGTGTATAATAGGTCCTTGGTTTCTATGGTGTCTGCTAAGTAGTGCAATGCTAAATATGAATTAATAATAAGAAACAAAACATAGATACGTGAGCTCATTTTTCTATTTGTAACGATTGTTGTGCAAAAACGTCAACTGTAAAATAATTTGCATCGGCGCCGATACTTTTTCGCCGATACCGATTATGCCGATTCCTCTAATAATCGGCCCGATTACGAATGCTCCCGATGCATCGGTACAGCTTTACTATTCAGACATTTGTTATGTAGGGACTGAGCAAATCCTTCACTCATAATTGCTCAGTGTCATCGACTGATACTTAGTAATTAGACAATGGTGCTTAATAAATGCATAATAAAGACAAATAATAGGCTACATAAATTAGCACGATTTAATTACACTGCACTGCATCTGTTAAGTTACATACTGAAGCTAACAATACTGTAATACATTACAATATTATTAGCTTCAGTGTGCCAAAAGCAGTTAAATAAATAAAAGAAAGCAAATCAAACCTTCTAAGAAGCTAACAACTTCTTCATTGCTGACGGACCATGGCAGCCCACGAAGACGGACAACGTAACCTTCTAGTAGTAAAAATACACCACAGCGTTAGAACACACGTTACCGAACAATCTGCACATCAAATCAGACAAATGCAGAAATCATTGGATAGTCAGTATTAAAATAGGCAGTTTTCGGCAAACAATCTCCACAAATTTCAGATACCGGTCATGTAATAAATGCATAAAAAGTGATCTTATCTCGGAGGACGCTACGTCACAAACGGTTTCTGTTCTATTGTGAAACAGAAACTGTTTGTGACGTCAGTACTGCCGTCTTGACGACGGCGATCAGAGCATTTTAACCAATGACATAATTATATAGGCCTACACTGCCGTCACAATATGACGGGCAAATACTCTAGTATGACATAGTATGGAATTAAGAGAAAAATCTGATATCTAAAATCATGTTATATAACTAATAGAGCTGAAGATGGATTATCCAATGTGCTCATGCATACAGCTCAACTTGGTAACTAGGTACGCAAAGACAATAATTAATTAGAAGATTGTTTCCATGCTAGAACTCTAAGGCAGCTGAAATTACAGGATTTTTCATAAATATCATGATTACCCAGTTCCATGTCCATGGTGATCTTAGTTTCGGATGGCTCTGCAAAATCAAAATGTTGAAACACGATTAGCAACAAATTAAGTACTAACATATATAAGAAATTCACATTAATCTGCTAATGGAGAAATGGCTGTACACATCATCTGAGATAGGATTGGACTGAATACGTAATACAAAACAGCAAAATGCAAATATTAAACTGGTAAACATTCTTCGTAATGATGACTGCTGATTTACCATTCACTTTGCTGGACACTGTCCACGCAACTGTGCGATTTACAACTTAGCAGAAAAGGTTTCCTGGTAATCACGCAGACTGAGTGCCTGTGTACATAAACAATATGGCTGCCACTGACTGCTCCAATAGAGCGCTGCTACCTACCTGCCACATCCCATAATGCAATTCGCCAAGTATCAAAATCAAAAAATCAAAAATCGTTTTTATTGCAACCAAAATAACAATTCAAATTACAAACGAATAATAATTACAATGCAAGCTGGTAACAAAAGATGGCCCTAAAGGGAAAATTTCCCGCTACCAGGGACACCTAATTGCAAGGACCAATTACAGTGGCGCGTAACCAACTAGAATACTTAAAATTGTCATTCATTTGTGAGGAAAAGAAAACACATAGCCAACTTAACTAACACTGCCGACACTTGGGCAGTGGCAAAAAAAGGAACAAAAAACAAAACAATTTGTCGGAGACCCAATCGAGAGGTAACGCTAAAACAGGTGATCGTTGGAAGAAAAATTTACAGGTTGGAAATTGATAGGTGCAAGCAGGCAGAAACAATCATCAAGTGCCCAATGTGATTAGGTATTGCCGCAGTGATCTTTTAAAGCTCAGAAAGGATCCCATCTGTTTAAGTGACAATGGTAAGGTATTCCATAGTTGGGGGCCGGTAACAATTATTGAAAACTTTCTTGTATTAGTGCGCGCCCATCCTGGTCTATAACTGCCGGCACACCTAGTGTTGTGGGAATGGATGTCAGAGCCCGTATTGAAGAGAGTTATTAACTTAGCAGGCAAAAGATTTCTTGTCAACTTATACATGAGCTGACCAATTTGATAGTTCCTTATCTGGTCAAGTTTTAGCATTTTTAAATTAATGAACATTGGATCGGTATGAGAGCACCAAGGGGCCCCACTGATAACGCGTATAGCTCTCTTCTGTAATAATCCCAATTTTAAGACCCTGAAGGCATAAGTGGAGGCCCACACAATGCAGCAATAAGACAGATAGGGGTATATTAACGAATAATAAAGTTGAGTCCGTATCACTGGCGGGAGCTTGTTGGAAGCACGATGGATTATTCCTATGTTTTTTGCTATCTTAGTCGCAATACCCTTGATATGCAAATCCCAGGTTAGATGCTGGTCGATAATAATTCCTAAAAATTTGGTACTATTAACTTGGTTAATTATATAGTCATTTATTGAGAGGTGAATTGAATTATCAGGTGGTCCAATCTTTCTATGTGATTTAAAGAGCATGAAGGCTGTCTTGTCAACATTAAGAGATAGCTTATTTGCTAAGAACCATTGAGAGATATGTTTCAGTTCGGTATTGAATGTCTGGATTAGAGTCTGGTAAGATTTATCCGAGCAAATTACAGTCGTATCATCAGCAAACAGAAGGAAAGATAGGGTAGAGGAGACATTCGGTAAATCGTTAATGTAAAGTAGGAAAAGCAGAGGTCCTAGATTGGAACCTTGGGGGACCCCGAATCTAATGACTCTGGTGGCTGAAGAAGCACCATTACAGGAGACATATTGCAATCGCCCACTTAAGTAGCTTGTGAACCATTCTAATTGAATACCTCTAATGCCATAATTCGATAGTTTGTGGAGGAGTATAGTATGATTTACCGTATCGAAAGCCTTTGAAAGGTCTAAAAATAGACCTATAGAATATTCATTGTTATCAATGGTATGGGATATTTTATCATACAGATTAATAAGGGCAAGGGAAGGGGACTGCTCCGCCTGAAAACCGTGTTGGGAATGGAAGATGATATGGGATTTGTTTACGTAGCTAAAGAGTCTGTTAGTCATTGATTTTTCGTAGAATTTAGCAAAGTAAGGTAGAACAGAAATGGGTCGGTAATTAGAGGCCTCATTTCTATTGCCTTGTTTAAATATAGGAATTACCTTAGCAATTTTAATGGCCTGTGGAACGATACCCGTGTTCAAGGAGCAGTTTATAATTTCAGACAAGGTCGAAGCAAGGAGTGGTAGACTAATTGCAGCTATAGTGGGGTCAATATCATCAAATCCTTTGCTGTGAGTCAATCTCATAGAGGAACCAAGTTGTAAAATTTCCTCAGGAGAGGTAGGGATAAGTCCAAGAGAGCTCGGCATGGGTGGACTAAGGTAATCGGAAAAAGAGGATTGTGCAGCTGGGATCTGGTCAGCCAGGACCTGAGCGATATTGGTGAAATAATTGTTAAAGGCAGTTGCAATTAGGAATGGATCTTTACTATCTATACCGTCAATCCTCAGCGAAACCAGAGGAGGGTCCCTTTCCCCCAACTTCATTATCCTACGAATCAAACTCCAAGTTTTTTTTAGGTTTGTACTATGTTTCGTAAATTCTACTTGGTAAAAAGTTTTTTCTGCATTATTCCTGGCTGTTTTGAATATATTCCTATAGGTAGTGAATTTTTTTTTATTAGCAACAGTAGGATTTTTTAGATATTTCACGTAGAGCCTAGCCTTTCTGTTTGCCGATTTGACTAAACCCTGCGTCATCCAAGGATGTTTAACTTCATATTTCTTCTTATTTGTTGTACAAAGCTTGGGGAAGGCGCTATCATAAACGGATAAAAATTTCCCTAAAAAAAGGTCATAGGCTAAATTAGCATCATTAGCATTGCAAGCCTCATATACTGTAGACCAGTTGGTTTCTTCAATTTTTCTGAGAAAATCACTTTTATGAGCCTCAGTAGTTAATCTACAGTCAGTTTTTTTTATATTATTGATTAAAGGAGGATACAGGTCAAAGGACGATAAAATGGGTAGGTGATCAGAGATATCCGAGATAATAATTTCAGCATGAACCAATTTAGCCCAAGCATTTGTATATACGTTATCTATTAAAGTCGCAGAATAAGCAGAAATCCTTGTTGGTCTGGTGATGGTAGGCAGCAGATTGTATGAAGACAGATTATCAAAAAATAGGCCCGTTCCCTGATGATTTTCAGCCTTCAATAAATCAATGTTAAAGTCTCCTAGGAGGAACAGATTATTATTGTTTGAAGTGATTTTTGATAATAATGAATCTATTTCGATCCTAAACTTTTCCAAGTCAGTATCCGGCGGTCTGTAGATAACACCTACTTTACTAAATGCATTTCCCATTCTAATGTTAATAAATAAGCATTCATAGGATTGGGGCAAGCCTATAAGTTTCTCCGTTTCCAATACATCACACAAAATGCCATCTTTAATCAATAGACCAACCCCTCCTCCTCTGCCAGAAGTTCTGGGTTTGTGGAGAAGATGGTAACCTTGAATGCTAATAGTTTCCGCCACTAGGGAGTCCAACCAGGTTTCAGTAAGGGCAAGTATTGAGACAGGGAGCTGGTCAAGTAGATCCTGAATATCGGCTGTCTTATTTAGCATGCTTCTGCAGTTTAGGTGCATAAGGGATAGATGATTGGACATGCAAAGTTTATGCTTCAGAGACCCAATGTGGGAGTAGGGACTATCCCACGAGATATCCGTATACAAATTGGTATCAGGGTCAATATCATCATTTTGTACGAGAGGATGGTTGTCGAGTTCAGGGACTATCTCTAGTCTAGGTCCATTAGTTAATTGGGCAATAAAATTTGTTGATGAATAGTCAAGTGGGTCATCGTCAAGAAGCTCATTAGCATTATCAATAGATCCGAATGGAAATAACAAGGGTAAGCAATCGCTACACCACCATAAGTTAGTGGGAGTTGATTTAAATTCTTCATGATAACACTTGAGGTGACATCCATTCCCACATTCACCACACGTCACCACCTCCTCCAATAGAAGATCCCCACTCAGATTCCCCCCGGAGAGGGTCTCCTGACAAAAAAAACACAAACTCTCCCCACTAACAGCCATAAAGCCCTGGAGAGAGATGGCAGCAGCAGGATAGAAGTGAGTGCACAGCTGATTACGGTAAGTAAAAAATTCTTAATTAACTAAGTTAAATGCAGAACAGGGAAACAAGGAGGTAAGTAAGTTAGCAGGAAAAAAGTAAGAAAGTAACAAACATGAATTTTAACTGGCATCTTAAGAAACAGAACTAAATAAAGTAGTGAGTGTCTGAAATGGCTATTGAGTGTTGTGGGAATAGGAAGTGAATTTGGCACTTGCGGTTGTTTTGCACAATACATCCAACCCTTTCATGGCGCTGTACAGTCAACCGTGTAATAAAAGTTCGAAAATAACGCCAACTTTTCTTCAAAGTCATAAGGGGTCATGCCAGAAATTACAGATTATTTAAGTTCCACTGACTTTCCGCACATCGGGATTCGGGTCCGAACAAGTTTTCGGGGTAATCCTGGGTTTTAGCGTCGGAAATTATTTACATTGCATGAGCGATGAAAACATTTCACCTGTAGTTAAACTCAAACAAGAAGTTGGAAGATTGATGAAAATATCAATGAAACTAGAAGCCGGATGAGCGATGAAAATATTACATAATAAAAGTCAAACTAGAAGTTGGAATTACGACGAAAATATATCGTTTTAGTGCCGATATTATTCCCGTGTATGAGCGATGAAAACATTTCATAGTAAAATTCGAACTAGAAGTTGGAAGATTGATGAAAATGTTCACGAAACTAGTAGCTGGATAATCGATTAAAATATAACTGAAACTAGAAGTTGGATGAACGATGATTATTTATTGTATTATTGTATTAGAACTTTTCAATGAAATAATTTCCGACGCTAAACCCAGGATTACCGTTTTCGGCATATCGAACGCATGGTAGAAAACTACTTTCGGCTTATTTTACAGTTTATTCGCTTTCGGCGATTCGGGGCAATTTGGGTTGACCACTCACCGAATAGGGTAAGCGGAAGTAATTCTGCAGCTCGCTTATGCAACAAATATTTTTTCACTAACGATTTGATCCATTTTGGTGCGCATCAATGCGCGAATTTTGCACCAACAACTCAATGATTATCTTTCACTAGTTTTGCTATCATTTCTGTTGGGCAGTTAACTGAATTCCCACTTCAATTTAACCTATCAGCGTAGCCATCGCCGTAAACCCATAAAGCAAGCAAATCTAAAGTTGTTCATCCATTCTTCGTTCCTGATTTCACCCGAAACCTCAGAATACAAAACAATAAATTTACGCAACATTGGCACCACAAACAAACACAATCAGATAAAACTAATACTTAAATAGTACGATAAAATACAAACCTAAACTCACATTCACTTGGAAAAAAATGTCCGCAACTCGCAGAGATTACGGAACAAGATCAATTGAAAAACACAAAGAAATAAATAGATCAGTAAGCAAGTGAAACGAATTCGGTGGCAATTATAATTATATTCAGCTTCAAATCGAAATCCAAAGATTAGCCCAGTGAGGCATGTAGACAGGCTAACGGCTACGGTGAATTGTGTTCTGAACGACGAGAGAGATTAGAGAGAAGTCAGGATATGGTTTAAAATTATGTTTAGAGTTTTAAATAAAAATGATTTGTGCAGACTTTACAGAGCAGTATTAATTTTGTTGGAACGTAGCACAATAGTTACTTGCAATGTAGTGCTAAATACAATATAAAATACTAGACCAACGAAAATAACGACGCTATGAGAATCCAACCACAACAAAATACTTAGAACACACGAGTTACAATGGAAGTATAAAACAAAAAGTAATGCTATCCATTATCTACTCTGCACCTATTAACACAAAAACGTAAAACTACAAATTTAATGTAGGCAGGGCCGGATTAACCATTCGGGGGCCCTATGCTAATTATACACGGGGGCCCTTGTCGTATTGAGCATTGAGGATGGGGTGCCGTGAAGGCAAGAAAATCAACAAGTGGGCTAACCCCTTTTTTCATTTTACGGAGAAAATCAATTTTTTTTAAATTACCATTTTAGTATTCCGTTTATTTTTAAAGTTGTTATATATTCAATATTGCTTTGAACATAGACTGCTACACAGCATTTAAAAAGTTTGAGATAAATGCTATTAGCAGAGAAAAAAAGCAAAAAGCTGGTTAGCCCACTTGTCCATAATTCATATTGCTCTAATCTGAGTTAGCCCACAAGTGTACAATAATAAAATGTAGAATCATTAACTTTATTATGCAATTCTAACATTAAGAAAACAAGTTAAGACTCGCTTAGACTAAGACTGGTCACGACTAGTTAAGTTTAGTTACCATAAATCTACAAAATAGCGTTAAAATTGGGAAAGGATTTAGTGTAGAACCTAAATGGCAACTAAACATGTTGAAAACACAACAATTATTAGCATTGAACACCATGCTATTGATTTTGTTCGATTTCAAAGTCTAAAACTTCCGGAAACCCATCAATGTCATCCTCCTGCGGTTTTGCAGCAGTAGGCAAGGTGTTGTAGAAATTGTGATGAATTGGAGGAATGAGATGTAGCATGCTCAATAGGTCCTTCTTTTTCAGCGGATTTATTTTTCGTTCGCCTTCAGCATATAGCTTGCTCCGCGGTATTTGATCAAGTGGCACATTTCTTCCTCGTTTAGAAATGTCAACTTCTTTCCAATCTTCTATTGGATCATGACTGTAGCGTACAAATAGTGTCTTAGGACATGACCGGCGATATTGGATTTGCTTCATGTGCAACCTTATCCTTGCTTGTATCTTGTTTCCTATTTGTAATCTGCTGCTCCAGTGGTGCTGTTGTTAGAAATCTGTCAGTTGTCATGTTAATGACGCTGAATGGCCTCGATTTACTTCGTGCTTCAGAAATGATGTCATACCATTCTTGGGGGTGAAAAATATGAGGGTGATATTTTCGGCGTTTCTCTATGTCTGAGAAGTCAGAATCATTAGGCAAGAAACTGTGACCGCTTTCCAAGAATTTTTGAGTTATGGTGGAATATGGTAAACTGGTGTCACTCACTAACGCAAGCATCGAAACAGACATCTTAATATTTCGATTTTGGCCACCACAGCTGTCAGACCATGCTATTAACTCTGATTTATCACTATCTGCATTGTCGTAAATATATTTATTTAGACAAGATGCAATCTCCTGGGAACCTCTGGATGCTTGGGCCTCGTGCCAAACATGCATATGACCTGTTTCATTTTCACAGTTGTGAATGCCCAAGTTATATACCATAAGTTGTCTTTTATAGTACACAACATTAGTGCTTAGTGATGGAGTAGGCAGAGTACTTTGGAGGTCAAATGTTATCACAGACGCAGTGTTCCTCGAGTTTTTTGCCTCATGTCTGTCAGTTGTAAGTGCATCACGAGCAAGTTGTGCACTTCTCTGATGGCTATCTCTGTTTGCTTCAATGTCTTTGATTTTCTGTTCTATGTCATCATCTTTTTTCTGCTGTTGCAATGCTGCAAGCTGGACCTTGAAACTGTCACAACGTGTGCAGGTATCTTTCTGTGGCTCCTTAAATTTCAAGTTAAAGTCACGGTGGAATATCTTCCTATAAAGAGCTTCACTGATGGGATTAACTTTCCTCTGGCTGCAATCTGTACAATACATTCTATACATCAAAGCCAAGTTTAATGTTTGTGGCAGATATTTCACATGTTCGTTATCTTTTCGACAGTAATGACTGATGTATTGAGGATAACTGCTTACGTGTCTCCTAACCATATCGACATCCACGTCTGATTTCTTATTTGCTGGGGATTTTTTCCCTCGTTTCTCACTAAATGATTCTTCTACTTCTCTGCTTAGTGCTCGCCCAAGACTACCGTTTGACAACTGCAGTACATTGCAAAACATTTTTTTGCATACTCTAACATCTGTGAGGTCCTCCTTAGTTAGACAAAATGTGCGTGTTTTCTGCCTGCGCGATTCGTTTAACTTATCGCTGTAGCGTTTCTTCACAGAAATCTGCCGAACGTGTCCGCATATAAAAGCTAACTTTGCGTCACGTGTTGAGTTCCAATAAAGATTAAACATGTGTTGTTTTTCAGCAGTAGACAATTTTGAAGCACATTTCACTGGACATAAACAGTCATAGTCTCTAAAGACGATAGCAGCCACTTGTTTTCCAGATCGGTTCATGTACTGTTCTCCATTGTTTCTCTTTTGTTTTGCTACATTTCGTTTCCAACTACTTGAATCACCAAACCTCTTTTTTGTAAATGATTGAGTGGGAACAATATTATCTGCCGTTTGAATTAGGACCTCTGAACTTCCTTCTGCAACAGCTTGATCCAAGACTGGTCCAGTTGTGGCAATGACATACTCAGTTGTTGCATCAGAATTTTGGTCAGCAGCTGGTTCAGCTGCAGTTGGTCGAACGATGACAGCTTTCGTTGATGGTTCGTTAGAGATCAGCTCTGGCTCTGCTACGGTTGGTTGAGCAACGACAGTTTCCACCAGTTCTTCGACTGGTTCGGATGGGGCTGGTGCGGCAACAACAGATTCTGCTGCTACTTGGTCAGTGACTTGTTTGGTTGCTGTTGGTGGCAGTACCGTCGTTGGTCGAACGATGACACCTTCCGTTGATGGTTCGTTAGAGATCAGCTCTGGCTCTGCTACGGTTGGTTGAGCAACGACAGTTTCCACCAGTTCTTCGACTGGTTCGGATAGGGCTGGTGCGGCAACAACAGATTCTGCTGCTACTTGGTCAGTGACTTGTTTGGTTGCTGTTGGTAGTGGTACCATCGTTTCTACCAAAGACTGCGTTGCGTACGAGTTGGTTGCCATTAAAGTCTCATAGTCTTTAAATTTTGATGGTACTTTACGAGAGCGTTTGCTGCCGTCTATCAGAATGAAAGAAAATTCAAATGTTTTCAATTAGAGTTATTAAAATTGAAATATTATATACGTTTACTTTAGTCAATAAACATAATCTAACTAGATAGACGGAATCCAACACTAAAAATTATTAGGCCTATTAAGAGTCCCGTCTAGACGGAACTGTAGCCACTGCGTTATAATAACATTAACAATCTCAACCTCAATATTCGTTTATTAGAAAAACATTGAGAGAACGCAACGCTTTACATGAACATATAGATAGACAACAACAACAACAATTTGGTCAGTGACTTGTTTGGTTACTGTCTTTTGGTAGCGGTAGTTGAACGATGACAGCTTCCGTTGGTGGTTCGTTAGAGATCAGCTCTAGCAGCAATTTCCTTTTTTTACCACGATTAGATAAAACATTAGAAACATTCTTGATAGCATACCTGGTACAATATCATTATTGTCGTCATTAGATCTTTCAGAATCATTTATTATTAAAGCAAAAGCCTCACGGAAACTAAACCTTCGCTTGTTTATCCGTGCCATGTTTCTTTGTCGTTACGACGCATCGCTTGGCCCACTTGTCCAGAAAGCCAATCAGCATAGCCCATATGGTCACGTGCATATTTTTAAACAATGTAATTGGTGCATGGCTTAGCCCACTTGTCCATAGATGTAAACGTGATAGAAGAACGTTTTCATGAAATAATACAGAAACTGAAAATTTCGAGGTTAGCCCACTTGTGCATAAGACCATCCAACAAAAAGTAATGCTATCCATTATCTACTCTGCACCTATTAACACAAAAACGTAAAACTACAAATTTAATGTAGGCAGGGCCGGATTAACCATTCGGGGGCCCTATGCTAATTATACACGGGGGCCCTTGTCGTATTGAGCATTGAGGATGGGGTGCCGTGAAGGCAAGAAAATCAACTTGTAGTAAAGAAGAGTCAATGCTGTTTGCCGTGATGCTCAAATTAGTAGTCAATGCATACATCATCGTCGTCGTCTTCATCGTCATTATCATCAGTTCCTGACGCCAGCCATTTGGCTGCGATGGGTACGAATAAATGAGCTCCAGCTGTCCTCGGTTATTTCTCAAGTCCAACACAACTGTAACGCTTTGCATTTTGGGACTATAGGGCCTACTAGGGTTGTTTCAAATGTTTGTTGCAGTATTTTAACAATATGCGTAAACTTATTATAAAACGTCGAATTTGTTCCTTCATTGTTAATTAATAGCTTAGAAACATTGCGACTTTTAACAGCTGCAAACTGTGTAATAATGTCATCAAATGATATTAAGTCAAGTAGGCCTACATCACTCTCAAGACCTAGACGTTCCACAGTTCCACTGTAGCTATTGACGTTTGTGGGTCATAGAAGTTCGCAGTTTATTTTTAATAAGTCCCATCTTACTGAAACATAATTCACCTGAACAGTTGGAGATCATCAATGACAGGAACATACACAGAGCGATAGAAACATTAGGGATTTTTCGAAAAAGGTTCTCTGTGTACAGCAGCATAGGCCTAGCTAAAACAGAAGTGTGTCACAGCCCCCTGATTTTGCAAAATCAGCACGTTAAGCCATATTTCGTCAAGGAATGTATCAGACTACTGCAAATCTTCTGTGTATGTCGTGCCAGCCTGATCGAAAATTCTCGAATCTTGTCAGGCTCTAGTCTGTCAAAATCTGCTACAACTTGGAATAGGCTAATAAAAAGAATAATTGAAAGCGTGAATTCTCTGCCTTAGCGACGTCAACTTGTCTACAATATTATTACCAAAATAGGCCTATGTTTCAGCACGAAACTTGTCTCTACCTTGTAAGGTGAGCTTGCTGTTATGTGTAGGCATATGCCAGGAAACAAATCGCGTCGGAACAGAAACAAAAGTGGCGTCAAAATAATTATAATATTATATTGACTTAAAGAAGTCGAGCCAAAAGATACGCATGTAGCCTACATAGCAGTTGGCTACATGGCTGACATTTCAACTTTGCAATTTGTTTGTTTTAACTGAAACCAATGGTTCTTTCTTGCGAGCAAATAATTATTTGGTGCACTAAATTCTGTGTTTCTCCTCCAGTATTCCGACTTCAATCGGGGGGCCCCCTATAAGCGGGGGCCCCATGCTAAAGCATATTGAGCATACTGGTTAATCCGGCCCTGAATGTAGGCCCTATATAGTAATGGTTCCTAGCCGAGTTTATATACCTGCAGATATATCTCTCAAACACAGATCACCAAACACTAAAGACTTTATCCATTTTGATCACTGACATGGTTCAGTTTACTTATAGATATACCCAATTAGGTGAATGCCATTATGCAGCTGATGTTAGACAATGAAGCCTTTGGTCTTCAGCGTGAAGACCAAAGTAAAATGTAATTTAAAATTCCACATTTTTTTAGTGCTACATGTACAAAGCTTTAAAAGATATACCAGTCTAAAACGGATCTACATTAATTAAATAAAGCCCACAAGAGTAAAATTGTGATCACAACGCAATTATTCCCAGAAGTTAAAAGACATTGCTACGGCAATGTGCCCCCAATGAAATCACAATGCAATTATTACAAGATGTTGCTACGATATATAGCTTGTATGAAATCACAATGTAATTATTACAAGAGGTTGCTAGGGCAATATATCCTCTATGAAATCACAATGCAATTATTAAAATTAAGATGTTGCTACGATATATAGCTTGTATGAAATCACAATGCAATTATTACAAGAGGTTGCTAAGGCAATATATCCTCTATGAAATCACAATGCAATTATTTCAAGACGATACTACAATATATAGCTTGTATGAAATCACAGTGCAATTATTACAAGAGGTTGCTAACGCAATATAATATTATCCTCTATGAAAATTTAATCACAATGCAATTATTACAAGACGTTGTTACAATATATAGCTTGTCTGAAATCACAATGCGATTATTACAAGTGGTTGCTAAGGCAATATATCCTCTATGAAATCACAATGCAATTATTTCAAGACGTTGCTACAATATGTAGCTTGTATGAAATCACAATGCAATTATCACAAGAGGTAGCTAAGGCAATATAATATTATCCTCTATGACATCACAATGCAATTATTACAAGACGTTGCTACAATATATAGCTTGTCTCAAATCACAATGCAATTATCGCAAGAGGTTGCTAAGGCAATATATCCTCTATGATATCAAAATGCAATTATTTCCAGAGGTTAAGACAATCGTTGCTACAGCAACATGTTCTTTATGAAATTACAATGCAATTATTACATGAGGTTGCTATGGAAACATAATACTGTGTGAAATCACAATGCAACATGTCCTCTGCGAAATCACAATGCAATTATTCTGAGGGGTCAGAAGAGGTTGCTAAGGCAATATATCCTCCATGAAATCACAATGCCATATTATTCCTAGCGGTATCTTGCACATCCTCTGTGATATCACAATGCAATATTATTCCTAGCGTTAGCAAGCAATATCCTCTATGAAGTCACAATGCAATTATTCCTAGTGGTAGCAATATCCTCTGTGCAATTACTTATAATACCAACCGGTAGCAAGTGTACTGCATTGTATTTTTAGTTCCATAACCAGACATTACAAGGATAAACAAAATATATAATGCTTATAATAAATTAACATAATCTGGCTACACAGAAGACCCAAAAGGGGTCATAGACTCCGCTACTAGGGCCACCTGGGTAGTAATAGGGCCTACAGTTTGATGAAAAGCAGTCGATCTAACATTAGATATGTAAGGGTAACAGTATGCTTAACTAAAAACTCGATAGCACATCTTGAGGCTAAAGGCTTACTGTGTACGTTCATTGTATTTCAGTAGATTAAATTGTGGAGGATTTATTTAGTGTCCCTCGAACATGGAAGACCTTAGCTTTTGCTTAAACAATCGTAGGTTGGATAGTTGCTGAATTAATGGTAAATTAATTATTGTCGCTATTATTATTATTCCTAGTAGTAGTAGTATCATCATCATCTTCATCATAATCATTATCATCATTATTAATCCTATAATTATTATTATGCTTGTAATACAAACAATAGCGGAAACAATATCAATCAATCAATCAATTAGACATTTATATAGCGCGCTCTTCAAGGCAACTATTCAGAGGCGCTCCCAGCCCAACCTCGACGAAAGAGAACAGCCTTAAGAGCAGAGAAGAAAGAGGTGGATGAGTCTCGAGGGAGAGACCGCAGTCCAACAGGAAGGCCATTCCAGATAGTGGGACCGGCAACGGAGAATGCTCGCTGTTGCATGGTTGCAGTGCGAGCGAAAGGAACATGTAAGTCACCGCGGGCGGTGGAACGGAGTGAACGGCGACCAAGAAGTGCGGACGCTGGAAAACAAAGCTCACGTAGATAGAAAGGAGCGCGGCCAAGCTGACACTGCCAGAATATGTTTCTTATGGGTTTACCCATTGGTGCCATTGCATGGTATACTGTCTGGAAATGTATTTTGTTACATGGTAAGCAACAAAACTATCTGAAAAATCTGCAAAAACCTGGAAAAATATTAAACTCGACTCCATTTATGTGTAATATGACTCTTGGATCTATACACAATAATAGCTTATGGACAATACAGTTGTCTGGTACGTATTTGAAATGTACTGCTATAGAAGGATACTACACCTAAATTGGACAATGAAGGTGACAAATTTGGAGGTTCGAAGAAGACTGAATATAAAGAAAGATCTAATGCAAACAATAATGAAGAGAAAACTAAATCTATTTGGACATATATGTAGAATGGATGATAATAGAAAAATAAAAACCGTGATGATGGGAACTATGGATGGAAATGGGCGGAGGGGCAGACCCAACAGAGAGTGGACAGACGACATCGAAGATTGGTGTAAACAAGATCTGCACAGCTTAAGAATATTAGCACAAGACCGGGGACTTTGGAAAAAACTGATAGACCTTGCATTGGACACCTACGAGCCTTCGGCCCACGGATCCTGATGATGATGATGGTATGTATTTGTCATCTTCACCAGCTCTTGCCACCTCTTCATGAGGACAAATACTCCATTTGCAAGAGAGGACATCCTTGTTAAAGATCTAAACTGCTTCAAAGTAGTTTTCTTAAGCGATGTATCTGAAGTTATATTTAGTCGTGCATACATTATCTGCTCTTGTTATAGTCTACTTCAAATATTTAAAGTGGACTATAACAAGAGCAGATAATGTATGAATTAAATATAACTTCACATATGCTGTTTTGCACGTCACTTTTAAACAGTTTTGAGTTGTTCAAATTTCACTTGGGTATATTTAATTTCTGTAGACTTTCTAAGAGTACCGATATTTATTAATCTGTACATTTCATACAGTAGGCGATTTTAATTTTGCAAGCTGTGGTAACTCCAGCCCATCAATATCGACATCAGAACTTGACACCTGATGCAAGTAATCCTTCAACAACTGTTCCACAGGGCTTCTACGCTTCCTTCGTTGTTTCTTACTTAGAACAGGAGATGAAGCCCTCAGTCCATGTCCTGCTTGGCATACTTCACTATCGCTGCTATCAGAAGAAGGCATCGATAAGCCAGCTGAGCAACGTTGTTTATCACGAGCTTTTCTACTCTTCCGCTTTTGTGTAGGTGAGCCTAATATATCTGAGCATGAGCGAAGTTTATCCTCTTTTGTCTGTAGAGACTGGACTCGGGTTGGTGCTTCAGCGTAACAAATGCTGCCTTTTACAGAGTCAACCACAGTGAATTTATTCTGGTCCTTTCCTTCAAGATCTAGTGGAATGAATGAATATCTTTCCAGATACGTAGAAAATCCCTGTGCCTCCTTGGCAGAAGCTACAGAAACAACTTGAGCAACATTACTCGCAGAAAAGCTAAACGGAGTCTGCAACTCAGCAGATTTGCAGCCCAACTCCATTTTGTGATGTTCAGCAACGGTTTCAGATAGCAAAATTTCTTCTCCTTTCTTGCATGATATCACATCACGTTCAGGCACTGATATAAGTGGATCACTTTTGCCCAAAAAGGAATCCTTATCACCTTGCAACCCTTGTTCATACCTGGTCAGTAGACCAACTGGCAAGGATTCCAGTTTCTTATCTGTCAGAGATTCACGTATTAAATCACAAGGAAATGATTGGCACTGATCACATGACGAAAACAGTCTATTTCCAAAACTGGATGTACTATGACCTAAAAAACCTGCAGTACTACATTTATTTGGCATTTGAGTATTTTCTATCTCTTCCACTGGTTTTACCACAACGTTTTCACTCCTTTCCATGACAGCACTCGTTAAGGTATTTGCATGAATAGATTCCATATCAAGGAGAGAAGACTCTCTGTTATAATTTGAAAGCTCCAGAGTTTTCATAGGCGGAATTATTCCCTCTGGAATGATCATTCTCACGGTCCTGCTATCATCATAGGAAGGAGAAGATAAGGCAGAAATTTTAGCATCTTCCTCCTGAACACTGGAACTTGAAACTGGAACATTTCGAACCTCTGATGCTTGATCTCTGACCACAACATCTACAAAAGAGTTGCATACAAATTTGTATCAAAACCGATCGTATTTTACATATATATTTAAAAAATTTCTCCTCAACACCTCAATCCTTCCACAAGTCCCACACCCCTTATGATGATATTTTCAATGCTACATGCTTAATTTTTGCATGACCGAGTGCAACTAATGTTGATTTTATCTTGGTTGCCCAACTGTTGCTAACAATGATGCTGTATTCAGCAATTGCTTTGTTGTCAAATATTCTGCTTTAGTCAGTTTTTGTTGGTTACAATGGGGCCCTATCCTATTATAGAATTTAACGCTGCCGATGTTTTCCTTGAGGAATTGTTCTAGTCATTAAACCCATTATTCCTGTTGCTACATAAAATTTCAAATTCTACCAGTTAGTGTTGGATCGTTAAACTCAATTTTATGCAGTGTTCTTATGCTTTGAACAACTGTAAAATGTATCTAACTTTCATACCCTCTCTGTCCTGACATCTTTCAAGCAACATTCTCTTTCTGTCTGCAAGCAGCTACAATTTAAAGACACATGCATGACTTGCTAAAATCAAAGCCAAGCTGCGGATTTAGTAGAACAGTAATAGATTATAAATTTACTGTAACATAAGTAGTAATTAGCATCGTTATTTGCCCATGTAAAAAAGAGTTGACTTTAAGATCTTTTTCTAGGTACATAACTGTCTGGCCACTTGTGCTCCATCATGTCTTAGAGAGCTATTTATTTCAGTCTTGTTGTCAAGACCTTAAACCTCAAGACCAAGATCAAAACCAAGACCTTGAACCTCAAGACCAAGACCAAGACCAAGACCTTGAACCTCGAGACCAAGACCAAGACCAAGACCTTGAACCTCGAGACCAAGACCAAGACCAAGACCTTGAACCTCAAGACCAAGACCAAGACCAAGACCCAAAAAAATCGAAATCAGGTCAAGACTTCTAAAAATTGTCAAGTCGGAAAATTCGCTATTTTAATGAAAACATGAGTCTTTTATTTTATTCAAGCAAATTAACTTTAAATGAAAACTGCAGAGAAATCCGAATTTGTATTCAAAAGTCCTTCATGCAACCTCTTATACCAAATGCCTTTTGTATTTTATAAAAAAAAACAATTCGCTCAGAATTTTCTGACCAAGACGTGCCTGGTGGGCCTCATAAAAATTCCGCCATGTGAAAAAATACGTTCTACAGGTGCTGAAGTCGCTGACACACACACAGAGTAGGCCTAGCTTTTCAAGCACTGGATGTAAATGTACAGATAGTGAGTCCTTTTGAAATCTTCCCATGGTTTATCATACCGTCTGATACAGAATAACTGTTGCTGCTGCCAATGGGTTTTCCCGACCAACAAGACTTGTATCCATCCATAGATATTGGTCGTATGATGCAAGCAGGCTTGATACAGAATTCTTAAGTTCTGTTAAATGACTGTTCATATTAACAGCCGGTCTTGGTCTTGGTCTTGCGAGACCAAGACCAAGACCATGAACCTCAAGACCAAGACCAAGACCAAGACCTTGAACCTCAAGACCAAGACCAAGACCAAGACCTTGAACCTCAAGACCAAGACCAAGACCAAGACTTTTAAAAACGAACTCGAGTGCACTCGAGACCAAGACCTTGGTCTCGAGGACAACAAGACTGATTTATTTCACTGTCATCAGTCTCTGGTCACAGAACTCTGAACATTCTTCAGCCCAAGGTGTTCTGGTTGCCCGTCCATCTCATACTTTCGCTACACAACATGGTAGCTCTGCCATAATTGGACTCTAGAACTGACTGCCAGGCAACGTGTTAGATGAGCTTCTTGTTCTTTCTTGGTCTCTGTTTCCTTCTCGGCAAATTGTTCTAGACATTAAGTGTTATAGTTGCATCTACAACTGTATGATGAATAAACGAAAACTGATTGATTGATTGATTGATTGATTGATTGATTGATTGATTGATCTATTTCACCAGCAATTGAATACCATTCTGCTTGAACATAGTCTGGTCTTGTCAGGTCAGGAGAACCTCATAGGGGATTTCATAAAACAGGTGCTACATAAATGTGCAATAATGATTATGAAATCAATAAGTAAGTAAGTCAGTTGGTAGATCAATGTTAAATCAGTCAGTCAGTCAATATTGGTAAAGAATGTTAACAGGACTTCTGATAGCAAAGTACCATTCCCGATAAAATCTGATCTGTTGAAGTGCATTAAAAATGAAAGATTGCAATATCAGATTAACTCGGTTCTAATGACGAACTACTGACCTTGTGCTTGAGTTGGCATTTTACTTCCAACCGTTGACAGGCATCCCTGATAATTTCATTGAGCACCTGAATATCAGCTTCAGTTCTTCTCAGCTGTTTCCCAATGTCTGTCTCTTGTTTGTTGGACCGGTGCAAAGTCTTGGCTCTCCCTTTATCAGATGTACAAGGTATGACAGAGGTACAAGGTATCACAGAGGCACAAGATATGACAGAGGTAAAAGGTACTACGGAGGGATGTATTACAGAGGTATAAGGTTTGACAGAGGTACAAGGTATCACATAGGTACAAGGTATCACTGACGTACAAGGTATCACAGATGTACAAGGTATCACAGAGTGCTCCAGTCTTAAAGGGAACTCCTCTTTAGTGGCACTATGATTATTACATCCAGGGTTCCCCTCATGAGGTAGCAAAGATGCAGAAGTTGGCCCAGATGCAAAAGTTGGCACCTGATAACTAAACCCAGGGTTCCCCTCATGAGGTAGCAAAGATGCAGAAGTTGGCACTTGATTGGAAACACTTAGTCCAGCTTCCAAGTTTGGCATAAGGTTAGCATGCGTAACAGTTTCTGCAAGGGTATGCTCTGGCAAGATTTGCGCAGTTTTAGAAGACGGTCTTGAAGAAACTGGGATCAGAGCTGGAGTTTCAGGTGGTCTTCCAGTGGCAAATGGCTTTTCAGCAGATTCAGAAGAATAGGCATGCTTTGCAGAATTGCCAGAGTTATTGACAGCAACTAATTCACCAGCGTCTTTGTAAGGCACATTTAAAGGCCAATTAGAGCATTGTTTTTCGTGGGCTGAATCACACACAGTAGAAAATTTCTGTCCAATTGGAGACATTCCATTCTGCATACCCCTTCCAAATCTGCTGTGTTCAAGATCACATACTTCCAAAGCATCTACGAGACCTGTACTACTCACCCCAGCTGAAGCACTTATATGCACAGGAGTCGTATATGCATATTTTCCTGAGAGTCTGACACATGCAGATTCTTGAAGAACTGTAGTTCCAGCAGCTTTTGGTGAACATTCATAACAATTTCTTCCACTGGCAGTAGTATCTATAGACCAGTGATCTGGGCTAGAGGTCTGAGATTTTTCTACACAATCCCAAGTTGCAACTGAAGAACAAATTGCTCTGTGTGTCCTACATGTTTCCTCAGTCTCTACTTTAAAATTGTCAGCAGGAGAACATATACTATCTTTACAGACCTCTGACGAAACTCTGTGTATAAAAAGAGGCTCATTAACCAAATCCACCTGTTTTCTACTTACTTTTATCAGTTTTGGGCAAGAACTCGGTAACATTTCACCCATCCTGTTAGGTGAATCAGTTGTGTTAAGTAACTGTCCCCCAGTTTGTTTAGACTTTTCATTGACATTGGTAAACTTTGAACAAACATTTGCTGAATTTTCCAACATCCTTAAATGCTTTTGCTTATCATTTAGACCAGTACTTGGGCTATGCTTCCTGTCATCATGTTTCTTCCCAATCACAGTTAATTGCCTATATTCTGCCCCACAAAAAGGAGCTCCTACATTTCCTACACTATTTTGTGATGCCTCTAACCTATCTACTGATGACCAACTGTGATTTCCTGAATCATCTGCCTTTGTGTGAAGCCCGTTCATTCTACTCTCTTGTCCAAAACCCGATTTTATTAACCCGTGCACAGAAGCAGTTGTTGGTAATCCATTTGCAATCTGCGTATCTCCTGTACAATACTCAGAATTATCGGAAAGAGTAACAAACTTATTTTCATGGTTTGCAGCCAGTTTGCAACTGTTCATAGGAAGTTGATTTCTTTTTAAATCTTCATCACAGTTATGATGATTTTCTTTAGATACTCTGCTCTGATGCACTGAATTCTCTTGGGCATAAACTTGCGTAGTGAACTTGCAAAAATTATTCTTGTTGTTTGTATTCATATTGTTTTCACAGTGTGTTCTCCAAATTGGAGGTTTCAAGTCAGTTTTTCTATAGTTCAGGTGTTCTGCATGGCTTTTGGAAGGCGATGTTTCAGTGGTGTTATTTGGGGTATGTGAACGTCCTGAAATACCATTTTCTGAAAGTGGTAACTCTTGGCTAATGTTCTTTTTAAATGATGCATCAGATTGTATGTGATGGAAAGATGGTATTTCAAAAACATTATCTTTTAAACGAGGATGATGATTATGATCTTTGTCAGAAACTGCTCTCGAAGCAACGAAAGTTTTATATTGATCAAATTTTGGCTTCCTGATATCATTTCTAGTAATTCCTCTCAACCCTTTCATTTCTTGTGCATAATGACCATCCTCATTAAACCCTTCATACCTTCCAGGGTAATTTTCAGTATCAGTTGTTTTACCTTGGTAGTTTGGATTTGCTGATGGTTTTTGATGAAAATCATTGCTCTTTGCAGATAGATTTTTATCAACAATGCCTAAACTAGCAATTCTCCTTGATCTGTCACAATCTGTACCAGACCTTAAAGAAAATTCATGCTGCATACTATTCTTGACATTAGAGTTTTCTGTTAAATTTGAATTGGCGATCCCTTGGTGATCTGTAATTCCGAAGCAGCTCTCCTTTGAGCTAACAATTCCATTTGAATTCTGGTTGGAAGGAATGACATTACTGATGCTTGGGGCTCCAGATGTTTTATCAAAGGCACTTGAAGCACCGCTGGTGAAACTTGTTCTGTGGACTGATGAGGGCCGAGGCTGTCTGTCCTTTTGCTGGCAAGATATCTCTGAATAACTCCATCGCTTTCGACGTGCCAAGTAATCTGGATTAGATAACTCACCATAAGAAGTTCTTACGCCGCTAGCAAGATTTTGGTTCAGAGTTGTCATTTCTTTAAAGCTGTCATCTACAAATACGATTACATGCATTTCAACGTATGGAAATAATTAATATTAGTAGTGTATTAATTTTCAAAGCTCACACAATAAGACAGAACTGCTTTAATGCACTCATCTCTTAGTTTTAAATATAAAAACTAAACATAGAAATTATCTTTCAAGCCAGTTGTTGTTGTGCCTTTTTGCCAGTTTAAACTATTTTCCATTAAACTTTTTGTTTATATTTGACATAATAATTTTCAATTTTAACTTCAAATCCCATGTGATCAATAGTTGTTAGCAGGTGACACCAGTGCTATAGAAGTCATATTTGAAAATGTTAAAAATGAACTGCACTATTGCCAATGTCATTAAGTGCCCCTCCAATTAACTGAACTATAAGCTTAGGTGAGCCAGTTCACCTGCATGCGTAACGCGCACCGTTTGAATCACTGTTCGCGTCCTTAGATCCTGCAGTTACAACGTGCAAAACTCAAACTAGGGATACACTCATGTTTAAAGGAAAATATAATCTTTATCATTAACAAAAATAACAACATGAATACTTTAATTTCTCAGCGTAATTTACAGGCACTGCTAGGCAACCGTTCACTCATTCGTGTCGCGCGAATCAGATGGAACCTAGAATTAATGTTGTAGCGCATTTCTAAAATTTCCTTCATTTCGAAAGATACAACTTCCTTGCGATATCGTTGCATGGGACGGCCATAATATTAATGAGTTTAAAGAATAAGTTACAATTATCGATCGCATAATTCTCTTGATCAGCCGTGAACTGCGAAAAACTTCATATGACTAATAAAACGACGTAAAGTGCAATGTTAAATATTACACTTAACGTCGTTTTATTAGTCATACGTTTAAACGTATGTCTAATTCTTGTTCACAAATTTTGTAAACAAGAATTAGTCATTGAACACAAACTATTGGAGAGTTCATTTTTGGCACAGGCTATCATCGGTATAGCCACATATCAAAGTAATCAAACCCTGCGCTACGCTGGCGGACCAGCAACGCACGTGTTATCAACCAGGCTTTTCCCTCCTCCTGTATTCTGACCTGGAACCGAAACATTCCAAGCTAACCAACTGTAAGCGTACTTGATTTGATATAGCGTCACGAGTCAGCTGGTCTCTCTGACGCGGCTTTTGTGTGAGCTCAGAGACTTAGCAAGGCTTACATTTACAAAGAAGAGACAATTAAAGCGAGCAGTACAGGAAGTCGCCGGAAATTTTATCACCTTTTTTAGGCTTTTTAATTTCACTTTAGTAGACAACCTCGCCCTAACCAGAAGCGGGGTACTTTATAATGGGCAATGGCTGGACTACACCTCTGTAGAATCTGTATGATAAACAGCAGCAAGTGGTATTGTTCATCAAGGACGCCAGCTGTGGGGATTGACCATTATGGACGTCCGTGGAGGTGTGGGGTCACCCAAATTCAGACAGATGGGTTATGCGCAGTGAAGCTCCTAAATTTGGTACACTGAGTTATTCAGTATAGCTTGCAGTGCCTAATTAAAGATCAACGTCAGTCAGACAGCAAGCAGTCTACAGCGTTGGATCAATTTGAAGCCTTCGATCCATCTGATCCTCTGCCAATCCATCTGATCCTGTTTATTATACATATTGAAAGCTAGTTTACAAATACAAAATTATGAGTTTATTATTAGTTTAAAGCTTTCTCAATTTGAATGCGATGGCAAGATGACTATGGTTATGACTTATGCCAAGAACAACTGCACTGTAGGTTCCTAAACATTGTGCTAGTTAATAGTTAGAACAGGACCCAAGTGTGCTTTCGCAATAAGCAATACAAGCAAGTTCCATAGAACAGAGTTACATGTACATTTGTATGTTTTTGCATTGGTTGTGGGCTTGTGGCCACTGGCCGGGCCTTTGACTGTTATCCAATATAACCAGAAGTTTGAAATACTGAAGTTTCACTGTACTATGTAATTTATGTAGCAAGATTTCTACTTAGAAAGATTACCATTAGATACTATTGTATTGTCCCAGAAATATAAGACCAAGATCGAGACCTGTAACTTCTGTTTTAAAAGACAAAACACATTATAAATGATAATCTAGACAAAACAATTTACACTTCACTATTTAGAACTCCCAGCATATGAAAATCCAGAACGTCACGAACAACAGTCACAAGTACTTCTAGTAAAGTCAATGCATGTAAACAGTGGCTACACAGAGTTCCTACAAGGTCAAGCACATCTACTCGTGCAACGCAATACACACCTACTGGAGGTAAACAACACAAAAAGTCAATAGCAAATCTTAAATTGTGTGATTCTTAAAATAGGCACAGGTTCATCTTGAACCATCAAGAGAGAATAAAAAACAAAATAAAAAATCATCAGCAGGCAGCCATTATCATTAACTGTTCATTCAAAGTCCTACCAAGCCTTCGATTCGCTATGTTCAGTCTGCCTAGACTCTTACACTATATAACCACATACACAACTTCATTTTTATATGAAAACTTGACACATACATGATGTATCATTAACATTAACTGATACATTTTTATTTAAATTAACTGATACATCATAAATTTTATTGACAACTGATAAACCTTAATCTTGGTCAAAGAGACTTGTAAGAGACTTGTTTGTGCTGATGTTAGGAAGCTACAAGAGGCTTCATGCAGGTGCCACATAAATGTACAGAAATACACATATGGCTGACTGCACTGTAACTATACCAGTATAGTTTTATATAGAACATTACTTCACAAACCTTAGACTTGGGCAAATAATTTTGTGTTTCGTTCCAAGACTAGAAACAATTTGCAACACAGCAATTCTCAGAAAGTGGATAAAAACAGGAATAATATAAAAAAAAGTCCTTAGACTTTTAATGCTCTGCTTTCTAACGCTGGTTGCATCGAATGGCAGACGTAAATATAAAAGCAGAGTCCATTTTTTCCAGCCTGAATGCAAACACAAGACTTCAACTGAATCAAGACACACCTAATTAATCATTTCTGCAGAGCTAACAACTGCAGTGTGACTAAAATATTTAACTCCTGATTACTTTATAAATGGTTCATTGTTCAATGGTAAAATTCTAAAAACTAAATTTTTTCATGTGCATTCTTTCACAAGCATGGGAGTCCTATGGTGAACCGCTTTGAAAGCCACATTAGCAGGATCAAGCAGCAGACAGAAGAGCAGAATATTTATGATAAACAACAAATAGTCAGCAAATCCTTATTGCCAAAATCTATTTTTTTCCAAAACATAGACTCTCCCAAAGTGAAAATCACTGGTCAATAAAACCATTCAACCAGTTTAAATGTATCTAGAAAACTTATCAAATAAAGTTTCTGTAGCTGTAACTTCACAAAAATGCAATGGCTTTAGCAAATAATGAAGCAGGTTAGCTCTTGTTCAAGTACTTAAATTCCTCCTTTGGTCGACACACTGAGAAGAAATATCCAAGCAATCGACAAATACATTTTAAAATAACTCAGGAGAGTTGTGTGTGACCCTTCTAAATTCAGTTCACTCTGAAAAGTGATCCAAATTCACAGATTGAAGCCAGTAAGAGTTCAGAAATTCAGTGGCAGCAGCAAAAAGAAAAGCGACCAAGATTAAGAGAGGGGTTACATCGTTGTCAAAGTATCTTGCAATGTGGCGGTCAAAGTAGTTCACCATTCTCGTTGTCCTCCAATTCCTCTGGTCGCTCGTCCCTCGTAAAAGGGATAATTGATTTCTTCTCACTGTCATGAATGCGAAAGTGCCTTGAAATGCAGAATAAGAAGGCACACTGTAAAAACTCGGTAAACTGTTTCAATATTGTTACAAATCATTAATTCAATTTTTTATGAAATCTCTTTCTAAGTAAAAGCCAGTTTAACTGTAGTAAGCTCCAAGTTCAGTTCAAGTCTTAAAATACCTGACTACATCCCACTTGTAAGCATTGTGTTAATCAATGCCCCAAAGAACTATAGATTGTGTTTATTTCAAAACTACTTATACTTTCTCAGTTTTATTTTCCTTTCCACCTTGATTGATAGCCAATTCAACCCAATCAAGATGGATATCAGGTTTTAAAGAATGCAGACAGAAGGCTCAAACACTGAAGTCTTGATGTTCCTAAGTGAACCATTCCACAGTGATAGACCAGACACAGCTAAGCACTCGTGCTGCAGTGTACGTTGCATTGATCAACGGACACTGACTTCTGTTGCGCAAAACACCAGGACACCTTAGAACACATCCCATTCGAAACCACTACACTAAACAAAACGCCACGAAATCATAGATATGACTGGATCTTTGGTTTCTTTAATTCAACAGTATCCTTGTATATACTCGGCAATAAGTCGGCTTCGAGTATAAATCGTCCCCTTAATTTTGGGCTGGGAAAGTGAGAAAATAATATATTGACCCCAATATAAGACGTGGCCATAAATCACGCGTCAATCTGACAAGGGAAGTGTTGAACTTCGCACCACCGCTGTTCAGTGGTAATACATTAATAAATTTTGAAGCCACGTAGGCCTAATAAAAGCCCCTTAAAGTATAGTTTAACGATTTAAGTATTACTTTAAGTATTAATTTCTGCACAATTCTATAAATATAGTTTATTTTCGTACATGCGGACTTCGTACCTTTTGCTGTTCGTCAACAAACCTGATAGTGCGTCTGTTAGTCACTTAACCCTGACATCGTGTAAAGACCACGTACCGTAAACTGGGGCTACTTTGAACACTTTTTACGTTTAAACAAGAACCACAAACTTGTCTTATTGGAATTCGTTATTATTTTATTTTTAGCCTAGGGGGCATATGAGGATCTGATGATCCAGTAATTTTAAAGTATTTAATGGGCCATTTTTATTCCCTTTTTAAAAAAAAACCGAGGTGTTCAAAGTAGCCCCGGGTCTGGGGCTACTTTGAACAGCAATGTTGTGTCATTGTTTGTTCAAAGAAGACACTGTCATAGGGTTACTTTGAACACATTTTATCTTTAAAAAAAATTACCAACAGTCACCTACATGTGTAGAACATTCAATAAGTAAGTAAGTAAGTAAGAAAGTAAGTATTTTCTTTATTTAACCGGTTGCAAGAGATTAGCACTCCAGTGTACATGCATCAAATAATACAAAACAGAATATAACAGTTAAAAAAACAGCATCACAACCAATAAAGGTACAGCATTCTCTCAATAACATTTTTCCTCATGTTATTGTCCAGTGGAGTAAGCACTCTATCGTGAGACCGAGGTCGGAGAACAGAAATTTTAGGTTTCTTAGGTGGGAGCAATTTGTGAAGTACATGACCAGGATTTTTGAAGACCCCCGTAAAAAGGTCGACATCTGCCTTCCTACAGAGTTGGTCGAACGTTGGCCCACCCTCTGGCAGGTACCCCAGCCTAGTCATCTTGTTTATAATGGCTTGCAGTTGATTTTTATCGTGCTGGAATGCAGTGACAAAAAGTGAAAAGTGTCCAGAGAGCAAACAGTAAGTTAATAGCTAATATAGTTTTAGGAAAAGCTATCAGCTACTGCATGCAGATTGTTCTTATATGGTTGCAGTTCACATGAAGGGAACAAGCCTTCCCCTTCTGTCCTCTTTCTGAATAGTCAGTTCACATTTCAGCTGTTGAAGTTTGACAAAGGATTTATCAATAACGGCTGTAGCTGTTGAAGTTTGACAACGGATTTATCAACAACGGCTGGCCATGAAAAGAGAAGTGAAATTCATTGAGTTCATCGTGCAAATGTCATCTCACATTTATGGTTCTTGTTATCAATATGTAGAATCTTTCCAAAAATAAAACTTGGAATTGACGCCTTGTTTGCCAGTCTCAGACTGTACAATGTAAAATTTCCAACTGTTGGCTTAATTTTCTGTTGGACCTTGCTACAAAGTGGTTCGTCATACGAATCGTCAGCGGCTTCATGGGAATTAATACCGGTACCACTGATCATGTCATCTTCAAACTCGGTGACATTCTGTATCGTCACCAGACTTCTAACCATCATCAGCATCAAAATTATCAGCAATTTCGCTTGCATCAGCATTACCATAGTTAGATTACTGCTACTGATACCGGTACAGGTATTAATTGAAGCTGTACATATACCGGTACTGGTACTACAGATACCGGTAGGTTCATTCAAGTCCTCCACAGCAATGTTTTTACCTGGTGCAACATTCTCTTTCTGCGCCGCCTACGTTCAACATCTTCTTGACACCATGCATATATCGGCTAGCATGCCTATCGGTGCAGCTGAAACGCGATGTTTGACAGGTAGATTGACAGGTAGATTGACGTAGCAAATTCAATATGGCAAAGAACTTAAGTTGGAACAGTTTGCAAGAAAGTGCGAAGCAATTAGGCAAGTACCTGATAGCGTACCGGTACCGGTAATATATCAAAACCCAATGTGGGGTTACTTTGAACATGTTCAAAGTAACCCCCATAAAAGCTATATTACAGGTACCAGTTTAAAATCAGCTAATTATACTTCAAAACAGCTTAGCAAACACAAAATTGTTAAAGTGCCGTCATGTAGTACAGTCATAGGTTGAATAAAAGGCAGGAAGTCAAAATTATGTAGTTTAGTTAAACGTGTACAAACAAAAGTTTGACAAGTTTAATAACTACGTTCACAATACCACAACTATTCACTTCCGTCTGAGAAATAAGTAAGTAACGAGAAGCTAATATATTTTACATAAATAATGAAGATTATGATTGTGCCTATCAAAGAAAGTGAAAAATCAGAGAAATTTTATAGTTATAATGACTTTATGAACTACTTAAACATTTTCTGGAAAAGTGTTCAAAGTTACCCCGCTGTTCAAAGTAGCCCCAGTTTACGGTACAAGACTTAGTATGCCTAGTTTTATCAGTTACTTATGATCTGAGTGAGCGAACGAGATACCTGTACGTTTGTAATTGTATTCGAGAAAGTAGAAATCTAATCTTATTATGGCACAATTTATTACGTTAACTTGGTTTATTTTTGGGCTAATTCCTGAAAAAAGAAACTGTCTTAGCTAAAAAAAACAATCTTAATTATAGAACTACCTGAATAACTAAAGAATGCATCTAAACTAAAGAACTATTTTAAATAAAGAACACTTCTTAACTAAAGAACACAATTTTTATTCACTAAAGAAAAAAATCATAACTAAAAACACATCATAACTAAAGAACTATCGTAACAAATCTTAACTAAAGAACTATCTTAACTTAAGAACACATCTTAACTAAAGAACATATTCTAACTAAAGAACATACCTTAACTAAAGAACACATCTTAACTAAAGAACATATCCCAACTAAAGAACATACCTTAACTAAAGAACTATCTTAACCAAAGAACACATCATAACTAAAGAACTCTCTTAACTAAAGAACACATCTAAGCTATAGAACATATTCCAACTAAAGAACATACCTTAACTAAAGAACACATCATAACTAAAGAACAAATACCAACTAAAGAACATATTTTAACTAAAGAACTATCTCTACCAAAGAATACATCTTAACTAAAGAACTAACTTAAGCAAAGAACACGTCTTAACTAAAGAACATATCTTAACTAAAGTATACATTTTTAACTAATGAACACATCATAACTAAAGAACACATAAATGAAGAACTATCTTAATTAAAGAACACATCTTACAGAAAAAATCTTAACTAAAGATAACATCTAGACTAAAAACCTATCTCAATTAAAGAATATATCTAAACTAAAGTACTATTTTGACTAAAGAACACGCCTAAACTAAAGAACATAGCTTAACTAATGAATATATCTTAACTAGAGAACGCGTCTTAACTATACGACAATCTTGACTAAAGAACAATTCTTAACAATAGAACAATCTTAACTAAAGAACACATCTAAAATAAAGAACTATCTCAAGTAAAGAACATATCTAAACAAAAGTACTATTTTGACTAAAGAACATGTCTAAACTAAAGAAAATAGCTTAACTAATAAACACATCTTAACTATAGAACACATCTTAACTATAGAACAATCTTAACTAAAGAACACATCTTAACTATAGAACCACCTTAACTAAAGAACACATCTAAACTAAAGGCCTATCTTAAACAAAGAACACTCCTTAACTAAAGAATATATCTTTACTAAAGAACACATCATAAATAAAATACACATCATAACTAAAGAACTATCTTAACTAAAGGACACATCTTAACTAAAGAACACAACTTAACTGACGAACATATCCCAACTAAAGAAAAGAACGCGTCTTAGATAAAGAACTATCGCAACTAAAGAATACAGCTTAACTAAAGGACTACCTTAACTAGAGAACATATCGTAACTAAACAACTTATCTTGACTAAAGAGCACATCATAACTAAACATATCCTAACTACAGAACAAATCCTAACTAAAGAACTATCTTAACGAAAGAGCACATCTTAAAAAAGACACATTTTAACTGAAGAACACGTCTTAACTAAAGAACACATCTTAACTAAAGAACTATCTTAATTAAAGAACACATCCTAAATAAAGAGCCATCTTAACTAAGGAATATGTGTTAACTACAGAAGTATATCTAAAAGAACTATCTATCTAAACTAAAGAACACATCTAAACTAAAGCACTATCTTAACTAAGGAACGCATCTTAACTAAAGAACACATTTCAATTAAAGAACTATCTTAATTAAAGAAAAATCTTAACTAAAGAACATATCTTAACATAGGAACACATCTTATCTAAAGAACTATCTTTACTAAAGAACACTTCTTAACTTAAGGACTATCTTAATGAAACAACACATAAAAACTAAAGAACTATTTTAAAAACTAAAAAACTATTTTAACTAAGAACTGTCTTAACTAAAGAACACATCTTAACTAAAGAACATATCCTAATTAAAGAACACATCTTAACTAAAGAACACATTGAAACTAAACAACTATCTTAATAATTAAAGAACATATCTTAACTAAAGAACACATCTTAACTAAAGAACTATCTTGACTAAACAACACATCTTAACTAAAGAATATGTCTTAACTACAGAAGTATCTTAACTAAAAAAACCGCATCTAAGCAAAAGAACTATCTATCTAAACTAAAGAACACATCTAAACTAAAGAACTATCTTAACTAAAGAACACATCGTAACAGAAAAAACTCAACTAAAGAACACATCTAAACTAAAGAACTGTCTTAGCTAAAGAACACATCTAAACTAAGAACTATCTTAACTAAAAAACACAGCTTAACTAAAGGAAAGAAGAAGGGCTTAATCAAACTGAACAAACATAATGCAACAAATCACTAAAGTAAACCTGTATATTGACAGTCATTATTACATTAAACTGAAAAACTAGGAATGGCAAAACTCTGGTAATGTAATTGAGCCGCAAATGCCAGAATATCTTTATGTTTATACATTTGTTGTTCCCCCTAAAATCTCTGCCAGAACAGAAAATATTTCGAAACGTCTCGTTCAACAATTCTAGAAGCAAATTGCTCTGTAAAAAATAAGTATATACTGACTTCAAAAACTGTGGGTAATAAAATCAAGCGGGAAGGTAAAGATAGCACTGTAGTGGAATTTTGTAATTATTTTCAAAATCAATACCTCTGAATAGTTGTGTCCAAAAAGAACACCGCTGCTTGTCCCGCTCTCTATTCCACCCCACTAAATTCACCAGTCCACCGCCTGCACTCTGCTGCATGTAGGTCTACCTCCTCAATATATTTGAACCCGCTGTCTCCGCCCAAAGACCCCGATCCACCATCCCCATTTTCGAGGTTCTGTGATCGATAATCAGGATTAAGGATACATACCAAATTCTTCAGCTCATCGGAACCATCGATACAGTCAAACACCGATACAGTCAACACCTCTGGACTCCAGTGCTACCGCCACAAACGCACGCGTTCGGGTGAGAGTGGCGTATTTAGATCTTTTGGCGGCGACTACCCGGTTTGCGGCCTCACCTGCTCCGGTTGATGTTGCTGCCAGATGTGACTGTAAATGTGTCAGAAACGTTTACATCCCAAGTGAAGCACCTTCCACATGACCACGGGAAAGCGTCATGCCGTCCGGTCGCTTACCATCCTCTCTGGTGAGGCCCAAAGGTTCCTTCTGAGAAAGAATTTTAGCCCTTCTAAACGATCTCCATATGATATCATTGAGCATGTTGTGCTGTTGTTGTCTGCCAGCATTTTTTTTCTGCAGACAAGGCCGTGGAGTCCTCCGGCGTTAACTCTTTCACTACAGTGACACACATGTGGTTCGCATAGTGTCGTTCGGAGTCGCATTCCAACCGCGATCCGCATCACTTCATCAGACAAGCGGAGTCCCAATGCAGTAACCGGAGGAACTAGCAACCAGTCTCCCGCGTGTCGTGCCCGAGAAGCTAAGAGACGAGCCCGGTTCAGTGCATTGTTCGCAGACTCGTGCACAGTTGTCCACGCCTTATTTGTCCAGCGGTTATCCCATTCTCTTTGACGATGAGCTGTTAATCCTGTTGGTGGTTCGGCACCCGCGACTACCATGCTTTCAGTGGTGTACAAGTTTACTAGAATAACTAGATCGTCTGAGGTATCAACTAATTCTGATTGCAGTATGTGTGCTTGGAGTTTGCTTGTGCTCGCAGCAGAGGCCAAGAAGGCAGAAAGTGCCAGCGTATACTATAAATGTAAATGTTCGCGATTTTCTAAAGCGACCGTATATGGCCTCGACCCTGCTCATTTTTCAATGAATTGATCGAATGAGATCCTTCACCACCGCTTGCCCATTTGAATTGTTGCCACGCCATTTAAGGTCCCCATGTTGGGACCGTGCTAGCCCGAGATTTAAATCTATGAAATAAGCCACCTTCGGGCAGCGAACCGCGGTCCGCATGCGTTCTAACACAGAGTCGCATGAGACGCGCAGCCAACGCTCTTACCGATGTAGCTAACTGCAGCACAGCGTAACCCAATTAGGCGACCATCCTTCACTGGAAGAAATGCCTGAAGCCAATTCTCATCCGATAGTTCCACTTTCAAAATGATCGACAATCCATTTCTTAACAAAGTCAAATCTGGTTAGACTAGGACAGTCGACGCAAACGTCTGTACGCAATGTACAGAAGAGTTTTGGCACTCCCAATCCATTTTGTAACAGGATTAGAGAGTCATGTGTGTGAAGCATGAACAGCCTCCCTACAGATCGTTCCAGGTCATCGGCCTTCTTATTTACCACCTTACCGACGCCGTCCGACGGCTGGCCCAGGCATCAGAGGTGAGCCCAACAGGGTCGTCTCTCCTAATGGAGTGTGTGTGAAGCCGTAGAACGAGGGATAGTCGACTTTATTTTCGTAATTCTGGAAGATTTTCGCATTTCGCCCGGTTAAGTTGAAACCCAATCGTAGCTGACTCCTGGGCGATCAGCTGAATACCTTGGGCCACCTCGTCCATCTTGCCTCCCAGTGTCAGATCATCTAAGATATGCTACTCTTAAATCCGATTTCAGCGTTAACGGAATCGGCTATACTGTGATGCAGAATTCCAACGGACCCAGCGGATCCCCCTGCTCCGGTATATATCTCTTGCGACCTCTTGCAGGAGAGTCCCTGCGAAGTGCGAAGAGTATTAAAGGCATTGACAAAATCTAGTTTCACCAGAACTCCATTTGTCGGCATCGAGGTGACCCAGCGGCGGTAAACCGGGTTGCGTGTACTGCTGCTTCGGCACTTCCTGGTATGCCAACCCCCAGTCAAATAGGGTCGAGTAGAGGAGACAATCTGGCAACAGCGAGGGTGACACAGGGTGTTCGCACATTTAGCAGCTATAGGCGCTAAGGCGTTGCAACGTGTATCCGACCGCAATTGGTCTGATGCCTCCGTCTTTTTTCTTCAAAGCAATCAGATTGGCCCGTATGTGATATCGTTAACTTCGACCGGTAGGCTGCCTTCCAAAATCAGACTCACCAATTCGCTCAGGTGGTGGATGAGGTTACAATCGACTCCAACCGAAGTTAAGTCTGTGGAGGACTGGAGGTATTGTGGACCGTCTGGACCAGCTGCCGAGCCTGCCATAAACGAAGAAATGGCCTCGACGATCGATCGCTCTGAAATCCTCAACGGAGCAAACCGATCTGAAAGCTTTGGATCACAGATTGGTCTCCTGTCGGACGGAGCTGGCGGGTGCTTCGCCTTTAATCCAGCCAACGTCTCAGGAGTGTCGGGAGCTGGTTCGTCATCGCTGCAGATAAGGCCGATGGCAGCCTGGTAATCATCATCTTCCAGTTTGCTGGTTATAACTGCTGATGCAATGTATTTTGCCAAGTCACGTTTCATCGGACCTGTTTAACGAACTGGCATTGGCTTATTTTCATCGTCGCCTGCATTGCTTGCCGGTCCTTTTGAACGGCATTTCGTAATTCTAAAGATAATTGTCCGCGTTAGGTTGCGTTCGACTCCCCCTCTTTTTGGCTTGGGCAGAATGCATCGTCCACAGGCTAAGATGTCCGACCATTTCCCATGCAGTGTCATCTGGTTTCCTTACGCCATCCTCTACGAGTTCACCAAAAAGGGCGGAACACGATGCTCTTGCCAATCGAGGAATTCCTTTGACGAGCGAACCTCTTTGTTTAACCTCTTAGCCTTCTTCGGTCCGAGACTTTAGTGTCGTACGTACTGGACCAAGAGCTGACCTTTGCGCAACACATAAACCTGCTTTGCTGTAACTGTTACTATCAGCTGCGCCAACTTAGAGTGGTCTCTCGCTCTCTAACCTCCACCGCTGCTTCCATGCTAGTCCACTCATTTGTCGTAACTCGCAATGACTATTGCAGTACACTCTACGTACCTTGGTCTCCCAGCGGCTGGGATTGGGTGCTTGGACCGGGTCCTGCGGGAAGCGGCACGCCTTACTGGTCGCATCCCGAGATCTGGCCACGTCACTGAGTACATGCGGGATGTTTTGCATTGGCTTCCTATCCCGCAGCGTATTGCCTATCGAGTATCTGTCCTAGTGTGGCGCTGCCTTGTGGAAGAGGCCTCTGTGTATTTGCGAAAGCATTGCCGCTTCACCCTGAACATCCAGCGCCGTGGTTCCTTGCGCTCTTCTAAGCAGGTTGATCTCGAGCTTCGGGTTCCCCGCTCACGGACCGCCCTTCGGCAGCGCCGTGATTTTTCCATCGATCGCTGGCCCTGCAATCTGGAATGGGCTCCCTGTAGCGCTTCGCTTGGTTCCAAGCACCCATTCCGTCACATTTTACTCAAATCTTAAGACTACTCTTCAGCTGGGGTTGGGTCGGGAGTGCTTCGGAGTAGATAACCTTGAAGAGGCGCTATACAAATTCTCCGTATGAATGAATGAAAATCGCGCTGGGGTCTAGTACGTATACGTAACGTTGCTGGTGGCTGGCCAGATCCGGGACAAGGAGAAGGCCTATACCCATGACGATGAATGGTATCATCCAATAAATGTGTTTTAAATTGTGCCCAGCATATAAGGCCATGCAGTCCCGTTTCCCTGGGTAGGCGTCCTATTCGTGTTACGTTTCAAGCGATAACAATTTTATTCAAACGAAACTAAGGTAAGCAAATGAGCGCTATACTGTGCAACGAGATGAATGTATAGGCTACTCCGTGGGCTTTGTCCTCCTCAGAAAGTTAACACAATTTACGCCCCCGGACGCATAACCTTATAGTTACCTTACCCATCCACAAAAGTCCACAAAAACGTATATATAGGGCTTACCTCGCATGCTATATAAAAACATCTACTAAGCACTGAAATTCGAAACTATTGATTACCTGTAAAACCCACGCTTCCAGTACTCTTATAGTCTTGCAACAAGCAGGGTTGTGCCTGCTAGATTGTCTCAACAAACGAATACAATGAACGTAACGCTCGGCCTGCAAGAAACAATGCGTTGTCATGGCAATGATGACGTCATAGGCCATTTATACACGATTTGGCGAAATTTTGAAAGGGGCGATGATCGCTGATGACAAAAATTTCAAACCAAACTGTGCTGAATCCTGACCGATTCGACTTCGACGGACAAAGTCTTCGAAATCACGAGATGTAGACTTAATAATAAATATACAAATCCAACTCTAACGACCACATAAGCTGGAGAATTTATATAATTTGCGCCAAGTATGAAAATTTCGACTTACACCAACTGATGACGTCACGATAATGAAATTGGTAATGCGCAGTGAGGCTCCTAATTTTGGCACAGTTATTCAGTATGGCTTGCAGTGCCTAATTATCAGTCTTGTTGTCCTCGAGACCAAGGTCTTGGTCTCGAGTGCACTCGAGTTCGTTTTTAAAAGTCTTGGTCTTGGTCTTGAGACCAAAAGTCTTGGTCTTGGCCTTGGTCTTGAGGTTCAAAGTCTTGGTCTTGAGGTTCAAAGTCTTGGTCTTGGTCTCGCAAGACCAAGACCAAGACCGGCTGTCAATATGAACAGTCATTTTACAGAACTCAAGAATTCTGTATCAAGCCTGCTTGCATCATACGACCAATATCTATGGACGGATACAAGTCTTGTTGGTCAGGAAAACCCATTGATAGCAGCAACAGTTATTCTGTATCAGACGTACGGTATGATAAGCCATGGGAAAATGTCAAAAGGACTCACTAACTGTACATTTACATCCAGTGCTTGAAAAGCTACTGTGTGTGTGTCAGCGACTTCAGGACCAGGTCCTGTAGAACGTATTTTTTCACATAGCGGAATTTTTATGAGGCCCACTAGGCACGTCTTGGTCAGAAATTCTGAGCGAATTGGTTTTTATAAAATACAAAAGGCATTTGGATTAATATTTTGCATGAAGGACTTTTGAATACGAATTCGGAATTCTCTGCAGTTTGCATTTTAAGTTAATTTGTTTGAATAAAAAAGGACCCATGTTTTCATTAAAATAGCGAATATTCCGACTTGACAATTTTTAGAAGTCTTGACCTGATTGCGATTTTTTGGTCTTGAGGTTCAAGGTCTTGGTCTTGGTCTCGAGGTTCAAAGTCTTGGTCTTGGTCTTGAGGTTCAAGGTCTTGGTCTTGGTCTTGAGGTTCAAGGTCTTGGTCTTGAGGTTTAAGGTCTTGACAACAAGACTGCTAATTATAGACCAACTGCTGCGCTGGATCCATTTGTTCAACGTGGGGTATTACAGTACACATGTACCACACCCAGTAGCACACTTAGCCCTGCAAAATCGATGGGGCATAGCTTAATCAAGGCCAAAGGGGTCATCCATAAAGGACGTCAGCAATGACAGGGGAGGGAGAGGTCATCGAAATGCTGACGGAAGGGGGGTTATGACCAGTGCGGACGTCCGCATCTAAACTTTTTAAGTTGATAGTTTTTTAAACACCACATTGTTTCAACCTTCCTCAAAAGACAAAAAGGTCAGTGAGCATGCATGGTACAACCTTGACTGCGACTTTAAAAGAGGCTTTTATTATTGTACATCCTGATCGATATTAAACCTAAACGGTCACCTAAACATGCACAGGAACTGTCGAATAATTGTAAAAATTGACATCAAAAATTGGCTTTGGCGTGCGGACTTCCGCAAACGGGAGGGAGGGGTAAGGTCAAATGCGGACAAATGGGGAGGGAGGGGTCCAAAGTAGGCCCTAGTTTGCTGACGTCCTTTATGGACGACCCCAAAGGGAATTGGGAGGGTGCTTCCAAATTCGGGCAAGGGTTCAAAGTACATGTAGGTCATTCTTGCCGAAGGGCTGTATGGGCAATCCTTCTGCGTAGTTTAGCAATTTTAATTAAGCAGTTTCTTAGCCTGGGCATATGAACATGTGGCTAGTCCTCTAGTTCACCGCCCATCTCCCTACATCTACGATGTATAATAGTCGGTGAGCTTAATTTATAGCCGAGTTCAATTACGGCATTAACCAGTCTATCCTGGGATTAAGATTTAGTAATCTTAATCCTAGGTCTATCCTACACACGGAACCTATATTTACACCGCTTGAAAGTTACAATTTTCAAACTAAAAATTATGAGTTTAAAACTTTCTCAAATGCGATGGCAAGATGTTCTATGGTTATGCTAAGAACAAATGTACTGTAGGTTCCTAAACAATGTGCTAGTCACCAGTTTGAAAAGGACCCGAAAGCGCCTTCACAATAAGTGAGACTTCGATATAAACAGGTTCCAAAAAACAGTTATATCTGTATGTTTTTGCATTAAATATTGCCAGGCCTTTGACTGTTATTCGATTATAACCAGAGGCTCGAAATACCGAAGTTTTAATGTGCTATGTAATTTATATAACAAGATATTGTGCCTCTGAGTAGGTCTCTTGAAGACACGCTATATACATTTTCAGAATGAATATCTACTTGGAAAGATTACCACTAGATACTATTGTAATGCCCTAGAAAAAATAAGACCAAGGAGACATGTTACTTCTGTTTTAAAAGACAAAAACATTCTAAATGATAATCTAGACATAAAACAATTTACACTTCACTATTTAGAACTCCCAGCATATGAAAATCCAGAACGTCACGAACAAACAGTCAATGCATGTAAACAGTGTTTAAACAGAGTTCCTAGATGGTTACACATGGAAACTCGTACAAGGTAGTACAAACCTACTGGAGGTAAACAACACAAAAAGTCAATAGCAAAATCTTAAATTGTGACTGATTCTTAAAACAGGAACAGATTACAGATGTAACTTGAACCATCAAGAGAATGCAAAAAACAAAATTAAAATTCATTAGTAGGCAGCAATTATCATTAACTGTTCATTCAAAGTCCTACCAAGCTTAAAATATTTCACCACAAACTTCATTTTCAAACTTGACACATACATGATACATCATGAATTTTAACTGATATATCATTAATTTTTATTATAATTAACTGATACATTGTTAATTTTATTGACAACCGATAAACCTCTATCTTTGTCCAAGATACAAGAGACTTGTTTGTGCCGATGTTAGGAAGCTACAAGAGGTTTTCTACAGAGGCCACCTAAATGTTCCGAAAACACATACGGCTTCTGTAACTATGCCAGAGTAGTTTTCTACAGAACATGTCACTGTGCCAGTAGTTTTATAATAAAACATTACTTCACAAACATTAGACTTGGACAAATAGACTTGGACAAATAATTCTGTGTTTTACGCCAAGACTAGTAACTATTTGCAACACAGCAATTCTCAGAAAGTGTATAAAAACACGAATAATTGTAAAGTGTCTGTCGTTAAAGTTTCAATGCTCTGTTTTATAACGTTGCTTACACAGAATGGCAAGCGCAAATACAGAGTCCATTTTTTCCAGCTTGAATGCAAACACAACACTTCAACTGAATCAAGACACACCTAATTAATAATTCAGGTATAACATAATTTTATGCAGCCAACAACTGCAGTGTGACTAAAATAATTTCCTCCTGATTACTTGATTCCAGTTACTTCTAAATGGTTCATTGTTCAATGGTAAAAAATCTAAAAACTAAATTTGTTCATGATGGGAGTTTCACATGCATGGGAGTCCTATGGTGAACCGCTTTGAAAGCCACATTAGCAGGATCAAGCAGCAGACAGAACAGCAGAATATTTATGATAAAGAACGAATAGTCCGCAAATCCCTACTGCCAAAATCAATATGTTTCTGCCAGAACAGAGACTCTCCCAGAGTGAAAATTACTGGTCAATAAAACCATTCAACCAATTTAAATGTATCCAGAAAACTTATCAAATGAAAAGTTTCCTTTGATATAACTTCACAAGAATGCAATGTCTTTAGCAAATAATAAGGCAGGCTAGTTCAAGTACTTAAATTCCTCTCTTGGTCAACAGACTGAGGAATATCCAAGCAGTTGGACAAATACATCTGAAACAACTCGGCAGAGTTATTTATGACCCTTCCCATTCAGTTCACTCTGGAAAGTGATCCAAGTTCACAGATCGAAGCCAGTAGGAGTTAAGAATTTCAGCGATAACAGCAAAAACGAATGCAACCAAGATTAAGAGAGGGGTTAAGTCGTCAAAGTATCTTGCAATGTGGCGGTCAAAGTAGTTCACCATTCTCATTGTCATTCTAATTCCTCTGGTCGCACGTCCCTCGTAAAAGGGATAATCGATTTCTTTTCAATGTCATGTGAAAGTGCCTTGCGCATGTCTGAAAAACACAGAAAAAAGTAGCATTGCAAAAAATCGGTAAACTGTTTCAACATTGTTACAAATCATTAATTCAATTTTTTAATGAAATCTCTTTCTAAGCATAAGCTAGTTTAACTGTAGTAAGCTCCAAGTTCAATTCATGTCAGCATAATGAGGCTACGATATGATAGTGAAATCGCTGTAAATATAGGCTACCCCTCCCAATGACCAGACAAATGTCGATCAGTCTCGTCTCTTAGCTGGTGCCAGTTGGGAACTAAAGCATCTGTAACTTCAATATATCTGCACTGTTCTGCAGGTCCACTGTACGATAAGGACCGAAAAGAGCATTCAAAATAAACAAGACTTTCATACAAGTGGGTTCGATAAAACAGAGCTATGCTTGTATGTGTTAGCATTAATTGTCACCTGGCCATTTACCGTTATTCTACATAACCGGAAGTTCGAAATACCGAAGTTTTGTTATACATACATAGCCATATTTGCAGGGCAGATATTGTAAGCAATACAGTAATCCAATAACATAAACAAACCATAAGCATCTTCGTCAACGTCTCCAGAGTAGTATTCAAGCACTTTACGATAGATGATGTAACCAAGACGTTTGTACATGTCCACTGCCACGTGGTTTGATACTCTCACAAACAAGTCAACAAAGTAGCACTTCTTCCTGTAAACATCCAAAGAAAAACACAAAGTTATGTTAACAAAGGCCGAGTGATAATCTACTGGTCAGCGTGATGGACTATGAATCGAGAAGTTTTGGGTTCAAATCCCTGGCGCCAGGGAGAAAATGTTTCCAACTGTCTGCTCCACTTACACTCCCTAGCCAATTCAGCTATGATGAACAGACCTGTCAGTGAGAAGATCAGACGGCAAGGGAGAGGGCTGATCAACCACCAGTTTGTTGAGGCTAATATAAATGAAGTCGCTAATACTTCACACTCATGGCTGCTTCTCGGGGCAAAGAATAACGGCAGTCCCTTAGACTGCCGTTATTCTTTGCTAACAAGACAAATGTGTAAAACAGATGTCCAGATACATAGAAATAAACAGTAACAGTTTTCCACAGCATCACCTTGTCACCTTGTGCTGTCAACTCCTGGAGCTCTAGCGATCGCCATGACAAACCCTCTCCATTGCTTCCTATTCGAAGTCAGGTCCCTTAGTCCCACAGCATCACTACTATATTATGCACGAGGTTTCAACAAGTGCCGGCCTTACGGGTGTGCGACCGTGCGGTCGCAAAACTTATGGGGCCTCGAAAATATCGCAGAAAGTTAACATGAACAAATGATTAGCAATGAAAAACAATTTGACTTGTGTCATGGAGAGCCCATACAGTATACTCTGCACAGGGCCCGAAATATCCTAAGGCCTTCGCTGCTTCAACCAATGGTCACTTCTAGTGAAATCGTAATTAAGTCATAATATGCTGATAAAGTCAGGTCAAATTCCGATATTGCTGCTGTGATTAACAGCAACGAATACTTGCAAGTAAATGCTAAATCAAAGTCATATTGCATCTTCTCATATTAAATTTTCTGTCATTTGAAACAATGAATGAACTGACAAAGAAAAGCGTGGATATCAATCGTGACAACTGGAAAATACTAAAGGATATTAGCCTGTATACTTACTGCAGGTAGATGGCCCTTATAACAAAGATGCAAGACACATCTATTTATTTCTGCTAGCCACGTTTACTGTCTAGTGCCCTCATCCCGTTCTTAAAAGGTGCTATATAAATAACCAGATATGTACATATTGGAATGTGCGAGTCTGAAAATAAAATACATGACAATGTCTCCCTTCCACTGATCGTGACTGTAATCTGAAGTTCTGTAGACTAAACGGTGAAATGCCTTGGACTTGTCAACTATTGAGACTTGCTTACTTTTCCGATATATCTTCCAGTATGCTCATGAGCTTTGCTGCCAGGCCAAGTCGTCGATATTCAGGGCCTACAGTCAGCGCAGTGACATGTCCGTGCCAGTTCTCGGCAGGCCCCTCAGCCTTTCCCATTACTACAACAAAGACACAATATCACTCAAACACCGATCCCAACAGGGTTATCTAGCATAGCTGATGATGCAGAAACCATAGGTACATAATATATAAAAGTTATGAAAATGACAACAGATAATTTACCAGATAAATTTTAAAGATAACAAAACTGACCTAGCTAAATAATTGTATTTTCAATTTTTCTACATACATCTAATAAATGCTCTGATTGTGCTCTGAGGTCCAATGCTAATTTTGTATTAAAATATAAACTGCAAAATACAAAAACGGAAAATTAGGCCTGCCGAGATAAAGGCAATTTTATTGGATTTCCCTTTTGCCACAATCGTTAATTTGTATGGATCACTCACAAGCCAAATGCCAGTTACGAATGATAATAAACTGAAACCCTACCTATGAAAACCAAATAGTATATTATCACAAAGTTCATTAAAAAGCAGTCAAATTCAAACCTGAATTTGGACTCCATGTTCTCAGTTATTATTATGATTTATTAGTATTAATAAGTCCTTTAGTGCCAATATCACATCCACAAGGCTTCAACTGGTGGTGCAAGAAAGCCAAGTGATAATCAGGTCAAGACCTCAAAGATCAGTTTGTTGAGAAAGACAGCCCATGGTGGATAAGCAATAAGAAAGGGACAAGTCTTAAGTAGAGACTGAAATTACACAAGCAACTGAACAGAATAAGCAGATACAGAGAGAGAATTCTAAAATTTAGGTCCAGCAACCAAAAAAGGCAGCAGTTTTTGACTGTGTTATATCAGACCATGCAATATAATGAAGCACGTTATAAGGTCCATTGTACGTGTTGTGATCAGAAAACTTGGACCTACTGTATCCCATGATATCTCCAGACGGTGACTCGGCAACCTGGAAATATTCTGGCCAGTGAGCCATGTACTGGAGATAGAATGGCAGGCCATACTGTATAATAAAGCTGTTAAGGAACTGAGCTAAATAATTTAAAAAAAACAATAAACAAAGCTACATATTTGTATATAGAAAATTCCAAAAACATTTGAGGCCTTTGTGGCACTTCTGTACAGACATCTGGTTGCACTTCTACCTCACTACATACCGGTCCTGTTCAGCATCGTGGGTTTGTTAATACTCTGAATACACTGAATATAATACACTGTTAATACACTTTTCACCTACGGTTTAAAACTGTTCTCTTTCAACAGCGCCGAGTTGGAAGTGCCTCATTGTATGTGTGTATGAAGGCAGTCAGGATAAGCAAAAAAGGTACACTAAATGGGTGCTATATAAATGCTCTGAACGAATTAATGACAGTTGCTCGTTGGGCGAGTTCTCATCTTGTAATGGAGACAGGTTCAATTCTCAGTGAGAAGGTCACTTTGAACCTCGTGCAGTCATTAACACACTACAGCACCACAAAATGAAGCAACTGTAATAATGAAAATGTATGTAGCGTCGTAAAAATATTGAGATACTTTAAGGTGCTTTTTGAGGTCAGTAATGTAAATATCAGTAGCATTGACACTATACAATAAATGGAGTACATCCAGAAAATACAGGAGAATAAACAGATGCATTAGCTGTTGCTCAAGTGTGTTAATAATGAGCATCAATGTGAATTATCGTGCATGACTTCCAACAAGACCATCAAAACAAGCAAAAAAGTAATTTTTGAACATTAAAAGTTTGAGCAGTATAGCCTATACTTTATATTAATGTAGCTCTGAATTAAAATTGTTACTAAAAGATACAGTTTCTGTGAGTGGATCCAGGTTCCTAAAACAGAAGATACAAATTCTATAACCAAATTTATGCACAATCACTTAATATTCCTTATAAACATAGAGTAAGTTTTCCTTAAATGAGCACTTAAATTGCAAATGAGTACAAAGGAGGTGTTCAACATAGCTATATGCAAATTTGTTTACCATGATAATCTGTAATTTCAATGATGCGGTTGCTTAATTCTGATACTTTGATTCTGAAGCAGCAGCCAAGCTTTGGAGCTTACACAAAGCAATGGCTGTAAGCCTGTACAGCCCTGGATGAGGGCGATGTTAGTCATATTTGTTATACACAGAGGGCAACCTAGCTACGTTACAGACGCATCAGTTTCTTTAAGAAAATATTAGGGAAAATGTCTATTTGCTATGGAGCCTGCTATTCATAAGTTTGCATTCAAAAACTTCAAAATTAACTGCAGTGGACTCTTTATGGCAGTGGTGCACAACCTTTTTTGGCCAAGGGCCACTAATCGATTTCTTAAACCCTTCGGGGGCCAAACAAGTGTGACGACTCAGCTTAGTTCAGATGAATGCATGCCAAACTTTATGAAGATGACATGCACAGTAAAACAAACAATAAGGAAACATACAGTATTAGAGAAAGGGAACTCATAGTACTTCTATATTACTACAATACTGGTAGTTTTTCCAATGACCACAGTACACAAGTAACTGTAGACTTGATGTCAGTGTCGGCTCCTAAATAGTCGCTTTTCCTGTTGGACATCGCGGGCCACCTGACGACTCGTCGCGGGCCGGATGTGACCCGCGGACCAGATATTGTGCATCACTGCTTTATGGGTGCGTAGCAAATCCCCAAATCCCCTAAACGAATTTCGGCCGGATCCCCAAAATCGATTTTCTAACTGCGAACCGAATTCCCAAAAATTAAGAAGATAACGTTTGGAGGAAGAATGTGGAATTTTTCTTGAAAGTCAATGTATCCAAAACAGGAAGGAATGTTATTACATGGTGGAAAACACCAAGATACTATACGTTCGATTACTATTGGTCAGGATGTAGTAAAATTAGCTCACAGCTTAATTGGCCTAGCCTTCAGGATTTTGATCGCTTTCTAGTAAACTGTTTTCGCGAAATCAGGCTCTTGTGTATTTTCAGCATTTCGGGGAATCGGAATTCAGGGTGACCCCCTCTTCATGAGACCTTACAGAAGAAGACTCGGGCACAGAACTGTGTGTGATATAGTATCTGCAAGATATAACAATCGGGCTGCTGTTCAAATATCTAATTTTAATGATGTGGTTGCTTAATTCTGATACCTTGATTCCATTTTACATTAACCACTGGGTTCTTTGTGATCCAAAAACTTTATAATGCTGTACATTAAGAAAACACAACGCCTTAAATTCTGCTATGTTTTTTGGTCTTGGATACTCTGTCTTGATTTTGGTCTTGAACTTACTTAAGGCACTGGTTTTGGTTTTAATTCCTGAAGTTTTGGTCTAGGTCTCCAAGCAAGCGCTCCTGGTCTTACCGTTTACTTACAACACTGGTAAACAGTCGACTCTAGAAAGTTCCTCTGGATCCAGAAGAGCCAAAAAATGCCATCATTTGCAGCCGATTAAGAAAATCAGAAAACTTTACAACACAGTGGTAGGAAACCAAATTTTTTACTTTATGCAATTCAATTACAAAAACGACTAGCGTCAATTTCACAGAGACAATGCGGCGACAATGCATCGTTGAGCGATAATTAAAGTCTTTCAGACCTCAGCGATCTCAAAACCTCAGTTCTAACTATAAAACCAAAACCATCAACTATATACTGTATATACTGACACATTATTAAACGTGAATAAATCGTCGCAAGTAAAAGGCCGAATGGTAGTCATATTTCAGAGCAATTTGAAACTAAAACCAGTACTAGCAAAACCACACATCCCGACACTACAAACCTACAAACCCAAAGACTACTTATACTTCCAGTCGCCAAATATTCCTTCGGTTTATATCTATGGTTTATTACATCTTGTAATTGTAATTGTAATTGTAATTGTAATCGAGGATTTATATAGCGCCACTCATAAACAGAGGCGCTCCCGACCCGTGTCAGTGTCTTCACTGACAAAGAGAAATGTCATCTATGCCAAGGACTTTTCATTCAAAGGAGAGAAAACTCCTCATGAACGTCATTCCTTGCATCTAGGCCAAGGATTGCATCTAGGCCAAGGACCTTTTACAGATCATTATGATCACGTCCAACGACTTCTTATCCACGCCAACCAAGAGTTACGACGGTCGTAATCGTAATCTCCAAACTTCTAAAGCGCCACTCGAAGGCCAAGCGCAGGGCACCAGCCTATGCACGAGCATAGGCTGATGCATAGGCTGATGCATAGGCTGGTTAGGCATAGGCTGGTGCATAGGCTGCATAGGGTATAATACACGCCAAGGCGAGTATTAGGTATATAGCATCACCCGACATAAAAATGTTTAACTCTTGATTATTCATCTTTGGCGATTAGAAGGGGAATCAGAGGGGTTTCCAAAGGAGTTTTCAGATTCAAAGTTCAAAGTTGAAGATTATGGGTTCCAATCGGGTTGCTGTAGTAAGTTGGGTTGGATTTTCGTTGTTTTATCATCGTAAATTCGTCTAAATTTTGCAACTATTATATAAATTCTACTTGTAAATTAGTCCACTAGAAATACTGAGAACCTTGGAGAAATTCTGACAAGCATAAATTATACATCGTTAGGACCGGAAGACTATGCAGGACTGTATGAAGGATACTTCTATGTCGCCCATGTAGGAAGAGTAATCGGACCAATTTTCAGGGCCAGTCCTGAAATTCTGAACAGTGACTAACCAAAGATCTTAGAGTCGTAGACTACTCTAAGATCGTTGGGCTAACTGTGGCATTTCTGACGACAGCAGAGAAAAAGTTTTTCCACACTTATGTTTTCTGGGCCAAGGACTTCATTAAAACAGCTTATAACATTGTGCCCTTGATTCTTGAGTCTTGACCCTCAACAAATTTCAGGGCCACTCCTGAAATTCTGAACAGTGGTTAACTGTGGCATTTCTGTTAATGCTGCATCAATTAAAAAATGCCCTCATATGGACCTTTCCACTGAGTACATGTTCAACAGTGTTCGGACCAAAAATTTCCCCCAAAACTTCCTCTAAACCGAAACCCTTCATGAAATGTGCAATTGATCCCAAGAAACTCGTAAGTGTGTGAATGCCACCCAAGCACACAACAATGTCCAGAAGTGCTTTCATTGCAATTTTGACAGCTTTTACATAGAGTGGCTGATCAAATGACATTATATTTGGTGTTTCAATGTTGAAACACTTTGCCTGATTCTGAACAAAAAGCAAAGTAGAATATATACATTATACAATCCTCGTCAGATGGATTGAGATCCACTGGTAAATGTGAAGACTGAGTGCCTGTGTATATAAACGATATGGTTTCCAATGCTACAACCCATAATGCAAGTCGCTAAGCAAGTAACGAACATGAACTTATATTACAAACAAAACTAAATGATTTTATTTAAAACAGTATAAGAACAATCTCATATATTCCAAGAAATAATCATTTATTTATTATTTATTTATTACGAACATTTTTAATGCGTGCAATGTCACATAGAAATGCGAATCTGAGGTGCGGTTATAATGCAAACATTATCTCTGATGTTCAGTTATACTTTTCTTGTGTTTTGTAGGTGACTGGGTCCAATAAAGGAATAGGCTTTGCAATAATACGTGGCCTTTGCAAACAGTTTAGGGGTGATGTGTACTTGACTTGTAAGTAACCAAACATTATTGGTTATAAATTATATTTTAATGCTGATTTTTATTTGAAAAGTAAGTAAATAATTATGTTGCTATTGATGAGCATGGGCGGAGTTTATCAGGGGCTAGGAGGGGGGCTAAGCGCCCCCGTGAAGCCCCAGACAGAAATTTTTCTGAGACGAATTCCTTAAAAAAGGTCATCAAATTAATTTTTCGGAGACGAATTCCTAAAAAAAAGGTCATCAAGGTTTTTGTAAGGTATGTTTTAGCCCCCCCCCCATGAACTAAAACCAAACTCCACCCATGTTGATGAGTATTCTAACAGTATACAGTATACTTCTTTAAAAATTTATTTTGTTTGTGTTAACAGTGACAGTCTTAGTGGTGGCATATATTTCATGCATAAGTCAAATTTAATTGTAATTATTAATGCTTTTCTGGCATTGTTTATTTGACTTGATAGATACTAAGTTCTTGGTCTCACTTCTATTTACTGCAAACTCTAGAATTCTACAGTGGCATAGGTATCACCTAAACTTATTTTCCAAATTGCTTTTTAACATTTACATAATAATCATGGGCTATATACCCTAAAAGTATTTTGCAAATAAACTAGCTTATTTAAAAAAGTAATCATAAGCCCTGGATATAGGCATAACCTTGTATTGCATAACATGTGAATGCTCTTCATAGCTTGACTGCCAGTGATCAAGAGTTTTCAAAAAAGCTCAATAAGGATTTTAACCGAGCTGTTAAATTCGTGCAGTCTGAATCATAATTCTTATTGTCTAAGACTCTAAGTACACATGAACATACTGAGATTTCAGTTTTCAATATGGCTGATTTAGCTCGCGATGAAGGAAGAGGAAGAGCAGCTGTTGTGGAGCTGGAAAAGGAAGGACTTCATCCCAAGTTCCACCAGTTGGACATAGATGATCAAGGGAGCATTGACAACTTGAAGAAATTTCTTTCAGACAATTATGGTGGATTGGATCTGTTGGTAAACAATGCTGGAATAGCGTTCAAGGTATATTATCTAATTCTGAAATGACTGCTAGTTAATCCAGTAGGTGCGAGTACTTTTATGTAGATTGCTACCAACTTGACAGAACTGTTTAGGTAGAATGCTAAAATTTGTCCACCTATGGGATTGCTGTTGTCCAATTGCAGGATTGCTACAGAGATTGTCCACCTGTGGGATTGTTATCATCTGTTCACCTGTGCTATTGCTATCATTTGTCTACCTGAGGGATTGCTACCAGTTGCCCTATTATGGGGGTGGGTTGCTACATACCAGTTGTCCACCTGTGCTGTTGCTATCATTTGTCTACCTGTAGGATTGCTACCAGTTTCCTATTATGGGGTTGCTATCATTTGTCTACCTGTAGGATTGCTACCAGTTTCCTATTATGGGGTTGCTATCATTTGTCTACCTGTAGGATTGCTACCAGTTTCCTATTATGGGGTTGCTATCATTTGTCTACCTGAGGGATTGCTACCACTTGCCCTATTTTGGGTTGGGTTGCTACCTACCAGTTGTCCACCTGTGCTATTGCTATCATTTGTCTACCAGTTGCCCTATTGTGGGGTTGCAACCTACCAGTTGTCTGCCTGTGGAATTACTATCATTAAATTTTGTCCACTTGTAGGATTGTAGGTGGTGCTCTGAACGAATTAGTTAACAAACAGGCGATTCTCTTACCACACTTTAATTTTTAGGCTTTTGAACTGTGAAAAATGGCTGAACGGTGTGAACGCATCCAAAGAAATCTTTCCACTTAACAATGTTAGAAAGTTTCATGCTTAGTTTAGTTTGCTGCATCCTTACTTAATTTAAAACTTGCATAATACATTTACTGGCATCACCCTTCCATAATGAATTTTCAGGTGTCTTGTGAAAAGAGTCGTGCTATTTGTCTGTGTTCAGATGTTCAGAGATTTGACTGGCATGTAATTATTCAATGTATTATGGATGCAGTGTAAATATTGTATTGTTTTGCTTGTATAAGAAGATTTGGACTAACATTGAGAAGAGCACTGGACTTGACAAATGACTGAAAACAATGGTCATCAGATATTTGTGCTCATTGCAACCAAAATGGCTGGCATCATCAGATGATGATGACGATGATTCGTATGTGGATACTGATACAGCCTTTTTTAAGAAACTCAAAATACTAATAAAGTTGCATCTTTAATATTGGTGCATAATCTTTGTAAGAAATAGTATATACTAGTGCACGTTGTGCATTGTGCTGATATTGGCATTTTAGACGGATTCTACAGCTCCATTCACAGAACAGGCAGAAGTGACCTTAAGGACAAACTACTGGAGCACTTTTAATGTCTCAGAAACCTTGTTTCCTCTTCTGAGGTCACATGCGAGGTATACATTTATGCATGTATGCATGAAGGATTGAAGGTATGTGTGTATATATGTAACCATTTACATGTATTTAAGTCCAGCTTCTATTTATGTGCTTATGTGTTTTGTATGTGTTGTGTATGTGTGTGTGCATGTATATGTATTGTGCATGTATGTATGTATATTTCTGCGTTTTTTTGTGTATGCATCTAGACTTTTATGTACGTATACATGTATGTGTGTGCGTGCATATGTAGACATGTATGCATATTTGTATTTATGTATCTAGACTTATATGTATGCAAAATGTATGTGTGTGTGTGCATATGTATTTGTGTCTGTATGATTTGTATACATGTATGCATCTAGACTTTTATGTAAGTATGCATGTATGTGTATTGTCTGCATTTACCTCCCCCAAAACTACCGTCCAATCTCTAATCTATCATTTCTCTCCAAAACCCTTGAACGCCTTGTCTCTCTTCAACTTCTTCCCTATCTGGAACAATCTGGACTTCTACCTCCCTTTCAATCAGGTTTTAGGGCTCACCACTCCACTTAAACAGCCCTCCTGTCTTTGCTTTCTGAAATTTATTCAGCTGTTGATAGGTCCGAACTCACTCTTCTGGCGCTATATGATGTCTCCTCAGCCTTTGACATGGTTGACCACACCATTCTTCTACAGCGCCTTGAGACCTCTTGCGGTCTGAAGGGCCCCCCTCTCCAGTGGTTCCGGTCATACCTGTCTGATCGCACTCAGATGGTTATCTCTGGTGAATCTAGAACTCTGTGGGTCCCTATCAAACTGGGTGTTCCGCAGGGCTCTGTTCTAGGCCCTCTCCTCTTTATTTTGTACACGGCCGGTATCCCATCTCTGCTCCCCATCCATGGGGCTTCAGGCCATCTCTTTGCTGACGATGTCCAGGCTTATGTCCATGGGCCTCCTTCCTCTCAGCTTCTTCTTGCTCAGCGCATCGAAGCTCTTTCTCATGATCTTCATACCTGGATGTCTTGCAATCGCCTCTCCCTTAATTCGTCCAAAACCCAATATATCTGGTTTGGCACTCCTCAGCAACTTCTAAAACTCGACTTTGCTGTGCTGTCTCAAAGGTTTCCGCTTTTAACTTTCTCGTCTAGCGTTCGTGATCTAGGAGTGACCCTTGACAATTCTCTCACCTTTACTGAACACATTTCCAAACTCACTCACACTTCCTATTTTCACCTAAGGCGCCTTAGAGCTATCCGTCGCTCTCTCTCATCTCCAATTTTCACTTCAGTTGTCCATGCATTTGTCTGCTCTAGACTTGACTATTGCAATTCCCTCCTCATTGGTCTTCCTAAAGTCCGTCTTGCTCCTCTTCAGTCCGTTCTCAATGCTGCTGCTAGATTAATTGCCCGTCTTCCTCGATTCTCTCATATCACCACCTTTATGACAGAAGAACTCCACTGGCTCCCGCTTTCTGCCCGCATCCAATTTAAGGTCCTCATCCTTGTGTGTAAGGCTCAACTTGGTTTCGCTCCAAAATATTTATGTGACTTAATTCATCGCCCTCACTCTGCTGCTTCTCTTCGTCCTCTTCGTTCATCTGACCGCTTGGACCTCCTCGTTCCCCGTGTCAGGACTTCTCTGGCTCAATCTAGGTCTTTTGCCTCCATTGGCCCTGCTCTTTGGAATGAGCTTCCTCCGTACGTTCGTTCTTCTATTCTCTCAGGTAACGTCTCTTCCTCTTTTAAGTTTCTTAAAACTTGCTTTTTCTCTCGGGGTCTCTCGCACTGGGAGCGCTTCTGAATGGCCCTCCCGCTAGAAGCGCTTTATAAATATCCAAATACAATACAATACAATACAATACAATTTACATATTTTTGTATATTTATGTAGGCCCTATTTTTCTGTGTATGCAGCTAATTTATGTATGCATGTACATATGTGTGTGCATATGTATGTATGTATGTTTGTATGTATGTATGTTTATGTGTATGCAGCAAGGCAGCTGTGTAACATCCTTCTACAGGCTTTTCAAAAGCACTGAGCACTTGTAAATGTGTTCTACGATATTCTTACATTAAAAAGTTTTAGAATTGTTGTTTTGGAAAATGTCCACCTGACTGCTCTTGAGATGAATGCACTTAAAGCAAGAGCAGCACATAAATAATATTATAATTTACAAGTGATCTTTTCTTCTGCAAGGAATGTTATTTATTTATTTAAAGTGCTTATTACATGTGCAAGGAAGGTCAGTAAGTCTTAATCTGATGTCAAAACAAGTACATGCAAGTAATGTATTCAGTTTTGGTCCATGGAATCTGTGCAGCAGGTGTGAACCTACAGTTGTTGGAATACAGACCCAGCATGCCACCAGATAAACCACTGTGCTACCAAAACTCTACAGAAGACTATATTCCCAGGAGGTTGCCCATCCAAGTATAAACTGTGATTAACTTTGGTGATCGGACAAGAATTGATCGAACTACTGTTAGCATTGTAATGTGATAACGAGATACTGCTTGGCTGTACATTAATAAATACTCCTTTTGTGATTTTTGCTTCATATCTTTTAAAATCCAGGTCTGTGAACATCGTTTTGCTAATTTGGGGGAATGAGTGCACTCTGAGTAGCTGACACGAGTGATGAAGCCATTTAGAAAGTACTATTACTTTACTGTATCATTGCTAAGGTGTCCTGCAGAGTAGTTTGTGTATCAAGTGCAGTATACACCACAGGATATCACTACATTATCTTTTCTTCTTTTACAGAGTAGTCCATGTATCAAGTATCGCATCCACTATGACACTGGACAAGTGTAGCAAGGAGCTACGGAACCAGCTGACATCTGTGAAGACCTTCAGCGAGCTGAATAGATATATGACAAAATTTGTGGAGTATGTACACCACATTTCTGTTGTAAGTGCCACTTACACCTATAGTAGTGACCAACAGCCCGTTACAAATCGTTTCTTGGCAATATTAGGGTTACAGTATTCTAATCTTTTAACAACAAGGGTGTACTAAAAGTGACTGGAAAACCAATGCAGCTCATCGTTAAAGAGCTAAGACTTGTGCTATTACCAGGTGAATGGTGTTATATTTTATTTTACTAAAGAACTCGGCTCACTGGTGGCTGCTCACTAAAAAGATGTATTGATTAATACACTGTAATGTCAATCCAGAAAAACATGACTGGGCTGTCAAGTTTGTTAACCCAAAACTTGGGGTTAAAATCCATGTAGCAATGGAAGGATTTGTTTCACCAGTGCTGTCTAAAACATTGTGCCAGTAAACAGACTAAGGAACACTCATATGGAAACGTTCAAACTTCCCCTACATCCACTTAAGAATTAATCCATTTCCACCTGTGTTATCCACCATGGCCCACCATCTAGTCCCTCTGATGTACTGGATTTTGACTCAAATGCTACAGCAGTTAATCACTGATGTGATTCTGAAACTGATCCAACAATCTGTCTCTTACCGATTTGACATAGTGCCAGTGCAGAAGCTGGTATCCTTGACGCAGCTTTTGCGTGGTGCTGAGCAATATTGCAGATTCACATTTCTGTTTTGGACTGTGATTTTACATTGTAAAAATTGACAATCTGTAACTCAACTGTAGTGCCAAAAACTTCTCAGCTAAGATTATGTAATATGTACTAACGGGCAATGCATTCTCACAAACCAATGCACCTCTTCATCTACGCATTACTTTAATCACAGCTGAAATTTGTTCATGCTACTTTTACTTACATTTCAGAAGTGCACAACAACTCTGCACATTAAAGTTTGGATAACTGAGGGGTTCTTCAGACTCCTATATAAAGTTCTTTACAAAGGTATTGTGTAAAGGTTCTGTTACAATTACCGATGGATGATAATGTTACCAGTTTGCATTTTTTTTTTAGTGATGTGAAGGCCGGTAAACATGAGGAATGTGGTTGGCCTTCATCGGCTTATGGTGTCAGCAAGATTGGAGTTACTCTTATGGCAAGGATTCATCAGGAAGTGTTCGATCAAGACTCGACAAAGCAGGACATTGTAGTAAATGCGGTGAGCTTTCTAAATTTTTACTATTTTGTTTGGCATCATCTATAAATGAAGACGTAACTGGGGTGACCATGGTAGCAGATCGTTGTTCCTTATGCGTTTACTTATTGACAATAAGGCATGTCACTGGAATTCTTTTATGTTTCATTGGAGAACAGTAAATAGGGAACATGACATTGTGTGCATTGCCAAAAACCACTGATTGTTTCAGCAGGAATAAACAAGATGCTTGTATAGCAAATCTCTGAAAGAGGAACGTTTTATTCCCTAGGTTTAGCCAAGCACTGCATGAATTTACAAGGTGGTCATCTGGCTGATTTAAGCAGATATGACTTAGAGTAGAACAAATATGCATATCATTCAAAGCAGTACGTGTACAGTTTAATAACAATACCTTGTTTCCAATTAATTTCTATGAGTTGTATTTAATATTCTTTTCAGTGTTGCCCTGGATATGTGAAGACAGACATGAGCAGTAATAGTGGAGTTAAGACTATTGATGAAGGTTTGTTCATTAACACTCGGCTACTTTCTATTGAATAGCATAATTATGGTCTAAGTGTGTGCATTTTGAATCTCTTCACAGCCTAGGACATTAACTAGACGTGTGTTTAAGACCAATCTTGTGTTTACAACACATGTAGGATTCTTACCGTGTCTACAGCAAAGGATAACGTGTTTAAACAACTAAAATGTTTAACTGAACACTAATATGTTAGCAACACAGAATTTTAAACACTTTTGCAGCATACGGATAACTGACTTAGTGTATTCGGTGACAACAAATAATGGTGCTGAAACACATTTGTTACATGCTACAACCAACTTTTCTGTTATTCTGGGAACAGAGCATTTAGGTGTTCCACTTGTTTGATTTCATTGGGCTTGACGTGCACAGCAAGTTTTTAGTTGTGGACACGAATGAATGCTGGGATTATACTTCAGATCTGTTTTCAATATTGTTTTTATCAGGTGCAGATACTCCCCTGTACTTGGCACTGCTACCCGAAGGGGTTCTGACCCCAAAAGGGAAGTTTCTTTCGGACAGGAAGGTTCAAGATTATTAGTACACAGGTTCTAACAGTCTGAGATTCAGGAAAGGTCACGAAGTCTAACCGTACGCCTAAAGACATTTTAATAGAGCTTTTGTAATTTGATATATGAACATATCATTACCAGTAAAATATTTGGAGTACTCATTTAACTTTTACTTATAACAAAAATTGTATATAATGATGTGACTTTTAGGAGCTTTCATAAAGTGCCGTAGGTTACATGTTTTGCAAGATTTTAATGTTTAAGAGGCATGACAACCTTGTTCGCATTGAAAAGCTTTGAACATGAATTGATCCTCTGATACCACCACAGATATATCTACCCCTAAGTTCATCCATGTTATACACCATGTACAGTGCGAAATTGTCTGAAATATTTTCTAATGGGGTCCTTTTGAAAGTATGAGTCCCATAGGGCATGTCCATAAACAACGTCACATTATTTTTGCAGAAAATTTACCCCACCCCTCTTGTCACATTTTGCATGAGCATTGTGCATAGAAGTTCATGCATAGAATCACACAAGTCTAACCCCCCATCTGGACGTGATGTCATTTATGGACGGCCCCCATACAAGTGTATAGGCATGGTGGCTGTTTACAGATTCACCAAAATCTCAAACTTGCCAGATACAGATGCACCTATTCCTGAAAAAATGCCACAGAAAATAGGCCCACAATTTTGCAGCACTTGTGAATAAGCTGGTGCCCGTGCTTAGCTTTTAATTAGTGCTTTTAGAAATTTAGAGCTTGCGATTACAATAGGCATAATTATTTGTATTACATTTACATTAGTACATGTAATGATTTGTAATTGCGGGGAGATGGTTAGGACGAAGATCAGAAGAATGCGGGTTCGATACACGCTAGCCCCACAAGGTTAACTCAACCTTCATTCCCTAGGTGGTGATTGTAAAATGAGCAGTAGTATAGATGGGTGCCTTGCATGGCTGCCGTACAGTTAAATTCGACTCAAACTTGTTATCGTCTATTACTATATCATGTAATCTTACTGCGTACTTGTCAGTTTGAATGAATAAACGAAGATTATTATTATTTGTAACAAGTTTTGGTCGGTTACTAGTACATATAATAGTCATCATAACTCTTCCTTCAATCATCGTAGTGCCTTCTGAGTTTCTCTCGAAAAGGTGGTAATCTACAAATATGCAATTATATAATTATTATTTTGGGTTATAGTCGCCTCAAGTGTCCAGCCTGCATTTTACTCAAGACTTTAAAAACTGGTTTATTTAACCTTTTACCAAGACTGAAGAACTGGGTTTTTTAATCACATTCTGGAAATTTTTATGAATACAATTTAAAACATATTGCAAGTTAACCCTAATATTGTTATTATTAATTAACAGTTTATGCAGTTGGACATTCAAGTAGCGCATCTGCAAGGCTTTAGTGCACTAAGTGTCAAATGGTAGACTCTACAACATGTAAATTTGTCCCTGCCCCAAGATTGTTCTCCACATGTCTTTCCTTTTTGCAGTCTTTTCCATCGGTTCTTTCTTCTTCTTTTGTTGTTGCATTCTTCTCCCATTCCAACTGCAGTTCAGAGGACACTTCCATGAACAATCTCTCCCACTCCCAAGTCACATCCTCCTGCAACAACATTTTGTACCTTCCACTAAGACATTATATAAAAGTAGTCGACTAGTCGTTTAAACTTGTTGTCCATGTTCACATTAAGTTTCCTGTGAGCATACTCTAAACTAACAATGTATTCATTTTTTAATTAGTAGACTTGCTGTAATAAGCAGATACTTTGATACCCACTGTTTGTGCTTTCACAAAGTATACAAATTATTTGTCGAGTTACCCTACCATACCATTGATCACCATCACTAATTTTGTTACTGCTTTCATTGCCATCACCACCACTTCTCACAATGATGATCCAGTGCATGGAAGAATCCAAATGGCATGTCTGGTTGTATAGATGACATGAATCAAATCTAAACTAATGACATCTGTAGCTCTGTTATAATTCCTTAAACAGCATCAGTTGATGGTCACTTGAAGTGAACTTCAATCAAAAGCCGTAATCATTGGAGAAGCCTCAACACAACCAGAGACACTAGATATCAGACTAAGTAAGCAAGTTGAAACAGAGGATAGGTTTAGATCTGAATAATATTAAACAAAGTTACAATATGCACATTGCTGGGCAGTGAATTTCAAAATGAAGGTCACAGAATGCGAGTATACTGACCTCTGCAAGATCTTCTTCTGCAAACAGCATACCAACTTGACCAAGCACTTTGAGATCTATGTGGTCGTCCTAGAACAAAAAGGAAATGAACCAACTTGACATGTCACAATTATACAGAAAATGTAGCAGATTTGAAGGACTAATCAAGGCCAAGCAATGCTGTCATCCTAATCATAATTTCAGTTTAAGTTACAATTTAACCAAAATGAAGGTCTAATTGTTTTAAAATGTTTCAAAATTTATTGTATGTTGGTGAATCGTAGACATGTGCCATATCTTATGAACACTTACTCTTTTGACAAGCTTAACTACCCTAGTCTGTCTGCCATTTCTGCAGCGAATTTTCTGTATCCTGCTTCTGTGCAATTCTGTCTGTTCAACCATTAGTCTATTCATTAGCACTACTTTTTCCATATGGCCGTTAGGGTTTATCATTATTACTATTAATTAGTATTATTATTATGATCATTATTCTTATAGGCCTTTTACATCCTTTCACAGGCGCCGACTTTTGCTTTTGTCTCTGGGTGCCTGGGTCCCAGTCGTATTTTAAGATAATTCTCTCCTAAAATTTTGACGACCTTTCTTTAGGAATTCATCCCCCAAAAAAGTGACGACCTTTTTTTAGGAATACCCCAAAAATTTCTGTTGTCGTTGTACCGGTCAAGTTGTGAGATTAGTTAGTTGTCAAAAAAATTGAATTTAAGGTTCGAATTCTTCTGGGTGCCAGGCACCCACTGAAATTTCTCTCTGGGTGCATTGGCACCCAAGGCCCCCAAGAAGTCGGTGCCTATGCATCCTTTGACTCCTGGCGCTGCAGAAATGGCATCTGACCCCGACGCTCGCCTTTTTCGGACAATTCTTACTAATGAGAGACGTATTACGCCATCTGTTCCCCCTACTCGACCCAGTGGCCGTGTCCTCCAACCGCATCCTCATGACTTTTCACTCCCTTGCAAGGACAACTGTAACTTTATACCTTGAGTTTTATATAAAAACATATATTGATTACTTATATTAACTACCTTTATACAACTTACCTAATCCTTTTATAACTCATGCTCCAACCATTTAGTATATTCATGTTGCATTCTGACAGCTTGTGTTAGTAATAAACGAAAACTGATTGATTGGCCTAAACAGCATAGCTCCTAAAAATGATGTATAACTTATGTACCACATAATGGAAGTTGGGACGTTCACGCAGTTCTTTTTCCAGTTCAAAATATGTGGTCACCTTCAGATTAGGATCCCTATGACAAAAATAAATTCTACACATTGACACAAGGTTTTACATAATAAACAAGCTTGGTCAATCATTTGACAATCAACTGAAGCTTCCTAGGCTGTACATGTACATGCATGTATGTACATGTATCTATGTATGTAAGTATGCATGCATCGAAACATTTATGTTGCACAATTTAGCACCTCACGTGGTGTTGAAACATGGCTAAAAGATCGAAAATGGTACATCGTTAAATAAACAGGATATGTGCTACATAAAGTTCAGTTCCATAGGTTCACACACACACACACACACACACACACACACACACACACACACACACACACACACACACACACACACACACACACACACACACACACACACACACACACACACACAAATCTCACACTGCTTTTTGATTGACAGTCCATCATGCTAACCACTAAATCATGAATGGGTAAACACAAACCAAAGGAAGTCAGATGAGGAAGTTCCCACACTTCCTCCAATAAACTGTTGAGAGATTCAGCAAACCAGCCATCCAGCCAGCAAACCAGATGTACAATGTACATGCTTGTTACAAATCTCTTTTTAGCGCTATCTAACAGTTCCAAAATGCTGTGACTTTGATGTTTTAAATGTTGAGTTAGTGTAAGATTTCCTGAAGTCCAGTGACAACAGGTGCAAGAGTGCAACAAACTGTCAGACTAACTGGTAGTTTGGAGCGGCAGCAACAACTTGTCCAAACTCTTCACTTTCGCAACCCATGGCGTCGTGGATCACTGGAATGTCAGGAATGAAATCTGCCAACAAATGGTACAAACTTCATCAGAACATGTGTTCTCCATGATCAACATATCTTACTCATTGCGGTCTGGAAAAGCCAGTATATAATAGGAACGTGTTTCTGAAGACCCTACACAGCATAGACCAGAATCTAAGAGTCAACTTTTACTGTCAGTTGTGGGTGTGAAGGATCAGAGACATCACTCCTTACTCTTTGGCATGCATGGGTAGACAGTCAGTCCAGATTCTTGCCATTTCGACGATTTTGTCTTCCCACAGAGACTAAATCTTCTTATCCTTGCCATGAGAAGCTGGCACAAATCCAGTCCCTTGATGTCTGATACTTTTACTGATTGCATGCAGTCAATGCATGCTGGTACTATTCAGTACAGCAAACTTACATAAAACTAGCTTATCTGTGAACAATAGTTGATTATCATGACTTATCATTAGTGATGAATAAAAATCTAGAAAAGTAAAGAATTGACAATTTCAACAGCAAACAGAAAAGAAATGAGCACTTTATCTTTTACCAAACTACAACATCAACAGCATACCATATATATGAGAGGTCCTACAAAGAGGCATAGAAATATCCATGCACCCATGTACATAACAAAACGATCATTATACAGTATACACACATCTACAGTGTTCCTCCTTTTCTCCAAATTTTCTTCTTCCACCTTCCAGCTCTTAACCGGCAATACCAGCGTCTTCCGATTCTCAACCACTTGAATTTCAACTGGACCTCTCTAATAGATTTCTACACCAGTCTTATATCATTCTGAAGTGACCAGCGACTTATACCTACCGTACTGTCAGTGGCGGTGAACTTGTTTGACAGGTGGGGGGGAGACTTTTGAACTGAACTGGTCAAAAAGAGGTCAACAAATTTTTTCGAGAAATTTGTTCACCTCTTTTTGGTGTTTCTTCAAAAATTTTGGGGGTGGGCGAATGTATGATGTGTCCCCTCCACTCTTAAAGGTGGGGTCTTGTCCCCCTCGATCCCCGAGATCGCCGCCCATGCGTATTGTGACACCTACCATATTGTGACAACTGCAATACGGAAGCTTTCAGATTAGAGCAGAATGTCAACACCCACACCTCCCTCTCAGTGTTCTTCTGTTCTACGGTTGTTTTTCTCCAGCAACGTTTAAAGATCACATTTGGAATTAATTAATTAATTGTTAATCCAAAGATTTACAACAATCTTAACCTATAAATTAAGACTAACAGAATCAGAACACTTAATTCTTTAACGACGAGAGGGATTAGTTTTCCATGCATTTTAGTACACCCTTGTTGTTTAATAAAGGGTTAAAATAATGTTCAGTTCTTGATGGTAAAGAAAAAAGTTATGAAAAATTAGACTCACCATCACCTTCTTCGAGAATAACAGGACATTTGCCTATTTCTTGGCTGTAAAAGATTATTTAAGTTATGGATTAGAACAGATAACGTTACTGTACCATAGTCATGATACTAATACCTCACTGTAAACAGTAACTAGAATAACATCAACTTACATAATAACCGTTGTACGTCTGTCTGTCCCGTAAACAAACACTATTGTGACGTCACTATACTGCCGCCTTGGCGACGGTTGTCTTGACGGTTGTCTTGACGACGGCTATAGGCCTATAATATGACGTTATTGTTATCACTGCAATAATAATTGTTTTTTATATACCGTGATTTTTCACGGGTTAGCCTACAGCTAGTGTAGTAATAATAGCAGATAAGTTGATAACAAGACTAACAAGTGCTATAAGATAGCTGATCAGCAGCAGATTCGGGACATAATGGACTTCTACCCTCAAACTTGGCCAACACGTTGCCGTTTTTATTACTGTGTATATGAAAGACCCTGTTGTCTCTTTGCCCCTCTAACTTCATATCCTTGATCTGTTCCTTATAATTACAACTTGTCACCACCTCTGAAGATACCACATTACACCCCCAGTGTCCCCCACCACTTTCATTAATGTATCTTTTCCTATTAAAAGAACTTGTTCCCAGTCATTACAGGAAAACTAATACTAAGCTGTGAAAATGGAGAATACCATGATTCCTGCAGCTGCCTCTGACCACCAGTGGCACATAGTGTTGCCGTTTCCATTACTCTGCCAATCCTCCCGTTCTTGGGCTTGTCTCCAGGCCATGTGTAGCCTGAAGTTTAGTGAGCGAAGGACGGGTTCATGTGTGCCTTGGTTGTCCGACAAAGTACCCTAACATGGTCCTGCCTGCCATCACACGGTGCAATGTGCCCAAACAGCTGGAATCTTCTAGTTTTTACCATCTGTGTTGTGTGCTTGAAAGTCTTTACTGTGAAATATATGGAAATCACAACATTCTCATCAGGCACCACTGCTGCTTTGCGACCAATGAATATGGCTTCTGGGGAGCCATACCCAAAACCGGCACTGTGCACACTATAGGGCTTTTAATTGAAACAAGTCCTAACATAGGCGTAATTTATGGAGGGGGGACGAGAGGTACCCGTACCCCCACTTTTTGGACTGTAGGGTACCGTACCCCCACTTTTCATACCCATTGTTTTTGCCCATTATTATTTTATCTGAGGAAGCCTTCAAGATTCAAAACAATTACTGAGCATTATCATCCGTGTGATCACCATCATCATCACTCTCACTGTTATTATTTTTTTACTAAAAGAGGTGGCAATATATTATCTGTGAAATCACAATGCAATTATTACTAGATGTGACAAGATGTTGCTATGGAAATATACCCTGTATGAAATCACAATGCAATTATTACAAGAGGCTGCTACTGCAAAATATTCTCTGTGAAAATGTCATCACAATGCAATTATTCCCAGAAGTTAAAAAAGAGGTTGCTACGGCAACATGCCCTTTATGAAATCACAATGCAATTATTACAAGATGTTGCTAAGGCAATATAACCTCAATGAAATCACAATGCTATTATTCTCAGAGGTTACATGACCGTTGCTATGGCAACATATTCTCTATGAAATCATAATGCAATTATTACTAGAGGTTGTTACGGAAACATAATACTGTGTGACATCACAATGCAATTATTCCGGTCAGAAGAGGTTGCTAAGGCAATATATCCTCTGTGAAATCACAATGCAATATTATTCCTAGTGGTATCATGCACATTCTCTGTGGTAGCAAGCAATATCCTCTGTGAAACCACAATGCAATTATTTATTCCTAGCGGTAGCTACTGTAATGTATTTTTTTCAGCAACCAAACATTGCAAGGATAAACAAAACATATAATGGTTATAATCAATTAACATAATCTGGCTACACAGGAGACCCAAAAGGGGACACAGACCCCACTATCAGGGCCACCGAAGTAGTTATAGGGCCTACAATTTGATGAAAAGCAGTTAATCTAACATCATTAGATATGCAATGGTAACATTATACTTAACTAAAGACTTGATAGCATATCATTAGATATGTAATGTCATAGTAACAGTATATTTAACCAAAGACTCGAAAGCACATCTTGAGGTATAATAGGCTAACTGTGTATGCTCACTGTATTTCAGTTGATTAAACTGTGGGGTGTTAATTAGTGTCCCTCGAACATGAAAGACCTTCCCTTTTGCTTAAACAATAGTAGGCTGGGTGGTTGCTGAATTAATGGTGAATTAATTATTGTCCCTAAATATTATTATTATTAGTAGTAGTACAAGTGTTAGTATCATCATCATCATTAATTAAGCCTATAATTATTATTATGCTTGTAAAATAAACGATGGAGTTCGTTATAATTATTTAACAGCCTGAAAGCTGAAACAATGTGAAATTTGGTGCTCCCCACTTTCTAGACCAAAGTTACGCCCATGAGTCCTAATAAAAATTTTATAGTGTTATCTACTGCCAGCTATTAAATAAAAGAAAATTAAATAAATAAACATAAATGTAACTAGCTGAACCTGCAAGTCATCCAACTGTCAGCTTTCTTCTCAGACTGTCCCTGAATGACAAAAGACAAGATCATATTTGTACACGTTATTACACTTCAAAACATTACAACAGGCAACCTGATATGGTACAAAACTTTTATGATATTCATGTTCTTCCCATCCTATCTCTTTGAGTGTATGCAATACTTAGTGCATTTTAGTCACCATGGTTTCGCATGAAAAATAGTAAGAGACATATGCAGACATATTTTCTCAGTCTCATTGAGACTCATTACAGCTACAGAGATTGGTGGCCCACCAGGAGTTACACAATAGCTTGTTTTGGCCCTTGGTGCAAAATGTTTGGGAACCCCTGCCCAAGAAAAACCTGAATCACAAAATCAACACTGTGAAGTTCTTCTCATTTTCTTTGTAATCTTAAAATTAATGTCTGGATAGAGCAAATATTAATGCAGCAAGAAAAATGCCCTCAAACATCAACTGCATCATAATAAAATAAAATGATATACGAAAGTATTGTGGCACTTTCCAGGTCTTTTAAAAATTTGTATGGAAGCCGGTTACAGAAAATATAGGCCTACTTGACAGTTTCTGCTTATGCATGTACATCTGCTGTTAGCAGACGTTACCAGTAATTTGCTCATTTGGTTAAATTTATTTAATTTATTTACGCATATATTACATATGCATTACCTGTCAAAATGAATCTGAGTTGTGGATCTGCATGCTGCAAAGATCAAACTAATACAGAATTTGCAAAACGGCTAACAAGTAACAACAACTTAGGTAGGCCTAGTTTTCACCTTTTGAGCTTCACTGTTCCTGAACTGTGGCAACTGTACTTCCTCTGAATCCAGTTTTAGCTGCAATCAACAGATGCAAACTTCAAACCTCAACACAGCAAGACAAACCATAAACATTAATGTTATGATCCCCTCCAGGACAGAAAGGTGTTTCGAGATTTCTGTTACAGTCGTGTCCACCAGTGAACTCGGCTTCAGAATGAGTGTAGAGTGTAGACAGTCTGTGTTAAGATTAGATGGCGAGGCAGTGGTCTGGTCAGGATCCCAATTTAAGCTAATAAAATGAAGTTGCTAACACTTCATACCAATGGCTGCCTCTTTCAGGGTTAGTTCAAGGGACTGCTTTTCTCTTCTTATGAAACTCAGTAATGATGAAATTTCCTCTGTCAAGTAAGTGTGAAAATATTTGCCATATATATAACCCTTACTCAATTTGTCATGAAAACATCAATCTTAAAAACTCGAAAGAAATGGCTTGGCAATAAAGACAAAGCTTGGAACAAAACAGTAAAAAGCAAGGGAAGCACAAGTAGTAGCTCATTTTCCATCACATGTTAGCAAAAGTGGAAAGAATTCACAAAGTATAAAGCATATTCTCACCTGTCTCACCAATTCTTCCAATGCCGATCCGGGATCTTGACTTTCTGCTTTCAGAACATTTTCTACTGCTTGTGAAGTTTGACTCAGCTTTAACACACAGAAAAGAACAGCTCCAACTGAAAGTCATTTAGAAATAATGCTAATATATAGAAGTTTAACAACATCAGCACAGATAAATAATTTTTTAATTAAGCTTTATAAATGATGTATGAAAGTTGGGAGTTCAAAACCACTAATTTCACTGTGGGATTGTAATTGAACATGTGATGCAAAACTACCATGGGCAAATTTGACTAAAGTTTAACTGTATAAACAAGTGTGCTTAATAATACTCTTCTAGGGCGTAACACACTGGTTGGTGTACAGCAGTTTAATTTAAAATGCACTGGGTAAATAGCCTCTTCATCTACCTAGCCTACATCCCCTGCAATGCCAATGACTCCCATACGTATGCGTGTACTTTGTTGAATTATACACATAGGCCTATAGCCTATTAAATAAGAGTTACGTACACACATAGTATAAGCTAACCTTCCGTAGAATTCCACTCACAGAAGATGTTTTTCCACATGGTCTGTCTTCCGATTCGCGACGACTGGGATGTAGGCCTACAGCTTGGTCGCACTTCAAAAAGAAAACTACGCTCGTTATCATAAACGGTAGAGTTAGTAAAGGAATATGCAACTGCAAACAATAAATACGTAAAAGCTCCATCTAAACATAACACAACTTGACTGCCCAAATTAAAAATGTAAAGAAATAAAACTGAATAAACTTACATCACTTCTAGCAGACATTTTCTCAAATGTTTCTAAGTCGCCTAATTGGATTTGCTTACAAAGCCCAAAAGACGTTCGACACAGGTATATTATAGTTGTTACGGTTTCGCTAAAATTAAGCTGATTTTGGGAGTGTGGATAATGAGTTGTGTTATCAAAATTTCTGCGTTTAGAGCCCAGAACTGAATCCATAACTTGCATTGAAAAAAAGCAGAAAACAATAGCCTTTGTTGCATTAATCAGCTACAGCTTATTAAGAGCCACTACAGAGCACCTCTGAATAGTTATTGAGCGCCTCTGTATAGTTATTCAGACAGAGGTGCTTTATAAATTTCTAGATACAATACAATATAATACAATACAATAAACGGTAAACATCTGGGATTCATTGACTGAAAAAAACATAAACTATAGATTCCTTAGATACGGAACAAGGAATCTGCCCAGCAGCGATACTTGGTTACGGAGCTTGCCGTTCTCAACTTTTGTGACGTAAAAAGAAGTGGCTTTGTATATGAAATCGGCTGTCTGCGGAAAGGAACGTATTTTGTCCTAGAGTTCTTCAAACGCATCGGTTCCGCGTAGATGAGCAAAATATTATTATCGTGAGCGTTAGATACGCGATGTACTTTTTACAGATACGTATGTTAAATTTTCTCGCAACTTTTAATCAGATGTTGGATGCTTCAGCTCCGAATTAGAACAGACAACGCATATGAAATCCGATTTAGCTTATTTTCAGTAGTTGTAACCTGGAATACTGTCATTATGCGAAATAGTCGAATATCTTCTCGAGTAAGTCGTGTGAGCGAGTTACCATCTGCGGGTGGGAAGTTGGTCTCCACCGAATCCCAATCGCCCACAAAACAGATCGGCGTACGTTCACCGCGCTGTCTGGGCCCGTCCTCTCCATTCGCCTATCTAAAGGAACCGGATTTTATGAACATTGCACCCCTGGATGCGAGATCTGGAAAATTGTGCACCATCCCAGTGAAGAATTCAACCTACAGCAAAAAGCGCAGAAACCTTGATACCACTCTGCAAGACATTGGCAAGGTATAAACAAGCGTCTCTGAAGAATCGAATTTGCCATAAAAGTATACCCTAAGGGCCTAATGGGTTATCTTCAGGGGCGTAACTTTGGTCTAAAAAGTGGGGGTACCAATTTCTTACATGCACAAAGGAAGGCGAAGACTGCAATCTCTGGGAAGGCACAATAATAAAATATTGATTGGCATTGTTTCAAAAAGTGGGGGTACGGTACCCCCAGTCTAAAAAGTGGGGGTACGGGTACCCCCTCCACAAATTACGCCTATCTATGTGTATCAATTTCTTACATACACGAAGCAAGGTGGATAGTGCGGTCTCTGGGAAGGTACAATAATAAAATATTGATTGCATAGTTCAAAAAGCGGGGGTATGGTACCCCTGTCTAAATAGTGGGGGGTACGGGTACTCCTCGTACCCCCACAAATTACGCCTATGGTTATCGTAACCATTTCTCTGAGGGAAACGTAGTGGAGTGCAATAATTCAAGGACTGGGGCCATTGGAGCCCTTCGCAATAGATTGTTTGACATGAAGGTGGAGCAAGAAGTCACCTTCCCAATTTTGGTTCTCAGTAAACAAGTTATTACATAATCTAATCAGAAAGCTTGAAATGACATCTAAATGCATCAGGGTTGCTTGGAACTGAAAACACAGTTTACAATTGTCATCCGTTTTAGATCTATTTGAAATTTTAGAAGTAATCATTTGCAGTTGATTAAGCTTGTTGAAAGTCTTTGTCTAAAGCTGTTATTTTTAGTAAATTATTACTTAATTTTAGTTTCATTAAGATATATTCAAAGTATAGATGAATAAGAAAATAGTAATAGGCATTGATGCAGGAACCATAAAGCATAATATAGGCCTGCATGTTCCAAATTTTAAATAAGCGACATTGTTCTCCAAGTAACGCATGTACAATGTTCAAGACAGAAACATTTCATACCCATACAGCAAGCATAGCATGTTCCAACTAAACCACGCAATTTTGCCAAGTATGCCTGCATTTTAAGTTGTATTTCAATTTAGTTTTATTTTAACTCTATGCCAGTGACTGTTTATGTTTTTTGTTATAATACTGTAGGACCTGGAGAACATTACCTTCCTTTTCCAGGAAATTACTCCACAGGTAAACTTTTCATTTATGACCAGTTTCCTGTTCCAAGATACAGGATATAATACTTGTTTCCTGTGTCCTATCTGCGCATCATTCCTGGCATCTGGTGCGTTTGGTGTTGTGAATGTGATGCATTGGACTATGGTGGCACTTATCTTGGCTGTCATCTAACCATCTAGGCCTCAGTGTTTAACTAAATGCAGCTGGAGGGATAGATGAATGGTAACACTCTAGCCTGAAGAGCATTAGGCCTTACCTCAGTTCTTTACCCGTAAGCCCCCTCAAGGTCGACTCAGCGTTCCACTCCCTATGGGGCAGCAGTAAAATGAGTTGGTGCCTTACAGGCTCCCCAACATGTGTTAATTAAAATGATAATTGTACCCTCATGTTTCAGTTGTTTCAATGTAACTTACTGCTATTTGTCATTGAGCCTGCCAATAAACACGAATATTATTATTATTATTATTAATGTCTAGGCAATTTGTCAGAAATGTTTACAAACTGTAATCAACAAATGCTTTGATATGTTACTTACCATACCTTACCCTACCTTGTCTTGACTTACCTCACCTAAACCCCACCCCACTTCACCTTTTCATAGTAAAAAGGTAAAATAAGGTAAGGTAATAGTAGGTACAACATTGTTACATCAGTATTCGATATTTTGGGTGTGTGTTTGAAGATGTATTTAGTAATGGCAATCATTTTTTGCAGGCACCTATCAAAATTGATAAAACAGAAAAAAAATTGGTTCCTAAAGAGACTGGATTACAGGTATGATATTCCTATATTATATACCATTTACTAATACTTGTGTGTGGTTTTGGATTATAATATTATGTAAGTGGTATTGATGTAGTTCTTGACTATCAGTATTTTATTGTAGCCAGTAGCCAATTGGTTAGCGTGCTTGCCTTTTAGCACAGAGAGCATGTGTTCGAAACTCTGCTGAAAAGGTTGCTGGGTAGGGACCTTGAGCAAGTCCTTCACTCACAATTGCTCAGCATTTTGATTGATTAATGGTGGTGGTGGTGGTGGCGGCGGCGGCGGCAGTGTGTTGGTGGTGGTGGTGGTGGTGGTGGTGGTGGTGGTGGTGGTGGTGGTGGTGGTGGTGGTGGTGGTGGTGGTGGTGGTGGTGGTGGTGGTGGTGGTGGTGGTGGTGGTGGTGGTGGTGGTGGTAATAATGATAATAATAATAATAATAATAATAATAATAATAATAATGATAGTAATAATAATAATAATAATAATAATGATAGTGATAATAATAATAATAATGATAATAATAATAATAATAATGATGATGATGATGATGATAATAGGGCCATTCCAGACACTTTTTCTACGTTAGTTAATATTTAAGTCCCTGAGGGATCCTGTATACCTCGGGGCATAAAAGAAAATGATAATAATTGTATGACAATAATCTTACACTTTCCTGTTATCCTTTGATGATGAAGTGATGACAAACATCGTACATATATTGCTGTTGGTGATGATGTTGATGGTGACAGTGGCAAATGATTATTACTATACTACATTGATGATGATGATGATGATGATGACGACGACGACGACGACGATGACGATGATGACTTGTAGTTGATCATGCCAAACGAAACGTTTCAGCTTGTGAATAATTTTTAATGTTATCTAGCAATCTGAAATATTTACAGAAAACATTTGTTATTTGAGAGAAAAAAATATTAAAGTTCAGTTTCGAATTTAATTTAAATTTACTCTTCTCAGAATGATATCCGTGATCTTTACTTTTATTCTGTGTTATGATCCCAAACTTAGCTGTGACTGGTCAATGTTTCTACTGTTGACCCATTTTAATAGTATTTTGCTGTTTGCAGATATTGGAGTCTGTCTTAGAGGTAACACACATTTGCTTCAACACACATTTATGCACAAATTTGTTGATATCATAAATTTGACAAATTCAGACTATATTCTTAGACATCCCATTGCTCAGTAACAACAGGTGTGGCTGCATCTCGACTTGTAAACACCACCCGGTTAGGTGGATTTCCTACAGTGGATTTGGCCTACTCCACTCCTCGGTACATGGCAATCTGGTCGTTTCCTTCACCTGCATGGCTACCATGCAGCGCTGGGCATTCTCCATCATCGGCTATCTGCATGGAATGGGCTCCCCTTGGAGATGCGTCTGCAGTTTTGATTCTCCATCATTGGCCCATCTGCATGGAATGGCCTCCCCTTGGATATGCGTCTGCAGTTTTGATTCTCCATCATCGGCTATCTGCATGGAATGGGCTCCCCTTGGAGATGCGTCTGCAGTTTTGATTCTCCATCATTGGCCCATCTGCATGGAATGGGCTCCCCTCTCCTTCCCAGAGTTCTCTGCTCACAGTTTCACATACTGCTTAAGACTATTCTGTTCCATCTAAGCATCTTTTGCTTACTTCTTCAACATTCTTAATGAACTGTAACACCATTTACATATAATTATTCATACAGGATACATTTACTGGTAACTAATCTCTTCATTTTCAGTCTCTTCATTTCCCCATGGTCTGATTTGACAATTCTTTAATTCGAAACTCCATGGTAGTTGCCAGTATATCAACTGGAGTGTGTTTCCATGCTCACGATTGGTCCGAGTGTTTCTGCTTGGAGTCAGGAGCAATCTTACACTAACTGCATGTTTGAAGTTTTTCAGAAAAGTTGGTTTCATGACTTTAAGTTTAAAGATAGAATTGGATCATAAGACAAGCTGGAACTTGTTCAGCAGATAAACCTTGAAATTACATACCATAGTTTTTTGAGAGATCTGAGTGCATACCTTTTAGTGTGTGCAATAGCAGAAATCACCGCAAGTCACTAGGTTTGGCTTAACTGATTTGGCATACATAGTGTTTTGAATAAAAAAAGTAATTAATTAATTAAATAAATTTTATTGAGTTTATTTTGTTGTTATTTGTACAAAATTCTAATTAGGAGTTGTGTTATTTGTGGATTGTAGTGGCTGAAAGCTGCCAGTTTTGATTTGAGTTGGGCCAAGACTGCCATCGAAGAAAAGGATTTGGATAACTCTAATGACGCAGTCCAGTCAGTTTATTCATGTTATACTTGTTTTAATGTTTCTCTGGTTTCTGCCAAGAAGGTTACTGATACGCTTACAAAATAAAAAAAGCTCATGGTGGGATTGTATCAACAGTTGAGAATTCTAAGCTGCAGGGACGTAACTAGCGTTGGGCTTGGGGGGCTTAAGACCCCCAAACGAAGCTGAAGCCTCCTAAATAAATCAAGCCGTTGTATGCTTACGGCTAAAAATTGTATTTGTGTTGCCATGTTCAAGGTTAACCCCCCCCCAACGAAAAGTCTTAGTTACGTTACTTGCTGCTAAGCTGTGCACCAGGTTCCCATTATGACCTGTATGTATGTATAACGGCATTTTAAGAACCTCTTAATTTAAGCACTGTGAAAATGGCTATCTATGAGTTAAACAACAGAAGAGAATGTAATGGGCTGAGTTAACAGAAATTATATGAATGTTTAAAGAAAGACTGTTCTAAAGGGAGGGACGTAGTGCATAACAGACAGTGTGTGGTTTTCTTCTGCTGAATATGGAGGCGAGGGACCCATATATCTCCTTGGGCAGACAGCAAACCAACGGATTACCTTACTAATTTGCTGACGAGTTGTGTGATGCAACATTATACCTATCTCAGTGACTGAATCTGCTTTCACTGATGTCTTTATTGTGAACGTTTCAGATCACTGTTGTACGACAGCATGAGAAGCCTCGATAAACTACGAACTATTCACAATAAACTGATGGTCACGTTCAATGACTATTTCAGGTACTTAATAATTAGTTATTTAGTATCTGTCTGTCTTTCTTTTTATTCTATTCATATCCAATGTTTTATCAACTCTAGATTGCATACATTCCAATTTCATTTGCTCGATTTTATCCTCGGCTGTGCTGCTAAAGAAGTAGATAACCTACCCAATTTTGTATGCATAATATAATTATATTATATTATACATATTATATATATTATAACATGTGCCAGAAACATTGCATTAGTATCCTGTTAAGGGAATTAATCCAATTCAAGATCCTGTAATGTGCTTCATTGATTTGTTCTGCCCTTACACACTTTCACTGTCTCAGTTAGACCTTGAAAAGATATTACATGGTAATACGTGATGCTAGCAGAGCTAAGTTTTTCGCTGCTGTTCCCCACAACCTACCCATTTCTCCAAGTCTCAAAAAGCTGAATCCAGTATTGATTCATCGAAAGTCTGTATCTGGCATTGCTGTTAGATTGTAAATTGGATTGCTAACATGAGTTCAAAGTGCAGAAATGTTGAGCACATGCAGCCTGACTGCAATGCAGAATTGCATTTGTCACATGTGATTGCAAGTTTCTGTTCATATATTTTGGAGCGTATTTAAACTGTTTTTGAAGCTTATTTATTTATCTAACTGTAATAATTAAACAGTGATTACAGTGCATTTGATAACACATCTTATGGGTATAGATTTAGGCAGTAGAACTAGGGCTTAACAACTTCTGTGCTATGTCCAGTTACTCTCAGAATGGAGATGCATTTACAGTTCCATTCTAATTAAGGACACAGTGATTACATTACGTTTAACATTATATTTGTAGGTACAGATTTAGGTAGTAGGACTAAGGGCTTATAAACTTTTGTGTTATGTCCAGGTATACTCGGACTCGGAATCGTGCTGCTGAATTGGGTAAGCCCCTCCTATTGTGAAGCAGCTTAATACATACGATTACTGACATATGGTGTCAGTATTTCTATGAAGGTTTTGGCCTCATTGGTGTCTGCTATTAATTAGTTAATTACCAGTAGTGGTTAAGTTCTGCAAACTACTGTTGTGTTCAACAATGAGTGCTTCAATAAAAAGAACTGTGTCAGTATTTCTGTGAGGTTAAACTTTAAGTTAAAAACTTGTTTATGTCTTACAAACCACTGTTCTAATTAAGAAAGTTGCTGTTTTAATTAAAAAATTACTGAGAACTGGAAAAAGTTTCGTAATGGTTCTTGGTTAATCTCGATAAAACTAAATTATATTATATGCCTATCACATTGTAACATTGTTCCCAAGTTGAGTAATAGATTAAAAGTTGATAGTAGACTAATTGCAATAGTGCATTCAAAAAATTTATAGGATTTTTCTTTGATAAGCATTTGATATAGAAAAAACACAACTCAAGTCACTGAAAATTTCCTATGTTCTAACAAAAACTGTACTTGTTAATCTGTATTATGCATTGATATACCCTTGCTTTTCATACTGCAATAGTGTATGGGCATGTAGTTATCTCTTGGGTCTAAATCACCTATTAATTCTACAGAAACAAGCCATCATTTAAATCACTAGACACTATATAAACTGTGCTGGATGGTTTCTACCAAAAAAAACCTTTATGACGGAGGCATTATGAAGCTGGACTGTATAGCAAGATAGCAGACTATTTTGTTCATGTTCCGCAATGAGAATAGTTTGTTACCACTGACGTTTCTTAGTTAGAACAGCTCAAGAAATTCATGACCATTTTGCTACATTTTGTTTGAATTATCTTCCAAGAATTTTCTTGTATAAACTGTAAGGGCATCTTCTATAGTTGCGACTGGATCATCTGTAGGGAACTCCCTACCTCATCATTTTATTCCCTTACTCGCGCTGCATCAGTTTATACTATTACTTTGAAGAGCATTCAGCTGAAGCAAAAACTTGGTTAATAATAATATTATTGCTATTGAATTTAAAACTGGCTTGTATAGTAGAATAGGTAAATTTTTTGCGACCTATCAGCTTATACAGTCTTTTCTTCACATTTCATTGGTTGACTTTACCTGTACCTTACAGGAACAAAAATCCTGTTATCAGACCAATTTAAAACTCTTGGGGGGGCTAAACTATTGATAGCTTGTACACTCTGACTTCACATATATCATCTATTTGCAGGTCTTTTTCTGCCACAGTAAGACATTTTATCACATCAGGCATTTTATGACGGATGACGTGACAATAACATGTGCTTGCACACTTGATTGTTCTTGATTAGAATATGTGAATGCAGTGTTGTATGGTATATCCTCTTTAACGCTGAAAAGCTCCAGGCTAACTCTTTTTCTATGATTGTAACATGTTATTCTTCTTCCTCAAATGCGTTGTATCATTTTTGTGAACTTGTCCAGCTTCCTCGTGAGTGGCGTATTAAGTTTAAGATTGGATGCCTTACCTCTAAGACCCGAAATACTAGCCTTATTACTTTGGTAACTCCATTTGACCTACTAGACTGTTGGGTTGTTCTGATACTGGCTTGTTACTAGAACCTAGATTAAAGACAATTGTAGGATCATGTGCTTTCAGCTGCTGTGCTGTTTCTGTTTGGAATCATCTATCACAAAGGCTTGACTTGCCAACTCACTACGATCATTAAAACTGCTAGTCAGGGCTCAGTATTTTACTATAGCCTTTGCATCACTCTGTCTTGGCCACTAGCGAAGGCACATTCACACCTCAGATGTCAGATTTACTGAAACACAATATTTAAGTGTTTTTAAGAAATAAAAACAAATGGAAGATCTTGTATGGAAGCTATGTTATTGCCCATGCTTCCTGTGCATTGTGATTGTGTTATAGAGCATCTCCAAACAGCATGACCAAATTGGTTCTTTCAAAGTTCTCTTTTTATCACCCAATATTAGACTTACCTGATTGCTTGTATTGCCCTTAACCTTTGGTGATCAATACAGTTTTGTTCGGTTCAGTTCGCACTTCATAGTCTACATTCTGGCCTCATTGAGCTACTGAATTTCAGTAGCTTAGTGAGACCAGAATGTAGATTCACAATTGGGATACACTTGTCCGCTGTGGTTCCTCGTAATTGATACATTACGTGTCATAATAAAAGTACTGTAGATGTCACTAGATTACAATATTTTATGTTAGTTGTATTTAATGCATGATAAGTATCAAGGCATTTTCGGCTAAGAGTTTGTGTAATGTAACTATCAAGCGTGGATGTCTTGAAGACCACCCGTTAAAAGTCCATTGTTACATTACAGCTGCAGAACAGAAACTGTCGGCAGATGCAGAACAGAAAGCGGATTCACTTCCGCCAACAAAAAGTAACTCTGGTGTAAACTTTAGTGCCTTGACCAACGATGTGGTCGATCTTCTGCAGCGAGAACGTACCAAAAGTAAGTTTTTTTCCTATTATGGTGAGCTCTAGCGGAACTGGAAAGGTAAGGTAATCGTAATCTCAAGATTTCTACAGCACCCAAAAAAGTGGAGTCATGGGATCCAGTATATTCACAGGTGCTTAGTCAAGACAAAATCGGTAGGCATGTAGGGTTAAAATCAGTTCCAGGTCAATATCCAAAGGGTCAAGCAGGCAGACAGTCAGGCAAACTGACTATTCCCTGACATGTGATTTGCCTATCCCTCTGGAATTAGTTGCTTAACAACCTGCCTTTTTTGCAAGGACTCAAAGACAATTCTTTTTGATAATGGTTTCATTGTGTTAAGGTGGAAGTTCCTCTGATGAGCCTCTCTTTAAGTGGTGCTATATAAATTTGCAGTTACAATTACAATTCCAGCTAGGTCTCTCATAATGTTTTGGTCTCGGCTATTTCAGTTGGCTTATCCACCAAAGTCTGTCTCTGTATATCAGTGGACTAACCTGAGGTTATTGACCTGATAACGACTTGATGAGCGTGTGCCATAGGTTGAGCAATAAAGATTAGCGCTATAGAAGTTGCTAACTGATTGTACTTTTTAGTAATAATCCGTCAACAATAGTCTGCAGATGTGGGATCTTTTGATTTGATAGAGTTTTCTGCTGAACTAAGTGCTTTTAAATATGACCGAGGAACTGTGCTCGTGGATCTTTTGATTGACCAATTCTGGATTTTTGCAAAAAATTAACAGCTGAAATTCAAATTGGTTTTTTCATTTTGTTATTAGCGGCTGAAACGTATGAATCAAGACTAAAGAGTCTGAATGCTACATTACTAAGTCAAGCGGGACTGATTAAAAAGTGAGTGATTTTAGTCTTTTATTTTGAGTTTATAAGCAGCAGTGTAAGTGTATCTGTATGATTGTTTAGTATTGCTTTTGAGAAGTTTCTAGATACTTATTGTTATTTTTATTATTATTATTTTTTTTATTATTATTATTTCTTTAAGCATCAGTTGGTGGTGCTGAGGAATTTTGCATAAATGCTTGGATACTTACCTGCATGCATAGTTGCATACATTAGAGAGTTGTGCTGTACAAATCATGAAAAGATATGTGATTTAATATCCCTAGTTCTTGAGAGTAATGGTGTACCTTTGTTTTCATGCAATGAATTGTAATGTAAAGCATTCTGCTTATAACCAGTTATGGGAATTGAGAGTGTTACATTGGATGTACTGTAAACTGTGCATCGCTAGTGGATTTTTAAACACTTAAATATCGTAAAGAAAACTAGTTCCCACTGCCTGTACTCTGGTATTATCAGTCCAAAGCCTGGATAAAGGAGGAGGGCGATGTCAAAAACCCCTATGGGATGCCATTAAACACAGGAAACTGTAAATAGTTACCAAATTGGATTCTGGAACTTTCAGAAATTACATCATGGAAATTTCCTAATTTCTTTACTGGAAGTTTCGAGAATTGTCTAGTGGAAGTTTTCCAAATTGGCTTATTGCTCAATTAAAGCCGTGTTTGTAGCTGTGTGATTATTACAGAAATTCTGACGTACAGTAAACTAGTAATGCACTGTGTATGATACAGCCTTTTCATCGGTATATTGTATGCCATGATAAAGTAAAGGTTCCTTATGTTCACAGGTTAACTGAAAACTTGAAAGGCAAGGGTTTAGTAAGTTCAGCACACATCTTCCTGACTAACTATTATTTATTAGCATTTGTATATATTCAGATGTATGGCATTATTTTACGTAGTAGCAGTGACGTAGCTATTAGCTATACAAAGTGTGTATGCACCCCATGTAATTTTTTTACTGTAGCTACTATTGATTCATTTTTGCTCTTATAAAAATCAGTAGGATCATAATTCATGATAATTCTTCAGTGTTACTTACTTGTTTTAATTATTTTGTTTAGTGGTGCTGTACTCATAGCAGGTGTGTTACAACCTTTTTTGAAATGACGTCACTGTGATGTCATACCACTGATCGCTGTGTATTTACACTGTGCTTTGGATGTTTTCATTTTCTGAATGCTTTAGTATGAGGTGCCAAGAGATAGCAAGCCTGAACCAGAGATTGAAATTCAGGTATCCAAGAAGACCTTGAAGCAAAAGGTAATAACATTGGTAATTTCTTCCTCTTGGCTTTCATGTGATTTCTCCTTCCTCTCAACATTTGTGTAATTGTTACTTTATCTTAAAACCAATTAAGCTAGCTTTATCTTAATTTTGTGAAGAGTGAAATGAGTGTAAGGTGCAAGTGCAAGGAATGCAAATATGCAAAAATTATGTTTATAAAGTGCTGTTTAAATACCCTGTCATGATAATTTGATTTCTTACATATATTATTATTAAATAAAATTATTATTATTGATCATTATATTCAATTAAATTATTTTTATTGTTTTTATTATTTTATTATTAGTTATATTATGTACATTATTATTTTATTATTCTATAGATAGAATACATGTTGATTAGTGTTTAACATGGCTCGGTTTCAGGAAAGCATATGGTGTTTCCACTTTGGATAGCCACCCAGTCTGTGGAACATATAATCTGTAAAGTTGTAAGATGAATGGTAGTTCAAGTGAATTTCTTTGCTGAAAACAAATTTTAGAAAAAGCAGCGTGACGGTGCTTCGGATGATGAAGGGACAAGTAAGCAGGTGAGTGTGGCAAAGGAATTCTGACTATTCAATATCTTAAACCATTTTCCAGGTTGTTTAAAGTGTGTCTTAGTGTAAATGTCTTTCCTTGAATCTTGTCTTAGCAAACATTTTAAACATGGCTTAGCCGTCATCAGTCATTCTCAGATTTTGGATAATGAATTGAATTTCACCAGAAGCCTGTTGTTTGAAGCCATATCAGGAACTTATCATGAGGTTACTTTTTTACAGGTTAATTTATTTTGGATCTGTGTCCGTGATACTGGTATATAAAAGTTGCTGCTATAATGACGTATGTTATATAATGAGTCTTTGGTGTACATGGTGAACTTTTGGGGGATGAAATGCTTTACACAACTGGATTGGAAATAGTTTTGGGAATTTCCAGTGGAAATTTTAATAGTGACACTGGAAGAACAAATTGCATTAAAGATCTGCTGTGTTCAACAGTTGTGGCACACGGTGTCTGGTTAGAGCAGTTGCCTGGTAAGGCAGAGAGTATGCGCTCAAGCCTCCTCTGAGACTGTTACTGTGTAGGGACGTTGAGCAAGTACTTACTCACAATTGCTCAGCGCCATCAGTTGATGATTGGTCTGTAAATAGTAGCGCTTGATAAATGCTTAATAATAATAATTACAGTTGGGCAGAGACATGAAGCATCTTGAACCAATATTTGCCTTCTCCTGTTGTGGAGATTCCTCTTCGAACAGGCTTCCACTGCACTTGCATTCTTCGTGCATTTCATTCTATTCCGCAAGCATTTTCAAACTGTCTTAAAATGTGATTGGTTGGATCATTGAGATACAGTCTTTGTGACGTACTTACAACATGTTTGTATATCAAGTGTCTTGGTACATAGATACAATGATACATACATACCGTACATTTTTAGATGATCGCTTTTGTAGACGAGTGAAGACTCGGCGAAGGAATCCCAAAATAAAGAACTGTTGAGCTTGCAGAAGACGCTGCATACATGTCAGCTGGACTCATCTCGACTCTTACAGGTAAACAGCATTTGAAAGATTTGGAATTTCTAGCAGAGTTGTGATTAGTTTTACTTACCTTCGTTTACTGTGATCTGCCAGGATTGGAACTGGTTATGTTATCCAGAATAGGTTACAGTATTAGAAGAAGAAAAGTCCCTTAAGCTAGCCCTGAGGCAGCCATGGGTATGAAATGTTAGCAGCTTCATTTTCTTAGCCTCGGCATATAAGGGTGGATGACCAGTCCTCTCCCTCACCGTCTCATATTCCCATCGACAATGTACGGTCAGTGTACTCATTATAGTTGAGTTGGCTAGGGGCGCAGGTGGGGCAGATATCTCGAACCAAAATTTCTGTCACAGTATTAACCACTGTATATCAGAATAGTCTAGGCCATTAGAAGTATTACTTGCCTTATCAATGAGTCGAAATTCTTTCATCGTTACATCCAAAGTGCATATTGTGTGCAAAATTATTTTGTTGTTAATGGTACTTTCTTTGTTTGTAATGGTGTTTTTATTTATAAATACATTTGACAGCAAAACAGAGCACTGATTGAAACCAGAAAGGAGCTGACATCATCGAATCAACATAAGGTGAGTTTATATTCAAAATGCCTTCTTTACCTGAATGAAGAACATAAAGTTCTTCAAGTGCTTGCTCCTTTCAGTCAACATCTTGCTCTTTAGTAGTTGCTGTTTATCAACACTGTGTGATAACAAAGATCATTAGCATCGCCCTCCTCCTTTATCCAGGCTTTGGACTGGCACAGCCAGAGAACGAGCAGTGGCAGAGTTGAAATATAATCACCCTTCTTGCTCTTTACAAAGAAGAGAAGTCCCTTATGCTAACCCCGAGAGGCAGCCATGGGTATGTGTTAGCGACTTCATTTTCTTAGCCTTGGCGTATGAGGGGGTGGCCAATCCTCTCCCTCATCATCTGATCTTCCCACCGAAAGTGTTCAGTCCGTGTACTCATTAAAGCTGAGTTGGCTTCTTTATAAACAAATAACAAATAACTTTGAACAAACTGAAATTACTTTAATTTTATTTACCGGATATATTACCCATTGATATGCCTATTTTATTTTTGGCAATTTCTGTATGAATTTTTCATATGTCATACCTTTGTCCATGCAAGCCCCCAAGACTTTACTGGACTGAACCCTGAACCCTAGCCTTTCAATTTGTAAAGTGGGAGTTCCATTAGAGGAAAGAGGCTTTCTAGAACCAGCAACACTATGTAATATCTTTTCTTAGCATTTAAGAATGATTATATTTGGCTTAAACCATGGACAAAAAAATAAAACCTTGGTTTTTGGAATAATGGAAGGCATATAAGCAAATGAGGAAGACCTCACAGGAATGGACAGATGAAATTGAAGAATGGTGTGGAGCAAGTCTCCAGGAGCTGAGCCACTCGGCACTGGACAGAATGGAGTGAGGAGGCACTGTCAGGAAAGCATCGGACAGCTACGGGCATTGAGCCCATGGTTGTTGATGGTGGTGGTGGCGGCGGCGGCGATGGTGGTGGTGGTGGTGGTGGTGGTGATTAAGTCAGAGTACAGGTTTCACCAGTTCGAGAGTGCAGGTTTCCGTAATTTCAGTAATTTGTGCATTAGTCTGCTTTCTCAAGATGTATCCTGAAGTCATTAATAATCAAGTTAAATCCAATCACTTATGTAGTAGCAACAATCATTGATTGCTAAGAATGTAAAAACTATGGTTGTTTTAAGCAATAGGAGCTAAGCTGACCATTCAATCAGTCATCTGATTGTAATTATAATTTCAAATTTATATAGCTCCACCACATGAGAGATTCTTCAGAGGTGTTGATTTTACTTGACTGTTAATGATTCGTTAGTCAGGTTTTGATTTTAATGCTGGTATTTTATTAGAAAGTGTTTCAAGTCTGTTGCCGTGAATTCGTGAAACTATTTCTGTTTGTAGGATAAAGTAATTGGTGAACTGAAGGCGAAATTACTGCACAGCGAACTAGCGGACAAGCCGAAACTTGATAAACTTGTTGTAGCAGCACCCAAGTGAGAAAGCTTATCGACCAATTAGTCTCATACCTCTTGTGCATTCAAATCTGTTCTGAATGTGAGCAGTTTATGTTTTTGGATTTTCTGATCTTCAGATCACCAGGTTGGGAGTGCTACAGTAGGGGGTCTTAGCTTAACTAAGACTGTGGCTTCACAGCAATTCTTCTCCTAGGCACTTATGGTTTTAGAGACATTCGTAATGAAGGTGTTTGTATCCAACGTTACACAAAAGCGCTTTTTATACACATGCATTTGAATACAGACTTATGGTTTTAGACATTCATAATGAAGGTGGTTGTCTCCAACGTTACACAAAAGCACTTTTTATATGCATTTGAATAGAGACTTATGGTTTTAGAGACATTCGTAATGAAGGTGGTTGTCTCCAACGTTACACAAAAGCGGTTTTTATATGCATGCATTTGAATAGAGACTCGCTCTGTTCATTACATTTTTATTATTCTGCATTTGGAAAGTGTCTGGGTGTGAAATTACTATGAATTATTGTGCCTTTGTTTCAGACAACCCCGTGAAACTCCAGCAAAGTCTGAAAGGCCTGTGAGTCCTCGCAGCCGAATTATCTATGTAGACAGTGGCGAGAGAAGTGGAAGTCCTGGTCCGCCCCCACCAGAACCACCAGCACGTCCAATGATGGAACTGTTGGCTCAGAGGAAGGGTGCCTCTAAGTTGTACACCGATGATGATGATGATTCACAGGAGAGTGGAGAAGGCCGAGCAGCTTTTAGGGGCAAGAGATCAGGCGATGTCAGCGATTCTGGAGAGTTTGAGAAGGATGAGAAAGAGAAGAAGAGAGTTCCAGGTGACGTGGAAAGAGTGTGGAGTGGAGATAAAGACGAGTTCGGAGATGTGGGAAGGACTCGTGATGCTGACAAGACAGAAAAGTACACGGGGACCAGAGACCTGGAGAAAACGACTTCAGACAGATCTGTCGTCACCGGTGCAGGAGGAAGAGTGGTCTCTGGCCCTGATGGTGCAGGAGGAAGAGTGGTCTCTGGCCCCGATGGTGCAGGAGGAAGAGTGGTCTCTGGCCCCGATGGTGCAGGAGGAAGAGTGGTCTCTGGCCCTGATGGTGCAGGAGGAAGCGTGGTCTCTGGCCCCGATGGTGCAGGAGGAAGAGTGGTCTCTGGCCCTGATGGTGCAGGAGGAAGAGTGGTCTCTGGCCCTGATGGTGCAGGAGGGAGAGTGGTCTCTGGCCCCGATGGTCAGGGCACGAAGGAGGGAAAAGGCAGAGATCGGAGAGGAAAAGATGCTACGGCTTCAGAGGCTGCAGGTGCTGGTGGTGCTGATGCTGCTGCCGCTGGTAGAGAGAAAGTTGGAGGGTCAGGTCATGAGAAAGAGTTGAAGGGAGCAGGGTCAGGTCATGAGAAAGAGTTGAAGGGAGCAGAGGACAGGGCTGCAGGAAAAGCCAGGGAAGGTTCAAGAGGTGGAGGAAGCTCTGTAACTGGTCAGGAGGCACATGAAGGGTCAGACAGTGCCGTGGGTCAAAGGTCAAAACGGCTATTGAGTGCTGGTGGCAGTGGCGGTGGCAGTGGTGGTGGCAGTGATCGTGGCAGTGCTGGTGGCAGTGGTCGTGGCAGTGCTGGTGGCAGTGATCGTGGCAGTGGTGGTGGCAGTGGTCGTGGCAGTGGTGGTGGCAGTGGTCGTGGCAGTGGTGGTGGCAGTGCTGGTGGCAGTGGTGGTGGCAGAAAGTCATCAGATGGATCTCTTCCAGCAGTCGGTCAGCTGAATGACCAGTCTCGTGATAGAATGATTAAACTGGACAGAGATGGTCTAAGGTCGGACAGAGTCGGTGGTAAAACAAGCCTGACAGATGCCTCATCTCATGGAAGGTTTTCCGGTGGCATGGTTGGCCAAGATCCAGGTGACATGATGATGATAGGGGGCATCAGAGGAAGACCCACGGCCGGTGATGAGAAGGAATCAGATAGGCAGCTTAGGGGTTATGCTCTCGGTGGGGAAATTAGGCCGGGTGGGATTGTTGGTGTTGGCAGACAAGTTTGGGAAAGAGATGGAGGTGGGAAAGGGGGCTTATCGGATTTCGCTTTTGGTGTTTCCAAGTACTCGCAAGATCGATCTCAGGCACGTGAACGAGACCAGCATGCACAAGTTCGGTATGGCACCCCGGATCGGGATTTTGGCAGGGGTTTGGATGGTTTTGAAGGTAGAAGCCTTGCGTTTGGAGCTGTCGGCGGGAAGGGAATGCAAGACATGGGTGCAGATGTTGGCTATCTGCCCACTGGTCGACCTGGTTCTGCCGGACAACAGACATCAGGATTCAAATACAACTTGAGTGCATTCATGCCTCAGCAAATGGTAATTTCTTTTTGTTTCATTTTTGAAAAAATTACATTTTAACAGGCAAGTGAGTCCATACATAAAAGTAAGGAAAATGTGTATGTTTGTTTATATTCCTCTTTGATAATGCAAAGATGATTAGTGACCATTAATAGAATGTTAAAAAATGTGAAATTGATTGAGTTGATGAAGTAAGGCAGGCGGTCGGATAAATCTCCACTTACCTGATGATTTTGCTCTCTCGAGCTTATCCCTTGTGGAACAAGTGTTTTATGATAGAATCTCACTTTTTAGTATCTTCTAATGTTAAGTTAATTTCATGTCATCTGTTTTGTTTATATATATTGTACTTTAGTATGACTTCATAGTTCATAATTTCTAATTGTTCTTGTTTTAGGATAATAGAAATGAAATCATGATTTATATCTATCTCATTTTTCAGGGTCAGCAGGTAGGCTGGTTGGCGGGTGAGAAGGAGGGAGTTGTCCCATTTACTGAATATCCGCTGAGGGGCCTTCGAGTGATTGGTACAACAGCCCTGCAGTGTGAAAGGCCTGACACTGAAAAGGTAGGCCTATGTATAGCGACGGTCAGGTCACTTGCAGTATTATCTCTGATTAATTCAGAATATTCAACCTGATAGGTGTACATGTTAGATGCACAACAATCCGAGCTCTGCAACTACGTTCTTGAACAACTCATAATCTTCGCACTAGATCTCATAACTTCTCCTTGCCGCACAAAGATGACTGCAACTACATTTCACGCATCCTTTATAAGAATGCTTACTGACAATTTCATGCATAAAACCTGTACTCTTGGCCCTAGAATTTGTCTTTTATAGTCTAGTTTGTCTAAGTTGCGTCTGTGTCAACTTAATGTTTGAATAAACGAATTTGATTGATTGATTGATTGATTGATTGATTGAATATATTGTAAGTGGATTTGATAAACTAACTATAGCTTTTTCCTTGGGAGTTCCTATCTTAATTTAGTATTGACCAGCAACAATAATTCTTTGGGGAATGTCTAACTGTTGATTTGTTCTGGTTTTTTTAAACTTTTTTATATGCATTGGTTGATACCTGTTTTTGAAATGAATAAAAAAACCTTAAACTATATTTCTGCAGGGATTAACTGGTGCCTTTCCTGTGATTCAGCCTCTGAAGGACTCTGCTGGGATTGCCAGGGTTCTTAGGTAACTAGTCACACAAAATCAGTTATCTGTCTCCAAATGATTAACACTAGTTCTGTTTTTTCTAAACAGTTTATTTGCATATAGGTCATATTTTGAATATTCCAGTTCAACTACACACTGCATGTGTTCTAGTAATGCATGGCTTGTTTTTATCATTTTTGCAGATCTACGTTTTTATTACGAGTACATATATGTATTTGTCAAGCATTTAAAAGATTACTCACTCACTTGTTTGCTCACTTACTACATCACACTCATACTAGATTGCCCTCTGAAGTCTCTCACTCTGTAGCAGCATAAACATAGAATATATATATATATATATATATACATACATATATATATGTATTTATATATATGTATAATAATATATATTAGTATGGGTGATGTTTTGTTATCATGCTAGATCCTCCTTATGACAGGATCTCTCAATAAGAACCTGTTTATAACATACCTGGTACTTAATTTTACTACCAAAGCAATTTTCATAGAGTTTCTAGGGTACTTGGAGTGAAAAATCACTTGGCAAAACAATCCCTGGCCGCCATGCATATCGGGTCCACATTGAGTTAGTAGTTGGCCATCAGTTGTCACCAGTTTGCTACAATGGTTAGAGCGTAGGGTGCATCACATGCACCTCTAAGTTATAGAGGGCACGGTTCATCTCCTGATGCTTGCTTATTTAAGATACTTAAATCTCGGGCTTGAACGGTCCTTACACAGGGACCTTAAATGGCATGGGACCTATTCAAATGGGCAGCTGGGTTGAAGGATCTTGCCCGATCAATTTATTGAAAAATGACCAGGGTCGAGGCATATGGTAGCTTTATAAAACGTATGTGTGTATATATACACTTATTGTGGGCACGTTGTAGGCTCAGTAAGTTTTGCTTTTTAGGCTGATATTTCATGCCCATTAGTGTCATCACTGACATTGCCAACACTATATCCATTTGGCACTGTTCTATTTAGCAGTCTCCTTACTGTTTATTATAAAGAATTAAATTATTAGTTTATGACCTACTTTGTTTCATTATCTTCAGGTCTTATGACGTCAACTTGAATGATCCCAACACATTTGAACAGCAGTTAGAGTGTGAGTAGAGTCTCTTCTAGTAAAGAATATATGTTACTAACCTCTTTTTACTTATGCATAGCACATAGTGTTTGTCACAAGTTTCCAAATATTTTATTTTTATTACTGTTGTGAAACAATCTTTAATCTTACACTGAAGTTCTTTTAGTTTCATGAGGTACTGAATTCAAATGGATTGTCTAAAATAGCAATTAAGATGATGGTAACTATGATAATGATAATGATCATAATGACCATTGACAAGGTGACAACAAAGCCTGACACCAGTTAATGGCATTTAATTTCTGAGTAAGCCACAGCTCAACAGAACCCCAGTCAGCAGTTTGCTGGTAATTTCAGAGCAGAATAATGACTTCGTTAGTTATGGCAAATTAAATAATTTTCTTTGACAGTTATCAAGCACAGTGGCACGATGGATGGTCTGAGAGAAGCAATGAAACTTCTGGCTCCGCATCTGAAGCTTCTAGGAGAGAATGAACAGGCAATTATTCTATTGTTTTCACCGTTTTTGCTCAGACTTATTGTATATTGTTATGCAACAATGATGATGTAGGAGTATAGGAAAAAGTTCTTACAGAAATTTGGGGAGTAACTAGGCAATTATTAAAGTTTGTGATTCCTTAATGTTAAACATTTTTTTATCATTGAGTGGAAGGAATTTCTAATGTTAGATTATTTCTTGTATACTTTTAATTTTCCTTCGATTCGTGTATTAGAATTCTTACATTTCTTTTATTATAAGCAGAATAGATAGAGTTATTATGCTCAGTTGTATAAATGATAACAGTGTTGCAGGGTGAAAATGTGCTGATGGATGTAATGCGAGCCCTTCAGAAACGGCATGTAGAGTTGATAACAGAGGAGTTTCAACCAGCTACAGGCAAGGACATGTTTAAAATTCCAAGTTACAAAACTTAGTTATCTGAAACTGTTCACATGGTGCAGTGTTGTTTGAAATTAAACATAAGATCTTTCATTGATCTAGATGTTTAATCACCCTAATGTGCTTGGTTATGCAATGCTGTATGTAAGTGCATAAATTAAGCTTCTCTCTCTCTGTCTGTCTCTCTCTCTGTCTCTCTCTCTGTCTGTCTCTCTCTCTCTTTTTTCTCTATCTCTGTGTCGGTCTATCTCTCTGTCGGTCTATCTCTCTGTCTCTGTCTCTCTGCAGAGGTGCTGTAAAAATTTGTTATTACAGTTATATAATGACAACATGTTCTTCATTCATATGTGCACTTTGTTGACTGCATGTTCAGTAGTTGTATCTGAGCATCTGCTGGTATACATTGCCTTTTAAGGACCAAACTTCAGCTTGTTTTAAATGTTGTGAAAGTAACTGAGTTGTGCTTAAAATGAACTGCAAAGAGATTCTAGTAGGCACTAATAAATGTCCGGGTACTCGCATGTAGCTCCAAGGAATGTGGGTTCTAATGAGCTCAGGTAAAGCTTGCCTTTATTCTCGGGGACTTTCGCACTGGGAGCGCCTCTGATTGGTGGCATTGGGTAGGAGCACTTTACAAGTTCTGAAATACAATGCAATACAATACAAAATACAATTCTAACCAGTGTAGCTAACTGGGCGAGGATCTACATTACATTATTCATGGTACATGTATAACTGTTCTGCACTTACAAAAGCACTGAAAAATGAGTGTATATCTGTGTAGCATTTATTTGAACTGAATTTGCCAGAACCTTGCTGGCCACACCTTAACATGGGCTGTGCAAGCCTCCCCCCATTATCTTGAAGCTTGTTAGTTCATAGTTGATTTTGTAAATAGTGATCATAATGCCACCTAAGTAATTCCTCTGCATTCATTCCAGTCAATAATTATTCTGTTATTGTTTGATCGTCTGGTCCAATTGTAGGTGTAGGCACAACTGAAACAAAGCAAAGGAAACGTTTGACATTTGTCACCGACAGGAGACAAGACATTTGTAGCGCACGTGCTCGTCAACGGTCGCTGCTGACCCAGAGTCAGGCACGGGGTCTTGTCCACCTGAAGCCCCTCCTGGGCCACGAAACGAATGCCCTCTCGCCGTGCCCACCCTATCTTCCAGCTGGCTACATGGAGGCGCTTCCACAGAAAATGATGAGAGATACCTTTCCGCATACCTTGCCACATAAAGCTCAGAGGCAGCAGCGTGTGACCAAACTCAGACAAGGAAGCCAGTACCTAATCAACCGAATGACTATTGATAACTTGCTGAAGACTATTGATAAATTGGCAAAGGTAGTGACCTCATAATCTCTGGATAGCAATACATTTACCTGAAATTTATGTTTAGTTGAGGATATATACTGTGCAGTCTCAGCTTATGTGACTTTTGATGAAAGTGGTATGGTGCCAGTCATTTTTATCACTGCCATTCCCAGATAGCCACATTTATTGAGCTTATAGCAGGCCTTATTGTGCTGCTGGTAGAAACTGGCAGTCAGCTACTGTAGGTCTGATGTGGCCCAATAAGTGTGGCTGTCTTGGTTCAGAACGCGTCTGGAAGTTAGAACTCTTGTTTTCTCACAAGATCTGCTTGTGCTTGAAGAAATTGAAGCAACCAGTAAATTGATTGAGTGGGAATTTGAACCATCCATTTGGAATGGCCATTCTCGTGATTTATGTTCTATAGGCCGTACAGGTGGCTCATATAAACACTAGAAAACTTCTCTTTTACATGCTATTAGCAATGAGTAGATATTTTAAGAAATGGTATGCTAATTAACTGAAGTAATGAATGAAGTTGCTGTTTACCATCTGACTGCCCTGCTGCATGGTTGCCATGCATTCTTTTCTAGCAGAAGCAGCACTTTTGTGTGCTATTTTAAAGGCGATATATAATGTGTTTGTATAGCTAACTTACTATTCTAGTTTTACAGCTGTTGTGGAATACTCGAATATTATTACCGAAATTCAAAAATTTTAACTTTGTAAATCTGTTTACCAGTAATTTTCTTTATTGCCGATGCAGATCGTGCACTAATCTGGGTATAATTGTAAGCAAAATGGTTTCGTTGGAAACTTCACGTCTACCAACGTTGACAGCCACATTCGTTGGGCCCACACGTGGCCACCAGTGTGGCACAGTGTGGGCCAGCTACTGGCCCAATAAATGTATCTGTCTGGGGAATAACTAACAATCTAGCATTAAACAGACACAAATACAGTGCATATAGGCTATTGAGTGGTTATATATAATTATGAGACATGTTATATATGTATATATATAATTATGAAATGTTTTAATATAATTATATGAGATGATGATCAGTTATATGAAATGTTTGTATTTTTAGTGTGGCCAGGCAGCAAGTGGATGAGTGGTTTACCGTGCAACACGTTATTTGATTGTAAATGAGGTTGCAGTAGGGGCCAACCATTTGCAAAAGCTTTGTTAAACACTGGCAATTGGAATTATGTGTCGAGGAGATTGTACTTTGTTGATACATGTATCATGTTGACTGGCTGACAAGTCGAGTTTTATTTATTGTGGGCCTTAACTGGTCGTTTTGATTATGTCTTTTGACAGTTAAATGCTTGAGAAATACAACCTATTGTTACACACTGGTATTGCATAATTATGTCACTTAATATTGCATTTTATTGTAAGTATTATCAATGCCAGTTAAATTGGCTTTTAACTTCAAAGAGCTCTCTGTACATGTGTTTAACACTTTAACAACAGGCCTTACTGAATTTATAGTGTCACGGTTCTGGATTTTAACCTATTTTCAGCTTGGCTTTGGTGTGCCATTGGTTAATGACTGTAGCCTTGTGCATCATACGGGCGCTATAATAAGGGGTCGTCCATAAAGGACGTCCGCAAAATATGACCTACTTTGGACCCCTCCCTCCCCCTTGTCCGCATTTGACCTTACCCTCCCTCCCCCTTTGTGGACGTCCGCACGCCAAAGCCAATTTTTCATGTAATTATTTTTACAATTATTCCACAGTTCCTGTGCACGTTTAAGTGACAAGTGATAGTTCGGGTTTAATATCAGGATGTGCAGTAATAAAAGCCTCTTTAAAGTCGCAATAGAGGTTATGCCATGCATGAGGTTTTAGGAAATCACATAACTGACGTTTTTGTCTTTCAAAGAAGGTTGAAACAAGGTGGTGTTTAAAAACTATAAAATTTGAAAGTTTAGATGCGGGCGTCCGCACTGGTCATAACCCTTGTCCGCATTTGTCCGCATTTCGATAACCCTCCCCCCTCATTGCGGACCTCCTTTATGGATGACCCCCAATAAGATTATAAAGAAACACGATATTTTGCCTATTACGTCATCAGGATAGGGACCGTTTTGCCGCCGAAGGATTGATTAATTGCAGAAAGTGTAAATGGAAACCGTGAAACGTTTAAAGTGGCCCTGAGCAGATGCATCAATCGCAGCATCATGTTACATGAATATAAATTACCTATAACCTACCAGAAAGTCCGATTCATTATGTCCGCAGCAGTTCCGAATTGGGTAACTGGTGATAGCCAGCGGCGGGCTGTTGAAAATTGCATTTTGCACTTACAATGTGGGCCCAACGAATGCGACATGCTTAACTAATCAATTACTGAATTTTGTGTATATTTTCCACCGAAGAAATTCATAGTGTCCTTCGAGTACATTTCCGATCATGTACGTCGTGACTCGTTCAGCAAGTAAGAAATAAACTAACGAATCCGTCAAACGCATTGGAATCGATCGAGTACCACGTTTTGCTACGCGCCCAAGAAAGCCGCTAGAAGAATATAAATGCATAACCATCTAGGTCAACTAGCCTCATTGTCGATAAACGCTACACTGAAACGCAAACTTATTTCGGTGAAAATATTAGGAGCTAACATGTTACTTACATGAATATAAATAATTAAACGTCTCGATCATTTTAATTCAGCAATCGCAAGAAATGTAAAAATACGAAAAGAGCAGACGAAAGAACGCATCCTGTATTATTTAATATTAAAAGAGTTAGGAACCTTGCTGTGTGGTTACTATGACATCAAAGACGCCGTGAAACCTGGGACTAACATTGCAATATTAGTCCCAGGTGAAACTTTGCCTGTAATAAATTGTAATATATTCTGTACTTTGATTGCTATGGTTTTGCGATGAAAGTGGCGTAAAGAAGCTGTAAACGTGAAGGCTGTACAAAGAAATCCAAAACCGGCGTTATGCATATTATTATTAATTATTATTATTAAAGCAGTTTTTTATAGCGCCCCTTCAAGACTTCAAGATTGCCTACTCAGGAGCGCTCCCAGCCCAACCACGGTCGAACAACGCAGTTTTGAGAACAGTAAGAAACAAGGTGAAATGACCAATCGGTATTTGGCGGAGTTTGGTAGGGAGCCCATTCCAGGTCATGGGACCAGCCACAGAGAAGGCACGGCGCTGTTGTATGGCTGTCTGCGCGCGGGGAACAATAAGTTCAGCCTGCCCAGCTGAGCGGAGAGAGCAACGACGTTGCGAACATGAAGTGGGACAGCAGAGCTCCCGCAGGTATGGAGGGGCCACGCCTTCAAAGCATCGCCGAACCAAGGCAGAGATTCGATAAGTGATATAGAATGCGAGCCCGCACCAAACGCGCATTAAGGCATGTGGACATTGCCTAGGATCACTTAAATCGAGACACACGAAATTTTGGATGGGCAGTAGTAGAATTTATATGTAGGATTTTTAGTGTGGCATGCACATCATTTTAAGAGTTTTTCTATGGTATTCCACTAAATTCACTCTCTGTGGACAACATTGAACACTGCCTATTCTCAGACAGTTTGTGGCCATGTATAGGCCTGAAATCAGGCCACATTTGTGTACATTTCACAGTGTTAGAGTTTATTCTGCCAGTCTGTGATAAACTATGGTTAGTTATTGTTTTAGAAAACTAAATCAACAGTGCTGTTTTCCTTCAGAAATATATGTTTTCTTAATTATTAGATTGAAATGAAGAAGCAGAATAAAGGTGGTGTTGGTGATAAAATTTCAACTAAAGATACAGGAACGAATGTAGACAGTTCGATGCTTGCAAGTGACGACGATGAGCTGCCAATGGAGGACCCGGTAACTTTGTCCTCTCTGGAATTCCTTCCAGAAAAGTCACAGCTTAAACCGAAACTGGACAGAATATTTGCAGAAGTTGAAAATAACCTTCCTACAATCAACTTTGAATTATCTGATGTAAGGCATAACTTTTATGTGAATCAGTTGTCGGCTAGTCAAAGAACTCTTATGACACTTTAATTAAAAAATACACTAAGCCCATTTCTGATAATGGCATAGTTACAAAAAGACAGATGAAATTTCTTATGGTCACTCTGAAATCTGAAAAACAGGCCATGAAGAACGAGCCTATTTTTTTGTTGAAGGTATGTGTGTATGTATGTATAAAGGCACTTAATATAGCACATTTTAAGTACCTCTCAAAGCGCTGCACACTTGGCTATCTGACTGATCTAACCAAGTGCATTTTCACACAGTTTGAGAATGATTCCTGCACTTGGCCAAATGCAACAGAGCATAAATGCAATGGAAGACTGTTCCAGGAGGATGGTTCAGTACATGAGAAGACACGATGGGCTCGAGTTGAAGTGTTGAATCATGGGACCTGCATATACTCGTGGCTAGAAGAGCACAAGGATCGCCGACCAGGTTGACTTGATACGGGAACACAGAGTTCTCTGATATATGCTGGGACAGACGAAATGATTGAAGCACATGCCAGCAGGATGATGTTGAAAGAAATTCGTTGGGCAGCAGGAAACCAGTGTAGTGTCTCTTGCATATATTGCGATATATGTGAACATTTCTGCTTGGTGACTACGACTTTGCCTGCACTATTTAGGACGGACTGAGGCTGGTGCAAACGGAATCCTAGGAGGCCCACAAGGTCAGGAATAACATTATCAGAGTTTTATTTTCATTATGACTGTTATTGAACATAACTGTTATGAAGGCATTGGTGGTAGCAGAGTGTCTGATCTAATCTATAGTTGTCTCATTTGTACATTGTTTTGTTGCCAGCTAAGTTCAGAAGAGGATGTTCCGATATTCAACCGAGCATTCAAGGCACAAGCCCTGCTTGGCCCTGACTCGCTTCACGATTCATCAGACGATGAAATTGAGAAACAAATTTATGAAGAATCCACACACAAAATGGAACGAAAGAAAACAACTGTAAGGAAACAACTCATTGTACCATCGGACCTTGTCATCTCTGACTCACCCAAACTGGCTTCGGCAGCAGACAGGATGCTTCGAGCCCTAGGAAATGACACAAGCATGCCTTTGACAGGTTTCATCAGTAGCAGAATGAATAGCACAACCGTAGAAAATGAGGATATGATTTCTTCAGCTGCAAGCGACAAGAACAAGCCATTGGCAGAGAGTAGAAGTCAGGACATTGCAAGCCCGTCTAATCGTGACCAAAGTGACTTAAATGTCGCTGAAGCTAGAGAATCGTCAGCACAGAGCAACAGACGTAATGAGTTGCATGGTAACAACAGGAATGCTCGAAAGAGAACAACTCCACTACAGATGAGCTCACAGAAAATGGTGGCTATGTTCTTTCCTGATAATTCCATGCAGCTTGATCTAGAACTAGACAACATTGGTGAGACTACATACTGATTACTTTGAAATGGTCTTATGATACTTAGGTATATAGTTTGCTGCTGCACATATTGTAGACAAGATATGTTCGTAATTATGGCTTGATAAATTGTGTCACTGATATGATAGTGTTGGTGCCTGCTTTTTGCAATGTTTTATTACCTAAAAAGTTGAAAGTTTAAAAAGTAAGACTTGTGAACAAATAACCATAGAGAAATTCTCAAATTTCATTTGAATCATTGTATATTATTCCAGTGATAAGAATGATAACATTATTATCACATATTATCTTTAATATTTCTTATTTCCTAATTTAATGTTATATTATTTTATATTATTGTTATTAATGCTGTTATTAATGCCATATATTAACATGAAAGTATGTTTAAATTTGTTCCTGAATGAGTCTATATTGTTTTTATTCTAGATGAGATGCTTTCTGGGAATGATCCTGATCACTGTAGCGCCTCTATGAGCCATGGAGATAATGCTACTGTCCATGGCTATGATGTACCATCTCTAGGTTCGCATTAATTTTACTTCGTGTACGCCAATGACTTGTCAGCGTAAAAGCTTATCCATGCATGTTTATAGACAAGGTAGAACAAAGATTAGTTATGGTATCATGTAGTTGAGAGTTTGTTTAATCCAAAGCCGTAATTTTGTTTGGGTGCGATCCAATCCAAAGCCCTAATTTCCAGTTCACCAAATTTTGACATATAACTGTATGCATCTCGACTGTTAAGTAGAGCCTTTTAGCACTTTACAATAGTATTGAAACGTAGGCATGTTAGAGATCCAACAGGATCAAGTTAAGTTACAGTAAAATTATCTTGAACATCATAAGTAGGGAGGATACTTTACCGAAAGTCAGTTGTTAGTATAAATATATATATACTAACTAAAGATATACATGTATATATATATATATGTATATGTACAGTGAATGTACACTTCTGGCTATTTAACTTATCACCTTCTGGCTATTTAACTTATCACCTTTTAGAAATTCACAAGGGCACTAAACATATTTATCTAAAAAGTTTTAATAGATATGACTCATAGACTCCTAAATTAGGTTGAAAATGTTGTGTAAGCTGAGTGGAACAGGACCTCATGTCCTCAGTAGAACACAACGTAATTTTAGTGGAAGACTTCCTTAACTACTGTCCAATGCATGTGGAAAGCACGTTGTGCCCATATGGTCATACAGGAGCGCAGGACCTTATGTTAATTAGCTGACCTTACGTTAAGTAGACAAGCTTACGGTACCTTAACAGCTGACCCTTACCTTACCTAACCTTATGTTAGGCAGTCCTAGTGATAAAAGTTATTGAATTATTCATTTGCAAACAGCTGCTGAAAGAAATGAGGAATCTTTGATGGAGAGACTGACGAAGTTTGCAATGTCAAACTCTGCACGAGAAAATGAAGACGACAATTCCTCAAAAGATCCCAAGAGAGGTAATCAGTTTACATATACAGCTCAGTGGTTTATCTAAGACCTGTTAAAAAATTTTCAGACACACTAAAACCGTATGGACACAAAACTGCTTTGGGTTGCTGATATATCTGCTGAATATGCAATGATCTTGTATTATTAACAGACAGACGCATTAGAGTTATTAAAATTAGTAACGACCTATGATTTATTTATCTGAACCACAATTTCTCTAATCGCAGAGTCTTCAGAGAGCAGTGGAAAAAATGTCAAAGGGGAATTTGTTTCCAGTGGAACAAGTACTTGTGGATATACTTTGCCACAACAAAGCCAAGAAAGAGGTTAGTTGGCATTTAATAGTGCTGTGTAGGCTGTGATTCTGAACTGACCTCTATATTTATTATTGTACTGTATTATATCTAGAAATTTGTAAAGCACCTGTCGCAGAGTAATTCAGAGGCGCTCTCAGCACAGAAGCCCTGGGGAAACAGAAATGTCTTTGGGGAACGCAAGACCGACGAGGAAAAACCAGTCATTAGTTTGGCCCTGAGCAGAGGGGGAAGATCATTCCAGATCATGGGACCCATTACAGCAAACGCCCGGTGCTGGGCCAAGGCAGTTTTAGCCCTGGGAACAAAAAGATCAAGCCGATTCACAGAGCACTATGGGCGAGAAGAAAATGCAAATAGCAGCCTTTTTTGTTATTACTATTATTATTATTATTTTTATTTAAGTTTATTTATGTTTTGAACTAAGGTAAACAGGATCCCTCAGAGTCTTCAACATTATTAAAGTGCAGAATCGTCTGGAATGGGTCCTATTCATCTAGGTCTAAGTTGGTGAAGGTAACACTAAAGGCCACTGCATTGAAACACTGGATCGTAAGTGCAAGGCATTGGAACAAAAACGTCATTTCACGAACGTTCCCCATAGCAATGCTGAGGTTCTGCTGTATAGCAGAAGTATACATTACCCAAATTTATTATTATTATTATTATTATTATTATTAGGATATAATCGTCAAGTTACCATCACTATCCAATCCTTTAAAACATCACCTTCCACAACACTCGTAAAATTATTTCTACCTTGTATAAACAATAACATCAGTAGAATATTTTTTATTGTTAGTAGTAGTATTAAGATTTTACTTTTCCATTTATTCTGTTTTTGCTACAATTTTATGATGATTTGGGTTTTTCTGTTTCAAAGAACCTATAAGGAAACGTGCTGGCAAAGAAGAAGAAGACACAATTTTTATCGATCTGAGGACGTTTGATGACCAGAAAAGAAGAGAACAGGACAACGTTGAGAGAATTCAGCGCGTTCTTGGTCTCAGTGGGTCAGTTTTTCTCTGAAGCTGTTTTTCAGAATTTTGTCATGTAGATTGGTTATTGCTGTCAATTTTTCAATGATGTCGATTTTTATAATAATAATAATTTTTCAAAAGTGTTCACCAGTAGTGGTACTTTTAGTGTTTGTTTTGATGTCTAATTGATGTCAAAGAAATTGTAAGAGTAAATTTGTATTGCATGAGAAACTCCTCAGATTTTCTTCCAAGCCGTACAACACAAAACCATGATGAAACAGAATGGCTGATGGATAAGACGCAAAGAAATACAATACAATGCAATACAATACAACTGTAAATTTAATAATGCCCTCCGTACAAAGTTCAGAAGTGTGCACTTTGAAGACGGGTAAACAACTCATGACCACGGAGGTCATGTCCTGCATTGCTAGACAGCCTAAGTGCTATTAAGCGTTCGTGAATAGGCTGGTGTGCTGCACTTGGCCTTCGAGTGGCGCTTTAGATGTTTGGAGATTACGATTACTCTGCCATGTATGCGGTGTATTTAGTTATATTAACTTGCACTTTATAAAGCTTTATATAATACTACTACTAATAATAATAATAATAATAATAATAATAATAATAATAATAATAATAGTAATTATAATAATAATAATAATAATCATGAATTTTCTCTGCAGCAGATTAGCAGTTGATACTTGAAAACTCGATGGGTTAGATGAAATCTGAATTTTGAAACTATATCCATGGTTTCGCTTGGCCTTAGTGGGTCAGAGCATCTGTTCCGCTTCCTGAATCATCTGTTGATGTGATGTTGCTGAGTTGTGTAATTTAACTAATGTAATGCTAAAACAGTGATTAGATTGCATGAGGGACTGAGTTAATTGCAACAAACTGTAGAATGTAGCAGTTCAGAACTGTCTCACTTGTATGCAAGCACTTGGTTACAGCGCTGCTACAAGTGAATCTTCGGACGAATCGGAGCCAGAGCTTGAACTGTGGTTTGAGCATCGAAAGCGAATCAAGGAGTCGTTAAACTTGGGTAAACCAAGCTCAACCGAACAGATGCCACAACCAAAGTAAGTTGATCGAAGTCATTTATTAACTTTTTAGAAATCTCTCTGACTTTAACATTTTTAGTTTATTTTTAATTTACTAAGCTTTATTTATATTCAGAGAAATTATTAAGAAATTCTACATCTTTACTGATTTGCTGATTTGTTTAAATTGCTGGCTAAGTTATAATGAGAACACTGAATGTACACTGTCAAGAAGGCTGGCCACTTGCCTTCTTTGAGGAGGCTAAAAAATAAGAAGTTGCTGACACTTCATACCCATGGCTACCTATAGGGCTAGCCTATGGGACTGCACTTCTTCTTTTTGAACATACAAGTATTATGTGTACACAGTAAATTTGAATTTCAAGTTGAAAGACAAGTGTGCATGAACTTCTAGTTCAGGGTCATTACACGGAGTTTGCTCAGCAGGTTTGAACCTGCAAGCGTTGAATTACAACCCAGTGCGCTACTGAATAGACCAGAGTTTCCCAAACTGTGGGTCACGACCCAAAAGTGGGTCGTGAAGCTTTGGCAAGTGGGTCGCCAAAGTTTGTTGAGAAACATTTATTTTTTGCAGTGCACCAACATTTGGCTATGATTTGGCTATAACTAGTTAGATTGCAATAAATTGTAAACTGTTTTTACCTAAATTTCCTTTTAATGCTTGAAATTTCTAAGCACTGTACTTAAATCCGCATATTTCGATACCAATTTTTGAAGCAAATTTTAATACACAATGCTTAATTTTACACAGTGGGTATTGAGACTGCCAAGATATTCACAAGTGGGTCGCGACCCAGGAAAGTTTGGGAACCGCTGGAATAGACCATCATTTCATGTAATAGACCACTGTGCCACACAGCTTGTAAGTTGCTTCACCTTTCAATTGCAGGTCTTCAAGACCGACGTCTTCACCGAAGTCTGTCTTGTCTTCTGGTTCTCCTGTAAAAAAGCCCTTGAAGTCTTGCCCTTCTGCCCAAAATTCTACTGATGATCACCTGGTTAGACCTACTGGTGATGCGATGTCTATGGCCGGCATGGAAGACCCACTAACTTCTGTCAATAAGCAAAAACTTCTTGAGGCAAAACGAGCTGAAGCTTCAACAAAGTCTATAACTGAGGGACCAATGCCAAAGGCTCCTACTGTGAAGGCTGATCAGTAAGCTCCTTCTGTCTTTTAATTTGTGCAAATAAAAATTTTATACCAGTATGTGGACTTGTTTATGCATTCTCATTATACGCGTCATTTTGCTAAAAGCAAAGCGGTGTTATTTCCCCAAAACCATTGGGTGCCTAACTTACTGGCTAAATTTGTGTTCTAAACCATCTGTAACACCATTTTGGCAGCACTTGTGGGAGGTATTTAGCCCTGTAACGACAAGAGGGTTTAGTTTTCCATACATTTTAGTGCTTGCTTGTCGTTAAAGTGTTCGAAGGCGCTATATTAAGTGTCTAGTTAAATAACTTACTAACAAGATGGCTGCTTGTTTGAATGCTCACACCTTGATAGGCAGAAAGTGCGAATTCAACGATTCCATTGAGCAGTTCCAGCACAAGGACTTTGAACAAGTTCTTTGTGCAGACTTATATGAGTACATTTGGTGAATGAAACTTGTAAACTGTTTTGACAGCACATCTTGTCAGCTGAAGGTTCCAGACAATGAGTCGCGTTTGAGACTGGAACAGCGACTGAAGGATCTGCAACTAAAGATGTCGTGCCGAGGAAAACAACCAGCGGCCGATGCAACCCATCCAGTCTTTGACACAGTCAGTACCTTCTTTCAGTTTATGCTATCTGGTCCAATCTGATCTGTGCTAGTGACTGAGATCTGTTCTGAAGTTGAGCTATATAAATGGACTGTTACAAAGCAATAAAAATTACTGAGTTCTTCTGTCCAGTCGTTGTTTTAATGAAGTCAGAAGAAGAGGAACAATTTTGACTGATCTTCAACAGATTAGAGTCGCAAGTGGAGATAAAAGTCACAACTGGACTTTTCATTATGAAGCTACCATTCGATGATGCCTTGTGCATTATGATAATTGTAATTGTAATAATTAGTAACTTCTGTTGCACCAGTGTCTAATGCACAAGGCATCAACCGATGATACACCAAAACCAAGCCGTAATCAGGTCAACATCCAGAAGGTCAGTCTGTAAGACAGAGAGGCAGCCTATAGTGGATAGTGGATACGCACTTTGAAAGAGGTAAGTTTTAGGTTGAGAACGAAATTATACAAGCATCTAAGCAGAGCTTACAGACACAGGCAGAGAGTTCCAAAAGGGATAAGGGTGCTATAGAGTCATTATCAGTAGATTAGATTAGATAAGGAGGCGAATAATGAGAGAAAGTAACGATATTCTTGTATCATACACCTGCCTCACCGATTCTACTTTTTGACTTTTAGACTAAGCTCCTGTGAATAGGTTTCTAAAACTTTTTGGGTGCTCAAGAAATTGGCAGATTATCAATTTGTTTACAGACTGCGTCTTATGAGCCAGAGCCAAAGTCGCTTCCAAGTGGGTGGTCCAATTACCCAGAATGCACTCTGCTGACGATTCATCTGTCATACAACGGACAAATTGTCTGCCACGATTCTCTTCGTAGCAGCGTCAAGAAGTCCATCGATCAAGGTCAGGATGTTCAGAGTCACTGAATTTGAATCAGAATTGAAGGGTTTTTCTGGGTAATGGTAAATTTGTAATTGTAATCAGGGCCACCAACAGAAATTCTGGGCCCCTAGGCAGACCAGTCACAGGCCCCTAAACTAATTTAACAGGAGACGCCCACTTCTTAGACGGAAGTGGGCGTGTTCTATAGCCCAAAAGATGATAAGTAAGGTAATATTCAGATGCTTGAAGTTTAAACTGATTGTAGTTAAGTGTTAGTAATATTATATTTAAAAAGGCATAAATCATAAACTTTGTATAACTGAGTATAATACTTTTCATAAGTTGATTGTGGGCCCGGCCCAGGCCCCTAAATATCTCCAGCCCCTTGGCATTCCCCCACCCCTCTCGGCAGGCCTGATTGGAATTATGGTAATTTATATAGCATCATCATCAATGTCGACTCTCTGGCACAAATGCTAAGAGTTACATAGATTGCCAATTTTTTCTAAACATGAAGACTTTTTGGCCACCTGAATAAATGCAGGGAGACTGCTCCAGGCATTTTAGCATTTGTCATTCCTTTAGCGTCCACCCTTACATAGAAGGCCCTTGAATAGGTTTTTTTTTATCAACTGGGCTTTGTGTTAGGGAACGTTTTCTTCCTAGAGTGCAATATGTCAACAGCAATCAGTCAATTAGTTAATGTTTCCGTATCGGTCAGGTGTGGAAAGCTTCACCAAGACAGAAATACATTCCAAGATTTTTGATCCACTTAGGCCCCCTAGTGAACTCGCCTTTAAAACGAGTATGCTGGCCATATGCAGTTAGTGGGTAGCACTTTGTATCAAGGTTGTTTTTTATCGAGTATGCTGGCCATATGCAGTTAGTGGGTAGCACTTCATATCAAGGTTGTTTTTTATCGAGTATGCTGGCCATATGCAGTTAGTGGGTAGCACTTCGTATCAAGGTTGTTTTTTATCGAGGGTACTTTAAAGACTGCTTTCTGCATACCTTAGGATATGTTCATTGAAGCCAGGAAGTGTATCAGGAGACATCTGTAAACAAGGGTATTACCTAAACCTTTTATCTTTAATGTCTGTAATGGTAACTTTGTAATTGTAATCAGGGCCACCACCGACAGAAATTCGGTGCCCCTAGGCAGAGCAGTCACAGGTCCCTAAACTAATTTAACTGTCAGTAGTGTCAATATCAAAGTGCTATAATGTTAGCACTTTGATATCACTGACAGTATATACATTATCATTGATGCTACTGACAGTGGGTACTAGGGGTCCACCGGAAATCGGCTCGGATACTCGGTTCGGCCGGAAATCCCGTTTCCGGAAGTATTCGGCTCGGCAAATATTGTAGACACAAATTGTTGCAAAAAATTTTTTTTTTAAATTTTTTTTTCTGTAAAAACTTATTCAATAAACTTACGTATATAAAATTATAAATGTTGAACCTTAAAACAATTACACAGAAAACTTCACAACTGCACAGAAATTACTACAATTCAAATTGTATTAGTCACTTATTACAAGTACACAAATTTATGTCGATAATTTCTTATTACATGAAAATGTGAAGCTTCGCATATGGAAGAAATGGTACCCGGTTCGTTACCGGTTCGTTACCGGTTCCGGCAAAAATACATCCAAATACTCGGATTCGGTTTCCGGCGGAAAATGTCTTACCGGTGGACCCCTAGTGGGTACATTAAGTAATGCTCACAGCTGCATTATATTGCTACATTCCAGGTGCGAACAATAATTAACGTACGCATACATGTATTTAAAATATGCATACTTGTACTTAAAGGTATGCATACAGCCATACATGTGCTTAAATGTACGCATACATGTACTTAAATGTGTGCATACTTGTACTCAAATGTATGCATACTTGTACCTAAGTATATGTGTACTTGTACGTAAATGTATGCATACTTGTACTTAAAAGTATGCATATTTGTACAATGTAGTTAATAGTAGTTAATCTTGCTGTTTGCCTTTGTAGCATCTGGTATGTCAGCAAGTTACAATGCACTCATAACATGGCTGCTGTCACTTGTTCCCACGAATTTTGATCACGTCGGAGAATCATTCAGCGAAGATGGTGAGGCGCCATTTTGTGTAATCGGACTTCAACAGATGGCGCTAGAGGGACATCTGACGCTGAATGCTGTCGTTGTTCCAGTTAAGCAGTTTACAAACAAAGATGTTGCAATGAAAGGCAAAAAGTGCCAGGTGAGTTGCGAGTGTTACTTATGACCTGTGCTTTCAAAATCAGTGGCACTATATCGATGTTCTCGGATTGTTATTTACGTTCATGTATATTTCATTTTCTTATATGAGTGTGTAAGCAGTAGAGAACTGATATTAATTTATTAGAATATTTACGTTTTTCCTTTTCAAATCAATTGCCAGGCAATCGATCGATCAATCAGTCAGTCAATCAAATGATTAATATTTAACCTAATATTTTTCCTGCCTATTAACCTAGTCATACGTCATTGTATTGCTATGTTTAACTTGTGTTTTTGATCACAGTGTTTCATCTTAATGTGAAATTTGCAATGTATTCTCACGTTTGCTTTTAAATCAAGATTTAATTTTTATACAAATACATAATCAGTACAATAGTTATTTAGTTTAATGGAATTTTATATTTTGCTCTTTCTTATCATTTATCAATTAATTAACATTTAACATAATACTTAGAGGTGTTAGTTTTTGTTGCTTTGCAGGCCTTTGGTTTCTAATTAATGCTGCCAGATGGAAAGTTGTAATCTTTATTTGCTTTTGTTGTATTGTGCTCGTTGTTAGCTTACCTAATACCTATGTTGTAATTGTCGTTAGCAGAAAGATGCCTACAAAGACCTCTCTCCATTTCATAGAATTCTCAAACAGTTCCTGGTAAGGAACACTCTTCAGTCAGTTTGTCCATTTTTGCAAGCACTTGAATCTGTTGAGATCCACTCCTCGCCAAACGCCGAAGGAAAAGGCGTCGTCTACATTCCTCCACTTCCACAGATTTCATATCAGCCACTCTCAACCTTTATTCAGATGAACGTGGCACTGGACGCAATCCACAAGGTCTTCCTTGCACCAGTTGGATTTTTCTGGCAGACGGTGGACAACGAGGAACCATGCTATTCTGAGGAAGCATCGAGTAAAGATGAAGCTAGGGAACCAGATGATCAGGAAGAAACTCAGAGTACGATATGCCTCGTCTACAAGGTTTATCGCGACTGTTTCACAATGATTGGGATCGTTAATCGAATTCTGCAGGAGGGTCTCTGCCTTTGTGGCCTTAGACTCGTCTACCCAACCACAGAGTTGATGAAGATGCTGACACCAAAGCCAATGGAGAACAGTCCAAGCGATGCAACCCTCGATCCCATACTGGCCCTTGCAGTGCGTGGAGCCCAGGCTATAAATGTCTGGCTTGACACGTTTGGGCCGGCCGACCCTGCCCTTGCCAGGCGCATAGACCCCAATTCGTTATGCGCACGATTTGGAGGTGAGTCGCGTGACGAGTGCCTGCTATTCAGCCCTCGTACTCCACATCGCATCCACTCGGAGCTGGCACGCTGGTTTGGAGGACGTGTTCCTCCAGGTGGAGTCATCGACCTTGGAGAAAAAGACTCCTGTGGATCCAGTTTTCCTCGAACGAAGAAAGGCGGGGGTCAGTCGAACGAGAAAATCTTGGACAGAACTGTGGTTAGACCAGTCGCAACTCTGACTGCGACAACCGTGTCGAGTGTATTTCTGGTTATATCACCTCTTGTTCCTGTGTCTTGCCTTGGACTTGTACTATCGTTGTGTCAGCTGCGAGGTTATCGACTGAGTGGAGTGAAGCGCCTTCATCTCAACACAAAGCAGGCTACAGCTTTAGGTGGGTGATTGTGAATGTGTTTACTGTGCTCGTCTTCACTTCTCTTTTAACGTGATTTTGGTCTGTCCACAACCTATCAAGAGATATATCTGAGTAGATATCTTGGAGGAGCGTTATATAAATGCTCTGAATGAATGAATGAATGAATAAGTGAACAGTTCATTTTCTTACAGATAAATACTCTATGCAGAGAGTACGGTTTCGAGCCACTTCCGAGATGATTACTGTGTAAGGACCTTGAGCAAGTCCTTGTCTCACTATTGTGCAGTGCCATCAGTTGATGCTTACCCATTACACAGTGGTGCTTAATAAATGCAGAAATAATAATAACAATAATAATAATAGTAATAATAATAATAATTGGTGATTTAATCAGTTGTGCACTTGGTCTGCAATCTAATGGTTGCAGTTTCTAGCCAGCTGAGTGGACTGTGTAATGATCATGAAGAAGTTGTCATTCATGCTTTTCTTGCACCAGGCAGTATGTATAATTTAGTATCGGCTGCCGACTAAAGGGCAAAAGAGCAGGAAATGAGCACCTCCCTTCATTCTACAGAGAAGCTTTACTTTACTATTCAGAAGCAAATTCATGTGAGACTCAGATGAGACTAATGTTCTTCAACCAAACAGTAGAATCAGATTTAAAATCAGATTTACATGTTTCACTAACATTGCAGTGATTTACATTACCTGTAAATTACATTAGATTAGGTTTATTTAATTACATTGTTTATCATAAATTCAGTTAATTGCCTATAGTAATGGAAATTATTTTTCTTCATTTTAAATAGCAATAGGAGGTGCAGATCGGTTGCCTTCAGTTGCTGCTGATCTGTCACATGATGGTCGCCACTCAAAGACTGCTTCACTGCCTCCAAGACCATCCACGATTTTCCTGTTGAAGAAAGAAAATGCTAGGAACACGGCAGCCAGCCTAGTCGAGTCCATCATGACACACATGACACTGAAAGGCATTCTGGGTAAATTTTTTACTTCTGATTGAATTTATGGTTCTGTAATTTAAGATGATTAGTAAGCAATAACACGAGCTCCTCTCCCTTGCCTTGCGTCAACATTTCAAAACCATTCTGTCCGATCTTGTTCCCCTTTATTGTATCCCCAGATAACAACCATTCTGTTGTACTGTATTTCTATGGTCTCGGACACTGAGTATCTCTGATGAGTTCTTGAAGAGGCAATTTATATACTGTTTGTGTGTGTGATTATGATCACCAATTAAATAATATTTCTAGCTTCAGGATTTGCTGAGAGCTTTGACATACAGAGTCAGTTTATTATGCTCGCTTGTAAAGTTTCTATAATGCTACATCTTTGATACCCTATGATTCGTTCATTGTGGTGACCACCATAGGTTGCCTCTGAGTTTTTGCGGACCGATCTTCTAGCTATTGACCTGATTATGATTATGGCTTAGTTCTGATGCAGTAAAGAACCGGAAGTCAAAATAATTGTACAGTAAAGCCTCATTCACACCATGTAAATACTAAAGCAATTGTATTAGTAATTATTGGATAAATTTTTATAATTCTTACGTTTTGTTAAATGACTGTTCATATTGACAAAAGTCTTGGTCTTGGTCTTGAAAAACCAAGACCAAGACTTTGAACCTCAAGACCAAGACCGTGACTTTTGGTCTCAAGACCAAGACCAAGACTTTTAAAAATGAACTCGAGTGCACTCGAGACCAAGACCTTGGTCTCGAGGACAAGACTGCTGGGTGGTAGCAAAATAAAAGATGTGGAATGAGTGATTCCCTGATTTATTCCTTCATTAATTCCTCTGTCTTTTATTCATTCTCTTATTGTGGTCTGACTAATTTCAGGAAATTCCGGGCTGTGTGCATCTGCTGTGGAGCCACTGAATTCCTCGTCCTTCTTCCATGTTTCGTCTTTCTCTCCTGCCATACTCCAGGCACTAAAGGGCGACTTCACAAAGGTCTGTCTGTATTTGATCAATTGCTGGAGGTGCTGGTTAAACAAGACAGGGTGGAAATGAAGAAAGATTTCACTTATGTGTTTTAGAATTTAAGAAATGACTTCGAAAAACTAGACTTAATTTACTGGTTTCTGTCGTAAATCCTACGGATACTGTTTTCTTAAAAAACCTTTTAGTGAGCATGTTGAGGTTGATACGTTGACTTCAACTAAATAACTTAGCTTCTTTGAGTTGCATGATGTTACATTATAATGTGTAATTGGACATCCTGAGTAGATAACCTTGAAGGGGCACTATATAAAACCTCTGTAATTTAACATTTTAACGACGAGCATGCACAAAAATTTATGGAAAACTAATCCCACTTGTCATTAAAGGGTTATCTAATTAGCATTTTAGTTAAATAGCATTTTAATTAAACAGTTTTAGTGAAACTGATCAGCAATGTTTAAGTCTTCATGCAATGGGTCGGTATATTGCAGTTTACCATTATGTTAAAATTTATTGTTACAGTTAAGTTACACTGGAATACATTGCAGTACACCACGTGACTTTGCCTTACTCTACGTTACTGTACGATTGAATTGTGTTACAATTACGTTGAATTTGTAGCTGACTGAGAATAATCTGATTGCTCGACCTGGATGCGTTCCAACCAGTCTCTACACCAACCCCGAACTGGAGCAGGTGGTTGTCGTGTCTGTATGCGGCACTAAGAACTGTAAGAAGTCTGGTACTTTTCTAGGTGAGGGCATGCACTTTTGACCTTTGACTTTGAACTTCGATCTTTGCTCTACGCTAGGGAATAGGCGAAGATGACAGGAATAGGAACTGAATTATGGAGGAAAGAAGGTGCATTGGAAGCAGACATTTTACCTGGCACAGTGAGTTGAGTGTACTAAAATGTTTAAATTAATCCCTTCATCATTAAAGGGTTAATTAAATACTTGTAGTTTTGACATGTATACAGGACAGTTAACAACAGATATGTGATTTTTGAATGGTTACAATAACAAGGGGAAGACTTTGGCTAGAATTTTTTGACCAAGCAGAAGACTGGTGCCAAACAAACTTCCTCAGCATAATTGACTATGGCATTGCAAAACAGAGAAGTATGGAAGTATGGATTATATGTGCAGTAGACACCTTTGGTCTTGCATTGCATGGACATTGATTGAATGATGATGATGATGATGATGATGATGACGACGACGACGATGATGATGATGATGATGATGATGATGATGATGATGATGATGATGATGATGATGATGATGATGATGATGATGATGATGATGATGATGATGATGATGATGATGATGATGATGATGATGATGATGATGATGATGATGATGATGATGATGATGATGATGATGATGATGATGATGATGATGATGATGATGATGAGCACGATGATGATGATGATGATGATGATGATGATGATGATGAGCACGATGATGATGAGGAGGATAGTGAGGATGGTGATGATGATGATGATGATGATGATGATGATGATGATGATGATGATGATGATGATGATGATGATGATGATGATGATGATGATGATGATGATGATGATGATGATGATGATGGTGATGATGACGGCAACAATGATGTGATGGTGTTTGTAGTTGAAAGTAGTTAAATGTTATTTTATTTGCAGCAAAGCTACTTGGTGTTCAGCCATGGAGCAAGAAGCAACCATCTGATGCAGAACAAATAGAAGCCTTTGAATTACTGGGACTGAAGTGGCTTCCACAACTGACTGTTGGTTTGGCCAAGGAGTTGACACCCTATGAAGTTGGAGATGCTGGATGGAAGACAAGCATTCAGAAGCTGTCATCAGGCAAGCGGATTTAATTATGTGGTTTAATTACATGAATTTAATTTTGGTGCATGTAATAGTATGGATTTAATTGTGTTATTTAGTTATGTTAATTTTTTACATGCATTTAATTGTGGTAAATTTTGTGGCGTGGATATAATTATGTAGATTTAATTACATGGATTTAAATGTGGCACATTTAATGGTATTGGTTTAATTATATAGATTTAATTGCATGGTACATGCATGCATGCTTACATTACATGTGTATAGTTTTCTGTATACTATATATGCACATACTGACAGACGGATAGGCAGGTAGACAGGCAGGCAGAAATGAAGGCAGACTTGTAAACTGACATCAGGTGGCGTATTTAAAGTCTTCTACAGGTGAAGTTAATTTCGAATTGATTCTAACTGACAAATTGGTTTTTTGTTGTAGAACCTGCGCTGTTGATAGCCCTAAGAGGCATCAATGCATTCAAACGAATGGAATCTATTATCTGTGTTCCGTCCAATGCTTACCAGCTTCGTAGTCATCAACCACAGTGCAATCTTGACTATATAATGTCTTTTACACCGGAAATGGCTTACCGACTGATCACCATCTTCTTCTCCGACAGTGAATTGTTCAGCGACAACACTTCCAGGCCGATTCTGCCGTTTCTACCACCTCGTCGGACACCAGGAGGATTTGGTGCAGATCAAACAGGGTACTGTCTGAAGCACAAACTGTTTTCCATCTTTAGTGCCATCCTCTCATGATTATTGTCATTCATTCATTCATTCTGAGCATTTATATAGCACCTCTTCAAACCGACTCAGAGGCGCAAGGTCATTATCTAATGGCTGTTAACACCAGGATGATGGTATTGTTACCACTTTAAAATTTTCACTTACCTTGAGCTGAAAGGATATGGTAAATGCATTCGTGCGTGTATGCTATCGTTTTCTGCATTCCTTCAGGCATTCATGCACTTCCGTGGTCACTGGTCCAAATCTTGTTTTTGTCCACTTTGCAAGTTCTGTGATGTTGTTTAAGTCAGCACTGGAGTCTCATCTGTTTCGGATTGCATGTCTGCCATATATGTCTTGTGGCCTGAAGGGGCCTTGTGATCTCAGATATTTCATTTCACTCTATGAATATGGGTCACTATATAAAAATGTGTACATTTAAGTTTTTACAGCACAGCACTGGTTTTCAATCTTTTTGTGTTGACAGAACCTTACACAAAGCACTCATTTGCTCACGGAACCCAGCTCATTTCACCTGTCCAAGTTTTTGAAAAAATAAATATACATGTAATTGTAACTTGTAATGTTGGCTTAATACAGTAATAATATTAATTATTTGAACATAGCAAGGTGTATAGCGAGTATACCTAAAAGCTGTGAAAATTCTGCTCATTGCTCATCCTTTTGTGAATTCAGTTGGTGTTGTTTGGTGTTGTTTTCAAATCAAATCCGTTTTTATTACAACACACAAACTGCAGATTAACAGTGACAGAAAACAACAGTTATCAGTTTAGTGTTATAAAAGGATGTCCCTAAGGGACAAGTCCCGCTAAAATGGGACACCCTGAGAGTTCACAGACTGAGACGGACAGAATAGATACATATCTGGTTGAAAATTTATAAATATTAACTACCGGTAATAGTGAGCCAAAATTTAAACACAAAATAAAGCAAGCATTGGCTAATCAGCCAACAATTAATTTTATATTGAACTACGGCAGAATCCCAGGCCAATGCCCACGGAACTCTTAGGCTCCATGGATGGCATGGAACCTGGTTGAGAACCACTGCAGTACAGTAATGATGCAGTTGATATTATAGATTAGCTAAGATTAGATTTCATGTTGAGCTGTTAGTTTTCTGCTTTAGAGAGAGAAGTAAACTTGCAAAGCCGTCCAGAAGAGTTGACCCTGTTGAGGGCCTTGAACTTCGCTCGGAATCCATCGTTCAATCGCTTTTACAGGAGCCTCAGCTGTTCACGGCATTTCTCCTAGTTAAGTCGGATGCAGTTCACAGGCACACTGGTTCTCTACTCAAACGTATCTATCAAGAGAATTTCAACATTGTTGCCATGAAGCTTCAGATGCTCAGCAGGGAATCAGTTGAGCGGATGCTTGGAAGCTGTGCAGAACCGGTGAGATTCAAATGCAATTTATGCAAATCTATGTTAAAATTTACTTCTGGATATTTATGCAAAATGAACTTATTTAAATTTGATAAAACTTGGCGATATCAAATCCAACAGTCACAAATACATATTTAAAGTTTCTTATAGAAAATCCAAATATATTTGAAATTGTTGAATTTATATAAAATTCAAAATTCACCAATTAATTTTAAGATTTACTTGTGGAAATTTATCCGTGTTCTGCAACGATGGGGTATAGTCGACCTCATAGTTGTCTCTAATCCATCGAGAGTGAATTCAATTCTGTTGAAGTGGACTCCATGTGTACTTATTCCTGCATACTTGTCTCAGTCATCAAACAGTATAATTTGGTACTGGCTTAAGATAGGAAGTATGCAGCAAGTCATGTGATGCATTAGCCCTGTGTCCAGGACAATGGGATTTGTCGCTTGCAGGCTCAAAACTTAAGAGCAGAAAATCGTATCTAGTAAACAAATAAAATGAGTGTCTTTATACGTTCTACTATGCAACGTGTGTTCTTTGTGTGACCTTATTCATATCTCGTTGGTACCTCGTATAAACTTGAGAAATCTGTTGGTTTTCAGTCTGATGTTGACTACATATGTGGAGGTCCTTGCCTTCTGCTTGTACTGAAACGCGAGAATGCCGTCAAGAAGCTACTGGATGTGATTGGTTCTGCTGATCCGAATGAAACCAGAAGACAAGGAGGGTACAGTTGGAGGACCCTGCTCGGCACAGACCAAGTGGCCAATGGCTTGCACTGTAAGCAGTTACTCACTTTGCACACTAGCATTCACATAAGATTTTCTTTGATTGATTGATCGTTAAGTAAGTAAATTTTTATTTGCATATGACTAGCACATACAGATTGCTTAATTAAATATGCATAATTAAATAGATTAAATACACTATGTATCGCATTTCAAGTAGTATTGTATTGTTAATACACCATTTGTCCATGACATAAAGGAATCATAGGCAATGGTCTTTCTTTGGTAGAGTATAGTTTTCGGGTGCCATCAGTTGATGCCTTATGCATTAGATGCCAGTGCAATAGAAGTTACTTATTACAATTCTGTATTGAGCTTCTGTAATGCACTGTTGCAAAAACTACTTGTGCTTGTTTACAATTTCAGGTTCTTGTGACTTCAGGAAGTCCATTGAAGACCAGAAACTCTTCTTTCCAGAGGGACTTTGCTGTCAGCCAACTGAAATTCTCATAGAGGAGCAGGTAAAAATCTACCCCTTGTAATGATTGGAAAATGCTTAAAATAAAGTAGTGTTGTATCATGTTGGATCAATCAACATGTTTCAAATTGTATAGCATCATGAGTCATGTTATGTTACATCATAATGTGTGATGATTTGTCTGGTATATCATGAGTCATGTAACTCATGTTATGGCACATCATAATGTGTGATGATTTGTCTGGTATACCAAACACCCTCATAAAACCCATCGACTGCATATCTTATAATTTATCAGATTGTTTCATATCATAATGTAACATGATAAATATTACAATATTGTTTCATCTTATAATACAACATGAAATCCAGTAGCATGACAAATATTCCTGGTAACTGTTAATTTCTTTTCATGGTACCTTTGCAGATTATCTGTCCAGCTGTGGATCAAATCTTAGATGTTGGTCATCAAAAGACAAGGCAACTTGTTTCTTCTGCTTCCATGATCTGCACTCCAGGTAAGCCAACGCTGTGATGATCAGCTGTGGTCCACTCTATTCCAAACAGATTTACTTCTCTTACTTGTCTTATTTTGTCTTATTACTTGTCAGATTTACTTGTTTACTTGTCTTCTGATTGATCTTCTTGATACTGACCCGATTACGACTTCGTTTTGTTGTGGCATAGGTTGATGCCTTGTGAATTAGACACCAGTGCGACAGAAGTTATTAATTACAGTTACAATTACAAGTATACTTGCTTAACCTGGATAGTTGGTCATTCATCATAAAGGCCTCACAAATCCTGTCTGATGGACTGTGCTTTTGGAATGGTTTTGTTTAGAAGCAGCCATCAATTCATCATCACGTATTACAGTAATGCTACTGTAGAAGCGCTCAGATTAAATTAGTATAGCTTTTGAAGATCCCGATACAGAGTATTACAGACCAGGTCAATGTGGAGATCAGAAGTGCACAGCAACTCTTAATCTCTACCCTTGGCCTAGATACCTGTTTACTGACCCAAATGATCAAGGAATTAACTGATCAGTCATTTGATCTATTTACCTCCCGCAGATTAATCAATAAACCAGTGTTATTATAGTTCAGGAAATCTTTTTATTCTAGTTTTTATTTAGTTCAGATCTAATCATTTTTGTTTAAGTTCTAATTTATTTTGCCAATCGCAATCAATTTATTTTCATTTTTATTTTGCAAATCGATTTAGTTTTAGTTTTAGCTCTGCTGTAACAATGATTTAAGTTTTAGCTATAGTTTTAGTTTAAGTTTTGGCTGATTAATCAAGAGTCATTTGATCTCTTGATCATCAGTCAATTTATTACTTGATGATCAATCACGCAATCAATTCATATATGGCTTAATTAATTAACCGAATGATAAATTGACCAGCCACCTGTAAGACTCAAAACAAACTCTCCCAAGGCCACAGATTTAAACCATTTAAGAAACGGAAAAGAACAGTAAGGCAGAAATTCTTCAAAGCAAGAGTTGTTGACTTGAGGAATTGTTTGGGTGATAGGAATTGTTTGGGTGATAGTACTGTCTAAGACTCTAAGTGGACACTCACTGCTTGTAAGAAGAAGCCAAGAACGATGGGGCTATGTGTAAGCATCCCAGATTCACTTTCAGTGGTTCTATAGAGATTGCATTCCATCTGAACCTCCTAAAACGTCTGTTATATTATTGTATGGTATGTTATGCTATCTGAACCACTTAAAACACCTGTTATGATATTTTATGTTATGTTAAACAGTGGTGATCACTGTCACGCAGATTACTTGTGTTGTTGATACAAATGCCTAAAGTTGCCATTAATTGTACTCATGTATATTGCATTTCCAGATCGATTGCTCTGCTTAAAGTAGCTTTTTTATCTCATGATGAAATTTGTTATCTGTCTTTGAAGGGTCTTTGCCGCATATTTCTGGTTTAACGGAGACAACTTGTGTGATCTTGACGCCTGTTCTTCTGAAGCCAGTCTCTCGATCAGCAAAAATTCCTCCATATGTTGAGATTACAGACTTCCTACTTCAGTCAGAGTAAGACTGAATTATCCAATCATAAAATTTCTCATGCACATCTTTTGACAAAGAACCAACTAGACAATCTTTTAAACATCGTACATTGTCTTGTCGAACATGCTTATAGGTTAAACACAGTTTAACCTATAAATTACAAAACTTCTTTGTTACCACATCGCAGAAATGAAGTGAACACACTAATTGGAAAATAAAGTCACATGTTACATTTTACAGCAGCACAATACAAATGTCCCAATAAATAGTCTACGTACTACTCTTACATCATGTTTCAAAGCATTGATCATCATACTTGGTGCACGTTACAAGGTAAAGGCAATGTGCTTTTTTATCTATATGTATAGTCACTCCTCCGAAGCCTGAAATCAAGTTGAAGCACTAAGACAATGACTACAACAGGACAGCTCTTCTTATTACAAAATGATAAACTTGCATGATCCAGCACTCGTGAATAGGCTGGTGCCCTGCACTTGGCCTTCGAGTGGTGCTTTAGCAGTTTGGAGATTATGATTATGATAAAAACTATGGACACGAACAGTTTCTTAAGAACAGGCGTTCTAACTTAGGCGTTTTGTGTGCCACTTACCATCCCTAAAGCCGAGGGCTAATCTTGTTATCGTCAGAGCAGTTCAGTTTAAGGATGCTATGGAAATGATTGGTATCCTACTATCAAGAGGAAGATTGCTAGAGAATGTGACTTCTGAACAGTTTTTTTACTCAGAAACAACGTTGTTGCTCAAATGAACAGTCCAGAAAAATTTCCCTTTAACAATCTGTTGTTCTTGGCCTTTGCTCTGAACAGGTTTGAACTGGTTGGATGCAGGATGGTATGGCTGTCTCAAGTCCAGGCCGAACACCTTCTCAGGCTTCTGAACACTGGAAGCTTCGACATGGTCTGTACAATAAAAAGAACATGAAAAAACTTACTAGATTCTTTCTAGCATAGACATTATTTAGATCACTGCCAGAATTACACAAGCTGGCTTGCAATATTGGCAAGATAGTTATCATTAGGCAACAAATGGTCAATCTACCAGATAATCTCATATAATGACTTCTGTCGCACTGTCATCAGAATGTGCAAGGGATCAATCTATAATGGTTGCTTGTAACAAAAAGTAATCAATCAATATAAACTTTATATAGCACCCTTCAAGATTTTTACTCGGAGGCTCCCAGCCCAAGCATGGCTGAAAAGAACAGTTTTTAAAGATATGTAAAAAAACCGGGAACTTGTCCTTGGCAGGAGGTGGAGCTCCAAACATAGGGTAATATAATGGCTGATTTATTACATGTTCTTGTCATTTGTCAATGGTAATTTTCAAAGGCTGTTGTTCTGGATAGTGTTGCTATAGCATTTGTTGAACTCAGAATCCTGTATTATTTATGTATACACAGGTTAAGCAGTTGTTGTCCGGGCCCTGTCTTGTGCTAGCGTTGCAGAGGGATGTGGCTGTCCTTACCTTCAGAAAATTTCTTGACATGTAAGGATCCAAATGCATCTTAGAATTTATTGAAATTAATAAGCACCAGAAATGTATAATCTATTAAGCAAAATTATATTTTATTTATAAAAGCACTTATTACACGTGCAAAGTAGGTAAATCTGAATCCAAGGAGACATCCAAAGGCCAGAGTAAAATGTTGATTTTAACAATTGATTTAAATGATAACAAGATGATGAATATAATAAATGATAATCTGACAAGGCAGGTCTGAAGAAACCTCATGAGAACAGCAGCTGCATAAATTGCCTATTGTGGTTACAGAAATGATAACCATGATGAAAAAGAAGATAATACAGTAGTTTTGTTACACACGACGTAAATAATGATAAATTTAAGCTGTTTGACAAATAAAATTTAATTACAGAAATCATCTAAAATTTAATTAATGAAATAATCTTGAGATTACACAAATGAAGTTGATGCTGATAACTTTACAATGACATTAGTAGTTCATTTCTGTTTCAGAGATTCTAAAAAGCTGGTTCTTGATTTCTACGCAAAGGATTTACTCTACGCAAAAGATTTACTTCAAGTGGGTCTATATATTTATGCATTGATTAACGGCATTTATATAACTAGTGCCTTTATATAGCATGCCTTCAAGACATCTGCACAGAACTGCCATCGGCCCAGGCCTGTTGAAACAGATAGACAGTGCTAACAGCATGTCAGGACAGAAGAAGATGCATAACAAAAGGTTTTCCTTAATTATCACTGTCTTATGAACTCTACCCTTTAATGACAAGAGGGATTAGTTTTCTGTGCAATTTAGTACACGCTTGTCATTAAAGGGTTAAGAAGCTATGTTAAATTGGGTAGCATGCAAGTAGTTCATTGCCCTTCATGTATGCATGTATCTGGCTATTTGTGAAGAACCTTTTAATAAGAACCTCACAAGAGTTCTTGTGAGGTTCTAACTAATCTAATCTAACTAATCTACAGTGCCGTTATCATGATGCATAGTCACTTCAACTGAAAGAATAGTCAAAGTGCTATACTGTTGGAGAAGCCTGGTTGATATAAGACAACTCATAACTTCTGTTTACTGTTACTTAACACGAGTTCTGTTATCGTGAAGAAATTCAATTGGGTGGCTTGTTTTTACAGGCTGGTGAATTGCTGACATTCTTCTTTGACAAACTTTCTCCGAATAGCCTAGCGCAGGTCGTTCCAGTCGTCAAAGAAAGCACGGAAGCAAAAGCATGATTGGGTTAAGAGTTACACTGACCAAATTGTCCACGAGAATGGCCGTTTCTGAATTCACTTGATTTTGTGTAGCCAACAGTATTTGACTGAAGCAGTTGAATTACTGCAAACTGTTCTTTTGAAAAAGCTTCTTGCAATGAATGGGTTCTAATCATATCTGATATGAAGAGCAAGATATGTTTTGTAACTTTCTAAAAGCTTTCAAATGCCACTTTATGTATTTGATTGTTGAACTTTTTTGCATTGTGCCTTATGGCTTGTTGTTGTCCTAATTCAGGCATCTTCTGTTTACCAGGGCATATGGTTACATCACATAGTGCCTTTTAGAACCCCACAATGGCAAAGTTTGGCTGTCTATCACTGAGCTATGCATTCTGGGGTTCAAATGCACTCTGGGGTTCAAATGAGAAGTTACATAATCCATCTGAAAAGATTCTAGCAAGGTTAGAGGATTACTGTTCCCAGATTTGCACTTCAGCCAAAAGATCTGTGAGGACTACATGTTGAAAGGGGTGCATAATAGATGAGCAGTTATCTTGTGTCATCGTAATGAATAAAGAAGAAGCTAGATGAGCAGTTATCTTGCTTTACGCTGATCTAATGCATAAAAATTGAAGCTAATAAAATTCTAGCTGTGTAATTTTTAAAAAGCTTTTTAGAATTTAAACGAGTGCAATCTTATGGTTATTTACAAATAACAAAAATCATTTGTTTTCAATGATTTCTTTTTCATTTGATGCACACCCACAGTTCCAGACTGTGGCTTGTTTTGCCGACTGTGGTAAGCTGATGCGTCACTCTTGTCAACAATGTAGGGTAAGGTACGTAAGATGGTCACTGTTCTAGACTGGTAAGGTAAGCTATAAGGTAATCACTTCTGTAGACTGTGGTAAGGTTAGTTAGTGCAATCACTCTTATCGACTGATAGGTAAGGCAAGTTAATCACTTTAGCAACAGTTTTAAGGTAAGGTACTGTAATCATTCTTACACACTGTGGTTAGGTCAGGTAGACTTGTAACACACATTTTAAATCAACTGTAGCTCTTGGATTGAGGACTATTTCAGCTTGGAATGCAACATTGGTTTAACAACAGATACGGGATAGGTTTTCAGCAAGATCCTTGCTGTCTCGGTGTCCAGATAAAACAATATTGGAAGCTTTGTATATTGGTAAGCCACATAAGCCATCTTGAAATTGGCTGGGCAAAATATTTTCCTAATCTGAGACAATGGCAATGGAAAATGCACATGTGAAATCCTTCACCAAAGGTTGATGAAAGAAATAAAGGAATTCCAGCTAATCCATCGTCGGCATTGAATATGCACTTCTGTGCATAATTAAAATCACTGCACATGAAGCGAGAATTCTTTTATGGACTCGAGGAAGAAACGATCTAAGGCTTCAGAGAAGCAGCATTCAACTACAGGACTGTTTTAAAACTTCTACTAGGCTGAATAATATAGTGCAACATCATTTTAGAATAAACAAACTTGAATTTAGCCTTTTAACTGCTTACATTTACAGCAATATCACACTTTAACGACGAGAGTGCACTAAAAGTGACTGGGAACCAATGCAGCCATTGTTAAAGTGTTAAATACTAGTATCCACTTCACACCGTTTGTCCCTCTTTAAGGCAAACTATGTTTCATAGAGAATGCCATGTTGACAAATCTCATGATCCGACACCATTTAAATGGACTACCTTCATAGGCCTGAAATGTAACCTAAAGCCGGTATAATAATAATAGCAGAGATTTAAGTGCCATAGTTCGTAAAAAGTCGAAAGGAAATCGATGCAACAATTCAGAAGCACTGGGAGCAGGGAGATCAGTCCAGATAGGCCTGTTTGAAAAATGTATGTAGTAGTTTCTGTGCTACATACCTGAAGACAGCTGTTGTTACCAGAAGTTTGATTCTCTCATGAGAAGCAGAGCATTTACATCCAATCGGTCCAGATTTGTTGAAAAAATTCGTACCTAGGACAAACCCACCAGTAGATACGATCAGTTGTTAATAATACCAGTAATTTGGTAGCTAATTGAAGACTCAAAGATGAAAGTGTATGAGTTCAAAGTAGTATATGATATGAAAAGACAAATGGCATTAACTGATACACAATGATATTCGCAAAACAAAAATGAGAGATAGAAAAGTCAAAAGAGTTTTCTAACTGGGAGTCTTGAGACAGAGAAAAATGAAAAGGATATTTCAACTGGCACTTACTTCATCAATGAATCCAACGAAATTTAATCCTTCGACACAACCAATTGTCACAGGTTGATCCTTCAGACTAATCATTCCTACAAGAGACAAAACAAAACTTAAGTATTACCAGGCACGTAACTAGCCTTTTTCGTTTGGGGGGGCTTAAGCCTTGAACATGGCAGCATTTATACAGTGTTCATACGAATTTTAGCCGTAAGCATACAACGGCTTGACTTGTTTGGGGGGGCTTCAACTTCGTTTGGGGGGGCTTAAGCCCCCCAAGCCCAACGCTAGATACGTCCCTGAGTATTACATATCCATGAATGTTCTCTATTCCTGACCCTTTCCATTTTTTCAGTGCATTTATCAGGTTAAATACTTCAATCACTTCTGCACAGTTGAATGTGTGCCATGCCAAATCTGTGTTTAAATTGTGCTATTTTTAGTCTGTCCTGTGTGCCTGAAATGTTCTGTATTAGTGATGAAATTAGAAGACTTCAGATGTTTAGGTACTTTGTACAGTGTGATGGCAGGCAGGGCCATGCAAAGGCGCTCTGAGCCTTGATTATCGGTCCCCAAGGAGATGGAAGAGACCAGTCACATGACCAAGGCACAAATGATTCAGACAGCAGAGGCAGATCTTCACCACTAAATTTCGAGCTATGCACAGCCTGGAGACGAGCCCAAGACTCGGATGACTGGCAAAGAGTTGTGGAAATGCCTACAGTCCAGAAGGGGGAATGGTGGTGGTGGTGGTGGTGGTGGTGGTGGTGGTGGTGGTGGTGGTGGTGGTGGTGGTGGTGGTGGTGGTGGTGGTGGTGGTGGTGGTGGTGGTGGTGGTGATGATGATGATGATGATGATGATGATGATGATGATGATGATGATGATGATGATGATGATGATGATGATAGTTTAATGGATGGGGGTCCAGCAGTGGCATGGTCGCGATGGTTACAGCAGCTCTTGTTCTGTTACTAACAGAACTGCACAGCATTGTAAAAATTATATATCAATTTCTATTGTACTGATTACTTTGATGATGATGATTCCAGAATGTATTATTACTAATTATTGCAACATGGCTTACAAAATAAGGTGCTGTTCATCCCACATTCCACAGAAGTTCACAAGATATCCAGTAGATAATTATGTTTTCCATAATTTCCAGTTCAATTACTATTTTCTTCTTAGGAAAGTTCCTAGAACTGATTAGAAACCAGTTGGGAAATCTTCTAATTGTACTTTGCCTTTTAAAGCAAAATTATCCAAAGTTTGACAAAAGGAAACAGAGTCAACCCATCCAAAAAATAAACTTACCATTTTCCAGCCTTGAATTGCCAATCTTCTCTTCCCCATCCACATAATACTGGAGCGTTGGAAGAGGTGAGTTCTTCCCATTGTATGTTAGAACAACCATGTGCCAACTGTTGTCAGCTGCAGTTGTGTACTTGAAATCATCAAGTGAGGGCAGTAGTGTACTGTCAGTGATGACTCCAGCTGTTGAAGTGTCGGTTAGATTGTCCGCAAATATTGCCCAGGTCGGGTGAATGGATGCGGAGGGTGAATTACCAAAAACACCTAAGAGACAGATGATCACATCACTGTCAAATGGTAAGTAAAAGGATGTAATCGTAATCTCAAGATTTCTAAAGCACCCAAGAAACAACGTTGTGGGAACCAGCTTACTCGAGTAAATAGGTGCTTACTCAAAACAAAGTTGATAGGCAGGTAAGATCAAAATCAGTTCCAGCAGGCCTTCAAATAGGATGATCAGAAAATTCTTCTTCAGGTTCTCAACCCTTTGGCAGGTTCATTTGCCCTGTGGTGCCACTCCTCAGGATGCTGTACCTCTACCTTCAAATGGCTGTATCCATTCATCACTATAAAATCCCACAGCATCTGTTTGCTTCTTCCTCTTGTTTACTTGCCTTCCATTCTTCACATGATGATAATTCTTGCAAGGAGTACAACATTTAAGTATGCTAATTTTGTTCTACGCCTAATAAGGACTTCACCCTCTGAGAAGATGCTATACAGTGACAATTTAAGTCTGTTCTGGTCTTAAGATGTCAACTAAAAACTCATATTTTCCTGGACTCATATCCTCTGTTGGCTGTTTCCGTGTCTTCTCGGACTCCCTTCTTGGTTTTCAATGGGATTAGCACTGGAAGTTGGCTTGCGCAACATTTTTTATTAACAGCAACCATCGATGAATGCCTTGAGCATTATGGCAATGGCACTATAGAAATTCTTAGATTAAATTAGAATTCTAATGATTTGTCAAATAACATATCAAACTTGTAACCTCAGCATTACAGTGCAAGTGCTTAAAACATACAGCCTCCACATCAAAGAAGTAACTATCTGGAGAAACCTAAAGCACACTAAACTGTGTCATATCAAAGGTTCACTTTTTACCTTGTTTCTTTGCAACTCCAGCAACTATCCTTTTATAGTAAACAACGAACGTTGCCTTGGGAACTTGGATGATCTGGTTCTCTCCTGCCTCAACTTCAACTGTCGTAAGTAAATTCTGTCCCGCAGTGGGAATGGCGATACACTGGCTTCCCGTGAAAAGGGCGGAGCAATTGACAGCCTTGTCCAGACAGGTAAATGTCGGTGAACTGTACCCAGGTGGTAGGCTTCCATGTCGACCAATTCCAGAGTGATCACGAAGGTCGCCATCTAGTGGTAGGTACAGCATCTGTGCTAAAATCAAAGAAATAAACTATACCAGCCAAAGTGCAATTTCTGATTGTGAGCAGAGTGGGCAAGACCTTTGCACAAAAACATGAATAGCCCATCTGCATGAAGCATCTGGGAATGTACACTTTGTACAGCATCTCCAGCTTGAGATAGCCTGAAGCAATAATTGAGTCTTCACTCATCTCCCAACAAGAAATCACATCCTGGAAGCAGCTTAAAAGCTGCCTAAAATAAACCACACAATTTAAACTAATCTCATGCTGGCAGGTAGAGCTTAAATTAATCAAGTCTCAATTAGAAAAAGTACAACAGATTCTCCTAATAAAACTGATATAAAGCATTTTGGGGACATGGATAGCAAAATATAGACATCTTTGGAAAAGGCCTAATTACAACACAACAAATTGACTTACATACTAAGGCTTCGACGCTCAACCCATTACACCGATTTGTATCACACAGACAGGTTATGGTGCGGAAGCTGGCACTAGAGGTGCCATCCACGAAACATCCAAGGTTGCTTGTACCATTTCCATAGCATCCTCTTTCGATTACTGCAAAAACAAATCCCTCTCACCTATGAAATAGGCTTTCAAAACAAAACTAAATTATCCATATTTGTTTATATTAGTGTATGTTGTAAAGTTCCCAGGATTTAACACAGATGAACAACTTGAGGAAAACCAGCTATTCAAGTTAGGATGACAGCAATATTCAAGATCTGACGACTCGAGTTCTTGTGAGATTCTGGTAACAGACCATTGTAATGATCATAGTAACAGAATGGTTATAATTCTCATGAATTTTAAACTAGACTTCCTTGCAACCTGTCACATGAGATTCCTTGCAACCTGTCACATGAGATTCCTTGCAACCTGTCACATAAGATTCCTTGCAACTTGTCACATGAGATTCCTTGCAACCTGTCACAAAAAGATTCCTTGCAACCTGTCACATGAGATTCCTTGCAACCTGTCACATGAGATTCTACTTCCTATGCCTCTGTATCAGGACCGGTTTAAGACTATTCTATTTGATCATAATCCTCTTTTGTCAGATCGGGACCACTTCTGATGAGTATAATTTACATCTGTGCCCTTTCAATTTGCAAATCCTATTAGCAGAATATTGCAATGATATTAGTCACAGAATATTGTGAAGATCATAATAACAGCATTTAGTAAAACTCTTCATACTAAAATGTCATAATTCCTAGCAACAGAATTTTGTGATGATCTTAGTAACAGAATGTTTTAACAATCCTCATAAAAAACAGAAACATAACAGAAACATCTGCTGCTCGAAACCAAGTAAACAAGTGTTTCTGCAGTAACTGCTGTTTCAGAAAAGCCAACTGCGAGGGTACCATTTGTTGTTCCAATTGTCTGCTTGACGTAGCACACTCCCTGACATTCCACTGATGGCATCATGATGTCAGTGACACGGGTGTCGTCAGCGCTAACAACCCGAGTTGCTTCCGTTGCCCAACACTTGAGAGGTGCTATCAGAGAAAATCAAATGATAAAGTAAGCATATGACAACTACACATGCATAAGATAACTTGTGCAAGCCATTTTTATAAGCAAAATGTTTGTAAATAATAAAAAAGAAGAGATGTATTAATTTGTTTTCTCTCTATTTTTGTCTTCCTACTGACTTAAAGTCACTATCACTCTTATGATGAGAGTGTACAAATAGCAACTGGGAAACCAATGCAGCTCATCGTCAACTTCTTAAGATGATGACGATGTTGTCTTGTCCATGTCACATATGACAAGACTTCATTATCATCATCAACATCGTCGCCATCACCATTATCATCATCATCATCAACATCGTCACCATCATCATCATCACCATCATCATCATCATCATCATCATCATCACCATCATCATGTCTTGATTTGAAATCATCCAGCTTTACTTCCTACTAATGACTGAAGTCAATAACTAACGAGGACAGGCTGTTTTCTGATAGTGATTGACCCCAGCGTTGACCATAAGCAAATCATTGTTGATCTCGCGAAGAAAGTAGCAGGTTGAAATTTCAAAGTTGAAATCGACTGCCAGACAGTAGGACCTCATGAGGCACCAGGTCTTGCACTGTTCTGGAGTGGCGTTCTCATCACCCACCGTTATGTTCTTTCCAAATGGATGTGATCGATCAACAAACCTCCGGTAGGTAAATGGACAACCTAGAGATAAACCACGTGGAAATCAGTCTCACCAAATAAATAAAGGAACAGGTAAAAAGGGCAAAAGTAACATACTGGTTTAAATGTCTCAACAAAAGCTCCCAGAAGTCAGTATTTGCAAAGGAAACATACTTGTTTACATGCCTTAACTCCTTAGAAGTCCATATAGGCAAACAGAAACATGCTTCTTTCCACAACTCTGTAGAAATTCCTCAAAACTATGGTTCAAAGTTCAAAGGATTATTTGGCCGAGGTGTAAACGCAGAGCAACGATAGTACACCTTTAAATCTCCCAAAAAATAATCCTAAATGGTGGTATGGTATTTTCTACTTTGCAGTGATAGTCTATTTGTGCAATACAGTGAAATAATAAACCCTGATAAGTGCATTAATTAAAAAGCCCTGCGCATTTGACATATTAAGCCTCAATATTAACTAAATTCAGAATTTCTGGCAAAATTTATTTATGTTTACAGCAGTGTCAGCAACAAATTATCAAAAATGTTGACTGAATTAATGAATGAATACATGAATGACTAAATGAATGCATGAATTCACATACATACATATTGAGTGAGTGTCTGAGTGAGTTAATTAATTAATTAATTAATGAGAATGAATTAGTCACATACATGCATACTCAAAGCATGAACAAATTCTGTATAGTGTAACGCAATTTAAAACCTCAGCTAATATTCCAACACAAAAGCAGTTTTCCAATAAAGCAGTTTCTGACTACAGAAATTCATTATAATCATGCTCTAATTTAAGTTGTTTTCAGCTTAAATCTTCATTCAGCTATAATTGCAAAACGTGGACACAGGAAAGGTCAGATGATAAAGTATCGACAGAATAACTGTGGCTATAGTCTGATACCATTAACAACAAAATTGATAACAATAGAAACTAGGGCTGTACCGAACATTCACTTCGTATTCGCTTTGGGGCCGAATAGTGGGCCAAATAGCTATTCGGTATTTGCCGAATAGTAGCGGTCGGACCGAATACGAATAGTGGTCACTTGACATCTGTTTCTGCATATGCGGCTGCTAAAGCAAGTGGACTGAAGTAACTCTCTCATTAAAATAATATATGCTGTGGTTGCAGCCAGGCGTTGCCTACTGCCTGGACCGCAGTATCGCAGTGTCAGTAGTCTCATTCTTTGTGTACAGTGAGTGAACGTTAACATATTTTTGAATGTTGTCGGTAGACCTACTTTGTACACTATTCGTATTCATATTCGTATTTGGCCGAATAGTTGCAATCACCTATTCGATACAGCCCTAATAGAAACGATAATGAAACTAAGAGCAGAAAAGGAAATTACCTTCGATACTTAGAGTGAAAAAAATGAAGACATTTAAGATTGATTAAAACCTGTATCTGGAATGATTTCCACAAGCTTTGATTCCAGCTTCACTGAACTGGCAAAGTCCGGAGGTCTACTCCCTTTTCTTGATGGTAGATCATCATTCTCCCTTTCCGTGGCAGAGCCTTTGGTCTTTGATTTCACCTTCAAGAAAATGTCAGGGCTTGGTCTGCCGCTATCTGTTGACTGTTGGTTACTCCAAACTCCTCCACCTATCCCAAGGGTCACGCCTCCTTCACTGCCTCCAACAGCTATTCAAAGAGCACAGAAATGAACTGGTCAGAGTTAACCAACAAATCCTTTGTAACCACATTGTTTTTATACAGGTCACCAGCACACTCATGGGCAGATTCTAGAATTCATTATGAATTAAGCAAGAAAAAGCTGTTTCTATTATTATTATTATTATTATTATTATTATTATTATTATTATTATTATTATTATTATTATTATTATTATTATTATTAATATTATTATTATTATTATTATTATATTATTGTTATTGTTATTGTTATTGTTATTGTTATTATTATTATTATTATTATTATTATTATTATTATTATTATTATTAGTATTATTATTATTATTATTATTATATTATTGTTATTGTTATTGTTATTGTTATTATTATTATTATTATTATTATTATTATTATTAATATTATTATTAGTAACTTCTATAGCACTGGTGTATAATGCATAAGGCATCAAACAATGGCACACCAAAGTCAAGCCATAGCAGGTCAATGTCCAGTAATGAAACAAGTGAGTAATTTGAGGTAGTCAGTATGAGTAACAAAAAGCAAGCAATAACAACATGAGCAAGACACTACCTTGCTGACGAACTTGATTGGATCCTCCATAGCCGTATTGGTTTCTGTCACTCGACTGATTGAAGAAAAATGAGCCAAAATAGTCAAACTCCTGCGGATACGGTTCAATGGCCACAGTCACTGGCACTATAAATTATCAAACACATCACTCGGCATTTCTCTAGATGTTCAAACTCAAATTCTGATCTACACCACTGTAATCGATCCCATCTAGTCAGTGCCACGGTTTGAGGTATTTTGTCGTTTAAATTACGTAATAACATTTAAAGAGACACTACTCAGAAACATGGCTATAAAGAGATAATGTATCAGCTGAGTGCCTATGATGCGATGATCTTTAAGAGGTGCTACACAAATCTGCAATTACAGTTAAAAAACAAGCCTGGTCAAAATCAAGCTCTCTATCTTATGATCTCCTAGTAATGATATCTTCATTACAGACAGTCAGGGATTAAAACCAAATTCTGAATTTGAGGCTGAGGCAATGTAAATGTAAATCTTCAGAATTTCTCAGCGCTACATAAAAGCCGTGTCAGGGAGACCAGCTCATTCACCAGCACTATACCAAATCAAGTCCGCAATAGCCAGGTTGTTTTGTCCGTTCCGGTGCCAGGGAATCAATATGTTAGTCCATCAAAAGTAGTGGGGTCATTAAAACCTCTTCTGAATACGCCACTGAAAACAATTCTTAGGCTTTTACTGAAAGACGGTAAGAAAGAAATCAAGTTAAGGGCACCATCATAATCATTACTTTAACTCGGAGAGGTCCAGAGATACTTTGTGAAGAACAAATACAGTCGCCAGGAGACATAAGAAGCAAGGATTCAGAGGAGCTGTTTCAGAGGGTTGTGCTTAGGTTCAGGGAAATGGGAATTCGGTTGCATGGCGGAACTTAAGCTTAGAAGGGAAACCTTGAGGATTGGTAGATAGACGGAACTGAGACAAATGATGAATAACAGAAGGAACAAAGGAATACAAATTTGTAAAATTCAGGTAGAGAGTTGATCAAGGTGTGGTAGATTGCAATGCTACCATTATGGTAAGCTAAGAAACAAAGAAAGAGTTATCAAGCTGTAGGATCCTACTTCTGGAAGCGCATTTAATTTCTTTAATAACCTCAAGAAGGGCAAGAACATTTCCTGCTGCCCAATCAGTGATGACAACCTTACCAACAGTCGAATTCATCTGTGGCGTGTCATTAAATCTACTGTTATTCATCTGTGGGGTGTCACCATTTCTGTCATCTGAAACGCCACTCATCTGAGGTTGAGGCGTAGTACCGTTGCTGACATCAAATGAGACGGTCAAGTTCGGTTTCATGGACGTAGGTTGTGTACTTGTTTTGAGTGTAGTCAGTGTAGTGATGGAGAATGTCACTAGGGATGACATAGACGTAGGTTGTGCACTTGTTTTGAGTGTAGTTGGTGTAGTGATGGAGATTGTCACTGGGGATGACATTGACGTAGGCTGCACACTTGTTTTGAGAGTGGTCGGTATAGTCATAAAGTGAGTCACTGGGGACGACAAACAGTATGTCCGACGGAAGTGATCGCAACAGTAGTCCATGTTTGGATAAAGTCCGTAGCGTGTTGACTCTGGGAAGATGAAGAAACAGCGTCTTGAGTCTTCTGTGTTGTTCAGTTTGTTCCAGTCAACCCCAATACAGTTGCGGGTCTCAAGGCATTCCTGCTTACAGGCGGACAGCGAGGTCAGGGGTCGCAAAACCCCCAGAAACATGTGACTGTTGTTGTATAGACGGAAGAGGTCAGGACAACCTGTAAATGACACATTTTGTATGATGTAATTCCGTTATTTCTGCAGTTTTTTATGTAATCAAGTATTTCTACAGCATGACTTGAAGAAGTGTGACTGCCAGTCCCCACACAAACCATTCGCTCAAAGTAATATGCCCATAGGAATTATTTCTAATTAATTTCAGAAGTTAAATTCACTGATGCCGAGATTTAATCTTCTGTTAAACTTACTACCTAACTGCAATGATCCTGGGCAACCGCCTGGTGAGCTATATAGCAGCCACTAATTGCAGTGAGATTATTGTTAGATACATTGGGCCTAAGGATACAAATCAGCAAATGCAACACAGTGTTTCTAGAGTTTAGACTAACATTTTCTCTCTAACAATTATATTAATAAAGCCTATTCACCAGGCACTTTTTTAAAGTTTCTCAAAAGATGCTACATAATTAACCAGATAGTACACACACACACACACATCCATAATGCACACATGCATACATACATACATACATACATACATACACAGTATTATACACACCTACATAAATAATATTACATGCATACATAATTGCATACATACATACTTACATACTCAGACATATATACATACATACAAGCATGCATATATAATATTACAAACATACACACATACTCGTACATACCAAAGAATAATTAATATATAGCACAGACTTCCTTTCTTAGCATTAGTTTTTTGATCAGCTAATGAAATGTAATGTAATGTGAGGCTGACTGCTAAGTTATTTCAAAGATGCTTTACAGTCATGAATAAACTTAACGGTACCTCCACTGAAAGTTGGTACACCACTACCAGGTCTCAGCTGCTTGGCAAATTTGCGATAGTTTCCGACATATTTAACTTTAGGCGGAAGAGTTGAGATAAGGTTTCTTCTCTCTTCCATTGGTATGGTCCTTTTGTGGCTAGGCTTCTGGGAAAAATTCTTTCCAGATGTTGGGTGTATCTCTGGCTCTTCCGCTGGTTGTGTCACCTCTCCAGAACTAGGTATTTGGACACGTTCCAGGGAATATGGTCCACCAAATGGCTCTGGTGGTCCTGACGCCTCCTGGTCATGGTTCGGTGAATACCTTTCTTGAAGCTCCTGGCAGTGGCAAGGCTCAAAAGGCTAGAAAGCAGAACATGACACAGATTTCAGAACAACAGTTGCAAGCAAATGAAGCAATCACAATAAGTAAACGTGCACGATAAAGCAGAGCCGTAGCTACGATATTTTGTGCCCTGGGAACAAACTACGAAATTGGCACCTCCATCCCTGTTTTATTTATTTCACATTTTCCAAATACGTCGAGTGGCAATTTAAATTTTAATGAAATGAAATATGAAAAATACAGATAGTATATGATGCCCCTTAGTGCTCAATGTGGCGCCAAAATCAAACCGGACAACTGGTTTGTAAGTAAGTAATAAGGTATAAAACTGTATTTTTTTAAATTAAATCTTATAAAATTACTTGGGATAAATTAGTTAAAACTGCATCAAAATCAAGAGTAAAATTATTTATTTTAACCCTCATTTTGGCGCTCCTTCCTTTGGCGCTTGGGAACAAATGCCCCCTCCACCCCCTAGATGTACCTCTGCATCAAAGGCTAAAAGTAGCAGCAACCGAAGGGTTGGACCATCAGACAAATATATGTGCTGAGTATGGTAAAACGATCGCCAAGGATGACCTCTTGGATCTCGATTCCGTTCTGTCCAACTCATTTCCAATATTGGAAATAAGTTAGACAGAACTGAATCGAGAGAAGTTAATGTTGCAGATTGCATGGAATTGTAATAATCTTATTACATCATGCTACTTACTTACAGCTGGTAAACCTTACGAGAAGTATTGAGATTTATCTGACACAATTGTATTTTTAGGCCTAATTTTTTGGTAATGTTGTTCCACAAACTAATCAAATAATTATTATTAAATAACTAGCTTTACCAGTATTCATTTAGTGAATAATTTTCTAAAATACCTGGTCGCCTGTGTGGCACATGAAAGTTCCCCCATAGCACTGCATTCGGGCAGCATTTGCAACAAAACCAGGAACCTTGGAGTCATCCTGCTGGACCTTTGGATCAATGCTGGTCTGCTGTGCATCTAGGCAAGTGTAGAATTCACGAGGGTTTTCCTCTGTCCAGAAATACTTTCCTGGGCTACATTCTGTTAAAATGACAATTTCAAGGCAATCATATTAAAGATTTCGTTTTTAGGCAGTAGACATAATCATAATCACATTGTAAACACCCCATTATCAGAGTCCAAATAAGCTGTATTGTGTGTCAGAAAGCCAGTTTATTCACAAGCACTATAAGTTAACTTTCTCAATGTTATTTGTAATTGTATCTGTAACTGCAACAACGTGTTTGTATAACACCTCTTAGGGAGGGAGGGATCTTACAGAAGTGTTCCATACATGCAAGGCTATCTCTCAGATGGGAAACAACATGTCTAAAAACACAGGCAATGTAGGCCTAGGCCTAATGTGAGATGATGTACAGACTTTACTAATACAACATAATGCATTCGAGTGAAATAATTTTATACCACCTCTAGATTCACTCAATTGGCAGCTCTGAAAGGACAATTTACACCATCCTGTGCCAACCTTGTGCATAAAGCAAAGTTAGTGTTTTGTAACCGAGACGTTTCAATGGCTTTCTTCTACTAGGGCCAATAGCCTTTAAACGATTATCGTTCCTCTATTCTCTCTGATAGCGTTTCTTCCTCCTTTGCCTTTCTTAACATAAGTCTTGTTTCTTCTCTCTGGGTCTCTCGCACTGGAAGCGCTTCTGAATGTCTCCCGCTAGAAGCGCTTTATAAATATCCGAATAGTAATAGTAATACCAGTCTACGACTCTAAGATCTTTGGTAATACAATACAATTCCAAGTTGACTGTGAAATTGTACTGTATTAATATATTCCGTAAATTATGCAACTTTAATCAAATAAAAGTACACACTTACCCGCTATTACAACGTCCTCAAGACGATGAAATCTCCGTTGATTTCCAGCAACAAGAAGAAACATTACTCCGAAGGCAACGCATTTAATCAAAGACGCCATGAATCCCAGGATACAAAGTTGCACCTTAATTCGATCAAATTTGAGCTTTGAGTGAGATGGACTAACTTATACTCGGTTTCTGGGAAACTTTTCGGAGGCTGAAGGAAAAAACTTCTGCCGTGGTTGTCATACTGAATGACCGTCGTCCATTTTACTACCTCATTTTTACGACTTTGTGCCCCGTCTACTTGGCGAACTGATTGATTGACCTTCCATTGTCTGACAGTTTAATTGCGGAATTCATAATTACGACTTCACAGTGTTAAGTGTCGTAAAATCTCCAACCTTTCTGATGAACCTACAGGTATACTTTCACTGGCATAACAACCTGTCATTGATTTGCCCGTTAGTTACATAGCCAGCCTCGATCGTTACATAGACCTACTCAAACACTAGCGGCGATCTGTTTGACAGGTGGGCGGGGGTGGGGACACTTTAGAACTGATCTTGTCAAAAAAAGAGTTTTGAACGGATCTGGTCAAAAATAGGTCCAAAAATGGTTGACCTTTTTTGGTGTTTCTTCTAAATTTGGGGGGCAAATGTATGGCGTCCCCCCACTCTTAAAGGTGGGGGTCTTGTCCCCCTCGATCTCCCGGGATCGCCGCCCATATAGGCTACTCAATCATCACTCGATCACTTTCACACTCAAATTCTTCCATTTTAACGGTTGCGCAGTTCAGTTTACTTTGACTTCGACAAGGAAGACCTGCAACCCATTTACCTTCCTCCTGATAATATAAAAATTTACGAAACCTGCATAACTTAAGGTTTTGATTAGGCCTATAGGCCTGAACAGCATAGGCCTACATGTAAAGCCATAGGCCCTATTCGTGATTATTTTCGTCTGATAGGCCTATTATAGGGCCGTAATTTTTCATGGTATAGGCCTAGCGCCGGTGATAAACTGCAGTCTCCTAGGCCTGACGTGGCTTTTGTGTGGCGCTGAGAAGTTTCGGAGATTTACATAACATTACAATGATTACATGTACGTTATGACTGGTGTAACATACTCCTCACTGTCTACATATACACGAAGCAAGGCGGAGACTGCGATCTCTGGGAAGGCACAATAGGAAAATATTGATTGGCATTGTTTAAAAAGTGGGGGTACGGTACCTCAGTCCAAAATGTGGGGGTAGGTCTATGGGTACCCCTCGTACCCCTCATAAATTACGCTTATGTTACGTATACAGATCTATAGGTCTAAACTGCAAAATCACCAGTCAAATGGCAGCCATAGGCGTAAATTGTGCGGGTACGAGGGGTACCTCCACTTTGTGGACTGGGGTACCGTGCCCCCACTTTTTAAACAATGCCAAATAAAATAGTGGTCTGGCTCCAGTTCCGTCTCTCGTCTTGGAGTCTAACTTGAACAGTTCTCGAGCTGTACGAGTGGGGGGCGATAGCGCATTGGATAACATCTGGCGTAGAGTGCGAGAGGTACAGAGATCGAGTCCCATAGGCGGACATGCTTTGTAGGCTGCAATTTGCGCCGTGTATTGCAGGCTGTCTGTTCTGTTAGTAGTTAAGGTTTATCGCATAACATGTACATGTACAGCGCAGTGCGTTTGCAGGCGCTTAATTAAAGAATAAATATTATTATTATTATTATTATGTCCAGTTAGGCCTACGTGTTCTCTGTAGGATAGTGTGTGCTGTGTATCAAGCCTACTCTTCGCACTGGGAGCGCAGCTGAGTGGCATCAGCTGAGCGGTGCTATACAAATCTCCAAATACCAGTGGCGTAGCTAGGGGGAGGACAGAGGGGACATGTGTCCCCGGGCGCCAAGGGAAGGGGGCGCCAAAATGAGGGTTAAGATAAATTATTTTACTCTTAATTTTGATGCAGTTTTAACTAATTTATCACAAATGAATGTATAAGATTTAATTTTAGCGCCCCAAATATATCCAATTATATCCTCATTACTTACAAATAAGTTCTTATGTATGATATTGGCGCCCCATTGAGCACTAAGGGGAAACATGCATGTGCTGTCTGTATTTTTCATATTTTATTTCATAAAAAAAAATTAAAATTGCCATTCGATTATGTGGAAAATGTGAAATAGTAAAACGGGGGGCGCCAAATTCATAGTTCGTCCCCGGGCGCAAAATATCCTAGCTACGCCACTGCCAAATACGATATGATAGCTAATCAGTATTCATATAATTATGTCTGCTTGTCTGTTTTCTGCAAGTCCCTCAAATCACATTTCAATTCTTTAGCTGTGGCTGGGCTGGGAGCGCCTCTGCGTATAGCCTACGTCTCTTGCAGAGGAGCGCTATACAAATTCTCAGAATGAATGAGTATCGGAAGAGTCTGGCCGTCTGGGTAGTTCTTGACAAGGCGAGACTTCAGTTTTGAGTGGAGCGCCCGAGGGGTGATAGAGTAGCATGGAGGATGATGGAGGACGGGTTGCAATGATGATGGAAGAACCGAGAATGTGCGGAACTCGGGAGTTTTTTTGGTGTTTCCCAGTAGGCCTACGTGTTTCTTGGTGTTTCCCCACACTCCTTAATGTTTCTTGTTGTTTCCCAATGTTTCTTGGTGTGTGTTTCCCAATGTTTCTTGGTGTTTCCAATGTTTCTTAATGTTTCTTGGCGTTTCTTATAGTGTTTCTTCAATAAAATAAATGAGTAATGAACATACGGAAAAAAGGAAAGACGACAGCTAAAAGAATGATTGAACGAATGTAGTGAAGGGATGAATAGATAGCTGGACGAATGACTGGATGGATAGAGGAATAAGTGGATAAATAAATGAATAGGCCTAACTGCTTTTCGTTTCTGTTTGTTGAACACCAATAAACGAAAACATTTGCAACATTTCATCCAGAATCTTTGTCAGAAACATTCATTCAGTTTTCGTAAGCATTAAAAGCCTCTATCAATGTCTCGACAAAGAATAATTGTCAGCAAGTGGTTCTCGTTCAGTTTCTGAGTAGCGGTTGTGGACTAGCGCATGCCTGTTCGTCGATGATTTGGGATTTGATTCCACATTGTAACTTTCCTTCTGGCCCACTCTTCTATCAGCCTCCTTCTTATCGCACGGCTCATTACAACAAACCGCAAAAATAAACCACGACCAAATAAACCAAACAAACAACACACGACAAAATAAACAACAAAACAAACAACACACGACAAAATAAAATAAAAACACACTACAAAGCATTTAGATTTTGCATTTGTATTTATTTAACGACAAAACAAACAACAAAACAAACAACAAACGACAAAATAAACAACAAAATAAACAACAAAACAAACGCGAAAGTAAACAACAAACGACAAAATAAACAAAATAAACAACAACACAAACAAGACAAAAACACAAAAACTACACAAAGGGCTTACGGGAGATAAAGCCACGCCAGGGGCCCCCCCGCCTTAACGAGCTTACGGGAGATTAAGCCACGCCAGAGTCTCAGCAGGGGTGTAGTTTTTGATTATTTTGTCTTGATTGTTTTGTTGTCTATTTTGTTGTATATTTTGTCGTTTGTTGTTTGCTTTCGGTTCTGTTTTGTTGTTTACTTTGTCGTTTGTTGTTTGCTTTGTTGCTTGCTTTGTCGTTAAACTAAACACAAATACAAAAATCTAAATACTTATACAAATAAAAAACAAATACAAATACACCTACAAAAACCAAAACGCCAAAAAAAACTAAATCGAACACAAACCCCACAAAAAATCGCGACAATACGGAGCTTAGTGCATAGTCCCATCGCCCTTCGAGCAGAAAACTTGCTGCCAGAAACTCCAAAGGCACCTATCGAAACACAATAAAATAACGAAGGTTATTATTATTACACGTTACGACAAAATAGTAATATGAAATGAAACAGAAATTCAAGTCTTTTTCTGGGGCGAGCCCTGTTGGTCGGCATCACACAGTCACACTGACATACATCAAGAAGTTTTATGTTCCAGTCTTAAGTCGACCAGGTCTGCGATCGTTGCGCTCATCTGCATGGGGAGATATGCAGGTGCCTCGCTTCCATATATAAACTCAAGCCCATTGTATCTTATCATGACTCGGATCTCTGACTCTACGTGCTGCTGCGTTAGGCTCTGTTCAGCAAACATTTCCAAAATGTCTTAAAATGCACTTAAATATCTAGATGAGTTAGATAGTCATGCACGCAGTGCCTTTGTGAAGTAGCTGACTTAAAAGATGCTATATTAAGTGGCTTGATACAAGAAAACAAACAAACATACATACATAAATACACACATACTGTACATATATAGAAGCAATTCTGTTAAGTACTGATATAATTTGCAAATTTATATAACATCGTTTCATAAGAGCCTACATCATCATCATTATTATTATTATTATTATTATTATTATTATTATTATTATTATTATTATTATTAATTAGTAACTTCTATCGCACCCGTATCTAATGCAGACGGCATCAACCGATTGGACATCAAAACCTATATGTAGGACATTTGAGCCCCATATAGAAATGCATGTAATGTCATATTCTAACTCTATCTTCAACATATCAATGTAGCATTGGGATGTAGTCTCAAATCAACTTTAGGAGCTTTCTAGAGCATTTAACAATTCACAATGCATAAATACTTAATTAAATATAAGTAAAAATGCACATATATTAAAATAAGTTCATACCACAAAATCAGAATGGAAAAGGCATTCATATTCATTTTCTAACTGAGTGACTGAGAAAACACTCATGATTTTCAGGACAGAATCAACTCGGATTACATTACACAAAAAGACATTTAACGATAAGTGCAACAAAAAGCCAGCCACAGACCTGGTGGAGATGGTGATCTCCCTCCTCTTTGTTTTTCCTGTCTTTTGTAGAGACCAAGATCAAATTGTACAGTTCTCACCACAGCAGAAGACATGCATTATCCTCCTCCTTTCTCTCACCTCTGCATTCATATTCAATACTGCTGAATATGATTTATCGAGAAATCCAGCAAAGAGAAAAGTGGGTTTCTTAGATTCGACATTTCTTCAAATCTGCTGTGAACTTGACATAGAATTCCAATTCCGTTAGTCTGTGGGATTGATACATCTCCCATTCCTTCGCATTGTGAAGATTTTTTGTTTGTTCACTTTTTTCACATTTTTTCACAGTTTTCACATTTCTTTCACATTGTGAAGGTTCCTTGTTTTGCCAGCTGGATTGCTACATCTCCAGTTCCCTCACCACGTGAAGGTTGAATAACACCAGGCTGCCCAGGCACCTGGGGTGATAATCTAACCGAGTTCGACACCACTCCTTGTCGTCAGTGGATGTGAAACACTAGGAAGACGTGGTAGCGGATACTGTCCGTCGTCAATGACAGAAGAACTCCAGGCGGTTGTGGAGCAGGGCTTTCCTTTGATGTAGCTGCAACTGGGAGGCAGTTGCCATGGTGCGGCGTGCGCATCTATTGTGAAGGTGATGCAAGCATCCAGCATCTGTGTGCTCGAGTTGGCTGTGAATTCCTGTGCAACTGTGACTCTGAATTCATTGGAGTACTGCCAGAGTCTATCTGGTGTAGGTTCTGCATAGAACCATCCTACACATTTAAAAAAACAGAGGATTTTAATTTCAGAGTTAGTTTCTCTCTTTTAGAAATATGTATTTTAGGATCATGCTAAACCCACAGAAGACTCATTTAAAAATATATAATTTTAAATATAAAAGCAATCTGCCAGATGGTCAGATGTTGCATGCAGCAAAGACCCAGATTACAAGATGCAGCAACATGACTAGGGTAAATTTAATGCTCTCTTTCTTGTTTCAGAATACAAGATGCAGCAACAACGTTACTCGGGTAAATTTAATGCACTCTTTCTTGTTTCAGAATCCTCAATCATCATTATATGAGCATATACCGTATCTAACTTTGTGCAAGAAAGCTGTGTTGACTGCCCATGCTCAGACTAGGGGCTATTAGTGAACTAGAAGACAGGTGAGAACCTATATGAATCTAAACATCCGTTCAAGAAGTTCTGATATAAAAATCAAAGTTGAGTTTGATCTGTTTTTAGAGAGGTCACCGGGGTCAAGAAAAGATTTCTTTAGTAGAGGATGAACTATAGCAAAGGCCAGGGTGAGAATTGTCGGGGGGTTGGGGGGTTTAACCCCCCAGTCTTTCTTAGGACCCCGCAGTAAAGTCTTCATTGCACACCCCAACTCCATGTAAATCAAGGTCTAACCCCCCCCAGTCTTTTTCCTACAATTCTCATACTGGCAAAGGCAGAACGAAAGGATCCTTTACCCAAAGAGAAATTAATAATTGAAGTAATTAATCGTTGGATCTAAGACATCAAAACAAAATATCAAAATAGATGTACGTAATGCAATGTAATGTAATGTAAATCTTCGAAATTTCTCAGCGCCACACAAAAGCCACGTCAGGGAGACCAGCTTATTCACCTGCGCTAGGAACAGTGTCATGATAGTCGCTTTGGTTTGGCTATGAAAAGACGAGTGTATGAACGTTTGCAATTGTTGTTGGATGAAAATATTTTAAAACAGATGGTACAGAATTAGGATAGAGAAATTGATCAGAAGCAGAGGTTCCGGTTAATTTTAATCTAGGGGCCTGCAAAGCTTCGGTATTCGATTCGAAAACGAATCGAACGGCGGTATTCGATTCGATATCTTTCATTGAAATACCCTATAATAACGGGGTCTGTCGGATTCTGAACTGATCCGTTATGCTCATAATACCGTATGCAAATATTATTCTGCATAACTTATAACTAAATTAACGTGCTTTGTACGGTCTCAAACGATTTAGCAGGTCTCGACTGCTTTTTCTTTGTAGGTCCTAGGCCTATTGCTCAATTTCTATACGCCCTAGGCCGCTAGGCGAATAGTTCATTCAAATTTATGTAAAGGATATTTAAATTCTTCATTAATTTTAATGTTAATGTGGTATGTCTGTCATTATTACCATCAAAATAAACCACATATCTCTGGTACATCATGATGATACACGCAATCAGGGCTTAAAGTGTGAATGGACGGTCATGGACGGCGTCCAGGCACTTCTTTTCAAGGCTGGACGCCGTCCTGCCACTTATTAGGCCAGCACGGCCTGGACGCCGTCCATGCAGCGTCCATGCAGTGGCGTCACAATCATGTAACGAGGGTGGACAAAGTTTAACAAAAATTTCATGTTTTTCCCGCCTAGGTCTCAGCTGCTTTGCATGATATGCCGGGCCACTGCAGACATATACATGTAAGTGTGGCGTCTGCCAGTCTGGTCTATACTAGGTCATCCTGATTTGTCGGAAGTATTTGACCCTGGTCGACCTAGTTGTGCATGAGCCAGATTCTCTAGGCTCCAGCGCTAAGAAATGCCGGTAATATAATCTGCCTTGTTCGTCGTTCTCTCGTTCTCTCTCTCTCTCTCTCTCTCTCTCTCTCTCTCTCTCTCTCTCTCTCTCTCTCTCTCTCTCTCTCTCTCTCTCTCTCTCTCTCTCTCTCTCTCTCTCTCTCTTGTTTTCTGTCGCTATGTCTCTGTAGCAGTCTGTCTCTGTCAAAGTCTCTCTAAAAGCGCCTGTGCACACTACATTGTCTCCACACGACTGCAATGTTCATTCTTCATCTGAATTTAAAGTATAGTCCTATTCGTTTACTTTTAAACAAAGAAACGACTTTAAATTAAATTTTTAATCGCCGGCTAAAACCCTTCTGAACCAGAGAAACTATTATAAAAACGCAACTGATAGTAAGGAACTTCTAAATTTAAAATAGTAGTTTGTTGCGGGACGCGGTGGTATAGTGCTATGTTCTGTGCCTTGCAACTGGAGGGTCGCAGGTTCGAATCTACCTCCAGCCACTGCGTAGCAACCTTGGACAAGTTGCTCACCTACAATTGTCTGTGAGGAAGGCAACGGGAAACCACCTCACTCACCTCATCCCCGGGTGGCATAAAGCCAATGTACCTGCCTTCGGACAGAGAACTCATCATCATTATCATCATCAGTTTGTTGCACTTGCTTTGCTGTTTAAGTAGTACATAAGTAATCTGCTTCACTTCGTGAAACATTACTAATGCATTTTACTTAAACCTTAAACGTTACGCTGTGAATCTGTTAAAATAAAAAAGTAGTCTAGAGAAAGTTGATTACGTGATTGTCTATAAGGATAAGCTGATCCACTCCTATCAGCACTGAAGTAATAGAGGAATTTTGTTAAGATGATAGCTTAAAATGCTACCACTACAATGTCAAAATTAAAAAAGTCCTAAATTAACATGACAGCTTGAAATGCTACCATTAGGACTACAATGTCGAAATTCAAAACATTTCTAAAAATTTAGTTAAGATGACATCTTAAAATGCTACTATTACAATGTCGAAATTCAAAAAATTTCTAAACATTTTGTTAAGATGGCAGCTTAAAATACTACCATTACAGTGTCGAAACTCAACAAATTTCTAAAACCCTTCCCCTGCTCGGCGCTGCAGCGCCCCTCGGCGATCATCCTTCGGACGCTCGTTCGCCCCCTCCACAAGCCTTGACCGGGGTCAATGACCCCCCCCGAAGAGGGGGGGGGTACTTGATCAAACACTGCTACTTTATATTCAATATAAAATTGGACTGGTGTCAAGACAAATATGCCACGATTACAAGACTTTTAGTATTCAGCTGCTAATTTATTTGGCCCAGTAAGAGAATTGTAGAAAAAAGACTGGGGGGGTTAGACCTTGATTCACGTGGAGTTTGGGTGTGCAATGAAGACTTTACTATGGGGTCCTAAGAAAGACTAGGGGGGTTGAACCCCCCCCAACCCCCCCCCCCCCCGAACAATTCTCACCCTGATTTGGCCTAATTTTCTAAAATATCGCATGGTTATGATACCGTGCATGGGCTCAGAGCTTCATCATTCTTAGTCAATCAATGTCTAGCAAGAAAAACCTGCTATCAGTCGACTACTTTTGTTTATCAAAGTGCATGAAACTCACCTACGAGCATTCTAAAGTGAGTTTGTTGCTAAGCGCGAGTCACGGAAACTGATATTTGGCGACATTAAGTGATTCTTGAGTCTTGACGTTCCTTTAGTATTTTCATGTTTAGTTTTAATGTTTAACTCTTTTAAAATGTAAAATTTCATAACTGTTATTCTCAGCAATTACAAGTGGCTGGTTCCGCAGGCTGTCGATAAAATAAACGTTCAGGCTAAACTGAAGTCTATAAGAATTCAATGCAAAATGTTGCTATAAGGCTATAATTTCACTATAAAACTTTACTTCATCTCGCTTTTTTAAAATCCGACTATGGCTCACAGTAGAAGCATAGAAGGGCATTTCAATTTTTAATGCTGTGACTGCAAATTGTGTTCTTCTAACACCTAAAATCTCAGTTTCCTCACATAGGCCTATAAAATACTCAAATTTTATCACAGATTGAGATGGTTTAGGTAGTTTTATTTCGAAATCATCGTTGAAAAAAGTGAGGTAAACAAGAGCCAAAAATGTGCTCCTTTTGGCATCAAATGCTCAAAATTGCGTCGGCTTCTGGGGCTCCGCCCCAGACCCCGCTGGGGGAGCTTACGACGCTCCCCCAGACCCCCTAGTCGTTAGGGGCTTCTTGCCTTCGGCAATCGCGGCTTCGCGCCTTCGGCGCTCGCAATTCCCCACTCACACGTTCTAGTAGGTCCCCCAACTTCTAGACCATGATTGCGCCTATTGTAAGCGGCGTCCAGGCACTTCTTTTTTTACACTTTAAGCACTGCACGCAATTAACCATTCATCTCTACTCTCTCGATCGTCAGCATTATTAATTTCATCAGCGTCCATCGGGCGATCGCTTTCATCGAATATTTCGAACACAAATGATTTAATACCTTGTGTTATCGATTACCTTGTTGATCGTCTTATTTCTGAACATGAGGCTTGTCATTTCGGCCAAAACTACGTCGAAAATTATTCTTAAATCGACATTTTCGAGTGAATATTTAAGAAGAAACTTCAAATTAGCTCACATCTATCACCGTTGCCATGGCAATGGATTTTTACGTCATCATGCAGTACCCTTTGTTTTACAAAATGACGTCATCAATTATCCAATCAGGGACTCGATGTTGATCACGTGCAGTTTTTGTCCAATCATTTCCGGTCTCCCATAAGCAGTGTTGCCAGAGCTGGGGATTTTTCCCTAGATCTGGGGATTTCGGCCTTCGTCTGGGGATCTGGGGATTTTTGGGCCAAATCTGGGGAAATTTGACCATTCTTACCATTTGCATTGACAATGTATTATTTTGTGTGCACTGAGCATTAAAAACTATGCTTATATTGTAATTATATATAAAAAATAACGCGCTATATAATTTTAATTCCACAAAATGTAATTCTTGTTTTAAACCATATCAACTAGCTAGTCATTCTTGTGGTTGTAATTCTCTTTCCTGTTATAATTAAAAATGTCTGGTGATAATGGCTGTCGTTCATCTACAATACTGAGTCATTGTTTGTGATGTCTCTCTAAGTTATAGACTTAAGAAGGTAAACACTAAACAGCATATTGTTTTTTCTGTCTACAAGTAATTTAAATTAAGATTATGGGAAAATGAGTGTAGCAGTAAAAGAAATCACCAGTTCCAGTTAATACAAGATGTAGTTCAGGCCCAGAAACATAACGTTTTGAAGCTGTGTGTAAAGCAGTCATTGAGAGAACCCTTGAGCAACGGGATGCTCTGCATTATTTTGTATTTCCAATCCGAAGCTTCAGTGGATAAAGTCAACGGTGCAGGGCAAATTCTACTGACAATGAACACTATTGTACTCAAGGGAGAAACAGGTTTCCACTTAGACAAAGCATTGTTTTCTAAGGTTAATTTAGTTAAAACTAAACAAACCAAGAAGCTTTTATGTTAAACGGTTGCCATTGCCAATTTACGAGCCAAGCAAGCAATTGCTAAAGATGGTATTT
>OY744602.1:14708882-14855482 GCA_963556255.1 Allolobophora icterica
GTCCGTCCGTCCGTCCGTCCGTCCGTCTGTCTGTCTGTCAGTGGTTAAATTAAAAAAATAAGAGACGTAAACGTGTCTCCCTGACTAGGCCTATAGCTGAGGTTCTCTAGACTTATTATTACGACTCTCTGAAAATTGTCTTGTTAATTTTATTTCCATTTTCGTATGAGTTGTAATGAAAATTTGTGTCTAGAGTTACAAATTTTAATGCTCTGAAACTTACTCCCTTACTAATTCGTCGCTGCGTTCAGCCTCATGGCTGTTTCCGGTCGAATAATGTTAGATGTTACGATGGAAGCATGCTGAGATTAATCTATATTCATCTGAAGTAAATGTAGAAAAATAATACTGAACTATTGAGCTAATGGTGCACAACACTAAAGGCAATTAATGCGTTTGATGTTTATAAGAACTGTACAGGTTATAAAGGATATTTCTTATTTTATATTGAACATTGCGTTGGCTCACCCGTTTGGTCTGGTGATCGACGATTGGATTTTGCATTTTGACCGTGTTTTTGCGAAGTCAGTGCGACGTCTCTTTAGAATCGAGATGTCTGAACAGTAATTTTTGTGTATTTTGGGGTGAATTCAATTTCTAGTTGGTTGGGTCATTATATTGGTAAATGCGAAGACTGAGTGCCTGTGTATAAAAACAATATGGTTGCCACTAACTTCGCTTAGTAGTGCGCTGCTATCGGCAAACTTGCGCTATCGGGGTCCCTAATTGTGCAACCTGGCTATATTCAAAATTCAAGGTGACTGTATAACAAGAGGTCTAACCGTAACACTAATAGGCCTAGTTTAATGAAACAAGTTATCAGCAAATATTCGTTCTGCATTTGCAGCACCGCCACACATTCACCCAGTTTGGCTGATTGTTTCAATAGTGTATACGGGTGTGCACACGTGCCACAATGAACCTCGCTATTCATAATTTTGTGTCTTGCAAATATTGCAAAAACACTCGACTCATCTTTGCAAATCTCGTTCAACTCGAACAGGTTCATGAAGGTGTAAAATAAAGATTGACCGTTTTAAAATTGTGCAAGTTTAGACGTTTATTTGGCATAACTATAGAACCGGGGACCGAAATTTTATGCGTGGCTTGGGAATGTTTGTGTGAGCACTGTGATTGGTTGACAGAAGTAACCACGGACTATATATCCTGAGAGGTTACTTTACAGAGTTTAATATCACGTAAAAAGCTAAAGGTAAACGTTGTACATCCTGAAGAGAATGTACACAAACTTCCAAACACAGCTTAACTCGCAGGTATAGCTTTTTTAGTCGCACAAATACATAGGCTACACTGGCCCTAACCGACCCTCTCGACGCTTGCCTGACCCTAACCGACCCTCACAACGCAGACACCCACCCAGAGTACATAGGCACCCCGATTCTACACGTTCGCCAAATATTTTTCTCTTGTAGAGATACTCCAGTGTGCTTAAATTGTCTTTACAAAACGTGTTGATCTGGAAAATATTCATTTTCGCTTCAAACTTCGAACATTTTTATGACAATGCCTGTAAATGACAGATACTAATGAGTATGCTCCATGTGTAAATGAATACTCCAGGTATACTTCAAATCAGCCAATCACATTGTGCCATTCCGACCATGCGTCAAAATCAGTCCCCGGTGCTATAGTTATGCCGTTTCTTTTATGACGCCTTCATGTCAATGATGATTAGCGTTTCATGCATGTTTAGAGTCTATGCAGTTGTTTAAATAGTCGGAACCATTGTTCTAGAAACTAACCTTATTAGTGTCATCGGTACTAACTAACTTCCCTCCGTCCAATGCGATCGCTTAATTGCCATGATCTTGTGCCACGAGCCAGGATCACTATGGCCAAAACTCGAGCCTTTTCTTGCACTGATCCTGCTCTATGGAATCAACTCTCTCCATTGACACGTGCTTCTTTACTTGCTGGTGGCCCAAGTGCCTCGTTCCGCTGTCTTAAAGCCACTTTCTATTCACTGGGTCTTTCGCCCTGGGAGTGCCTCTGATTAGCGAATACTGTGAGAGGCGCTTTATAAATGTTTAGATACAATACAATACAAAAATAAAATACTAAGAATATTGAGGTAAACTTTTGCACATCATATTCTAATACATTAATACACATTCTGTGCAAATTTCATCAAAATCTGAGATGGTCGAGTGGGAAACTTCCAAAAAATTTGTTGATCTGAGACGGAATGACCCAATATCATTTCTCTGAGCTGATGATACTGAAATCTACATTTCATTTGACTGTTTGAGTTGTCACTTGTCTGTGCAGCTGTTGTCCACTACCATTGAGAGGGTGCAGTCTTGGATAGAGGCCGATAAACTCCTTAATCTATTGAAAACGTAATTCCTATTATTGGGCACTCAACAGCAACATAAGTTGCATAAGAAATTTAAATGAATGTAATTAAGTGACTCTCTTGTTGGTTTGACTGGTCATAACTTGGGTGTTTTTTATTCTATGTCTCTTACCATTTATGTAAGTCATGAACATTCGTCTCATAAACAGAATTAGGCTTAACGTTCCCATTTGTTCAAGGCCACCTTTGGCAAATGCATTGGTTTTAAGTTGCCTGATTTTCTGTAACTCACTTGTTGTTATTAGATAGTCAAACATGATGAAACGCTAGAGTTCAGAACTGTGGCTATGGCTATAAGTGATATGTCTATATATAACCATATAACCTCTGTGCTTAAATCTTCGCATTGACTTCCATGTTTAGCAAAGGATTTGTTTTAAGTCGGGACTCATAGTTTACAAAACTTTAAATACTGGCCAACCACAATATTTAGTTAGTCTTGATTTCTCATATTTAACATTGGTCAACAAGGTCATCTAATAATGATAATAGTTAGGAACATCTATTTGCACTGATATCTAATGCGCAAGGCCTCAACCGACTGTGCACTAACATCAAGCCGTAATTATCTCATTATCTTTATCTAGTCGTACCTAGTACTAGAACTGTTCATGGTGAACGAGGTGTTCCTGTTGTTGGACCAAGAATTTTGAACGTTTTCCCTGTATCCAGGGCTGTAGTCGAGGGTATACGCGGGTATACAGCGTATACTAGCCTCTAGAGACCGTATACTCGCCCCACAAAATATTTCTACTCGCCTCTAATTTGTTTGGGAAAACTAACCATTAGCGTATACTCGCCTCTAATTTGTTTGAGAAAACTAACCGGTAGCATGTACTCACCTCTAATTTTACCACTACAGACCTGCCTGTATCTGTACATTCTGCTCAATCGCTTATGTCACTTGGTTCTCAGCTGAAGACCATCCGTTCTTGACGCCAGCCATTTGGCGGCAATGGGTACAAATAAATGATCTCCCTTGTCCTCGGTTGTTTGTCAAATCCATTGCCTCTTAATGCTAGTCCAAGTGATGTTATGTCCTCATTTATGTTATGTCCTCATGTATATTATCTACCCAGCTTAGTCTTGGTCTGCCTTTGTGTCTTTTTCCTTCAAATCTTTCATGTAGTGCACTGTGTGGGATTTGGTCAACTAGCATTCATTCTACATGTCCAGACCATCGGAGTCTTCGTTGAATGACTTTGTCTAGTAGAGTTGTTTGGATACCTAATGTCTTATGTCATCGTTTCTCATTTCTGTAATCTTGAAATCCCTGTGATCTACTGCAGCCAGCTCATTTCTGCTGTCAGAATTCTTCTCCTTGTTTTAGTATTGTCCAACATTCTGATCTATGTAGGAAATTCGGTTGTATCATCGTCTCGTATATATTTTTGTCTTAGTTTTCTTTGTTAAATCTCTACTTCCTGTTCATATCCTGTTCATTATTCCAAATCAATCAATCAAGCATTTATATAGCGCCCCTTCAAGGAAGCTATTGAGAGGCACTCCCAGCCCAACCCTGGCGAAAGAGAACAGTCGTCTTTAGAGCAGAGAAGAAAGCGGTGGACGAGTCTCGAGGAAGAGACCGCAGCTCAGGAGGAAGCCTGTTCCAAACTGCGGGTCCAACGACGTAGAAAGTGCGCTGCTGCATAGTAGCAGTGCGTGCGAAAGGAACAGAGATGATCGCAGGTGGCAGAGCGAAGAGAGTGGTGACCATGTGGAACCAAATGCCTGTGAAGCGCATCTAATTCTCCTTTGTATATCTTTGTCGTTGCTGCCATCTGTGTTTATTCACCCTCCTAGATAGATGAATTGTCCACTCATTTGTTGTCTCTCACTTTGACTATTGCAGTGCTGTCTTCCTTGGTCTCCCAGAATCTCAAATTGGGTGTGTGGACCGGGTCCTGCGCACAGCGGCACGCCTTATTGGTCGCATCCCGAGATTTGGCCATGTCACTGAGTACATGTGGTTTGTTTTGCATTGGTTTCCTGTCCTGCAGCGTATTGCCTATCGGGTCTCGGCCCTAGTGTGGTGCTGCTTGTGGGAGAGGCCCGTATGTGTTTGCGAGAGTACTGCTGCTTCACCCTGAACATCCCTGCACTCTTCGAAGCAGGCTCACTGACTGCCCTTAGGCAGCAATTGCTTTTCCATTGCTGGCCCTGCAATATGGAATGCTGTAGTGCTTCACTTGATCCCAAACACCCATTCTACAACATTTTACTCAAATCTCAAGACTGTACTGTTCAGCTGGGGGTTGGGTCGGGAGTGTTTCTGAGTAGATACCTTGAAGAGGCGCTATATAAATTCTTCGTATGAATAAATGTTCTGCTTGCTCAATAGCTTCTTGTATTGTGATGGTCATTGGTGTCTCTTTGGTCTTTTCAATGACCATTGTTTTGCTTTTCTCTGCGTTGATCATTAGGCTAAATCTTCTACTGGTTTTGTCAATCTGTGTGGTAATATCTTGTAGTTCTAACTTCGTCCTGTTCTAGTGAGGAGGCCAATGTCATCAACAAATCGGAGATTATTCACCAGCAATCCATTTAATTTAAGACTTGCCTTATTAAAATTGCTTATGCACCATAGGCTGCTTCTTTCTTGTAGCAGGCTCAGGTTTTGGATATTGACCTGATTATAGCTCGGTTTTGTTGTGCCATTAGTTGATGCCTCATGTATTAGACACCAGTGTGATAGAAGTTTCTAATTAATAATAACATTAATCTTTATCTTTATCATTGTCTTTTGACTAACTTCATCTTATTGACTGTCCTCTTGCTAAGCACATATGTTTTTACATATGAGGTCAAACCAAGGACTCGAAGAAGTATGCGAATTGGTTCAGTTTAAAGTGCTAACTGCCACAAAACTATTTATTGACTTGTTAGCAGTGTTATTTTAGTTCCAGCATTAATTTCTATTCCAGTTCTTATTCTATTCCACTGCTATCATTTTAGTTCTAGTTCCTCTTAATAAATAACTTTTATTCTTATTCTAGTTCCTCTATGAAATAACTTTTATTCTTATTCTAGTTCCACTTCCTCTTTATAATTAATTTTAGTTCCAGTTCTAGTTAAAAAAATTATTTGTAGTTCCACTTCCAAATCCACGTACAGTTCTAACATGAACGGTTAATGTCTGTCGGACAATGTGAATGCGACTGTTAATAAAACAGTTTATAGGTAGACACACTAAAACCTTACCAGTCAATTATTTTACTGTTGAGTTTAAAAAACACCCGCATCTCAAGGGAATTGCGAATCGATTTTGCGACCTGTAGACATCCATCCTGCAACAGAAAAGATTCTACGAATGCCTCTGGTGTGGGAGCTGAAAGTAAATCCTCTGTTATAACAGCGAGCTGTGGGTAAACCGAGTGTCTACTCTGCCAGAAGTCAAAGGGACTAGGAACAGCGACATGTTATTCAGTTTCCTGAATGTATTTAGAAAGTTCTGCTGTCAGGAGCATGTTTCATGGGGGAGTCTGAGTGCCTCACTCTTGTTGCCAGAAGTTTGAATCAAAGAGCGTATATTATTTATAGAATATAGAATATACGTAGGAGCTTTGGAGCTTTAGTCTATCAGCGCCGCACCGTGACGTTAATCAAGAGCCGTCGTCATTCCGCATAGTTATTAGTTAACGTTAGAATTATCGGTTGGGCAGCTTAAAAATTAATTTTTATTCTATTCCGTTCTCGTCTTAAAAATTAATTTTTATTCTATTCCGTTCTCGCTCTATAAAAATATTTAAATTTTTATTCCTATTCTATTCTCGTTCCACATTTATTTTTCGTTCCGTGGAACTAATTTAAAATAATTATTATTCCTATTCTATTCTTTGGAACTGAAATAACACTGCTTGTTAGGATGTGATTTGACTGATTTGACATTATTCAGGGTTACACAGTAATGGAAACATTGAGAAGGTGTTTGCAACTTTCCCTGCAGTTTCTACAAATTACAGTACATGATTAGTTGTATGGATATTATGTTTTATGTTTGAAACTCCTTTTAGAATAAGTGGCTGTTTAGATGACAAATTTATATAAGTATTTAAATCATTATAACAATGATTATAGCTACTGTTTTGCAAGGTGCCTATGTCATTTAAATATAGCTGAACAGTTGCTGGTGCATACCTTAACATAACAATTTCAGATTGTAAAGTTCTTGTATGTTTGAAATAGTTCATTTAATTGTGTGCTATTAAAAATGTACTAAATAAATTTAATGCTGTTCAGCAATTGGTTTCAGGTTTATTTACAGTATTGTATTGTATTTATGCATTTATAAAGCGCCTCTCGCAGTACAACCTAATCAGAGGCGCTTTGGTACTACATAGCTTCAGATGCGCTTTTAAAGCAACTTTGCACCCTTTCCTGTTGATCTTGCAGGGCTAACTCTAATACATGGTGGGGTTCTCGATACTGTTGCATACAGCAAAAAATCTGATTAGATCCAATGTAGTGTGTAAACTCGATGCTGAATTTTAGGGAGCAGGCTATACAAATAACCGCATACACTAGATTTAGATGCAGGTGTTGTCCACATCGGGCACACACCCTTTTTTGAATTTCTCTGCTGTTACGTAAACCATCCCTCGAACCCTTTGGTGGTGACCTTTATGGATGACTCTGGGCAGTTTTTCTTTGTATCATAAAGCTACTGCAAATATGCTCAGTCTAAGTTACTAGTAAATGTAATTATTTTACCGATTAGCTGTATTTTTGGAATGTGATAGATTTTTGGTAATTGTCTGTAATGATGATAATATTTCTCTGTCCAAGGTGCAGTCAAAAGAAACGTGAAATCCACCGTCACAGTATAGTCGGATGGAAGTTAGCAGGTGCTTGACTGTGCACAAATTCATGGCAGGAGCAATGCAGCAAAGCTGAGAAGAAAAGCAACGTGTTTCTGCTGCAGTTGACATTGATAGTGATGAATGCTAATTTTATCATACGCCAAACTTTTCACTCTAGTTTTTAAATGATTGATTTCCGATTTCATCTAAGAGTTATTTAAATTCCATGCTTCCGTAATCTGAATTTAAACATGATCTTGGAACTTACCATGGATTTCTAATATTTGTGATTTAAAATATAACTTCCTTATTGACTGCTTAACATAAGAACTTTATTAAGCCATGCTTTTAGTCATGTACCAAGAATTGAGTGTTTCCTGATGTCTTGCTTGAATGATTTTATCAGTAGCATTTACATTTTAGTATAATGATGCATACTTTCATTTGTGCTATAGAGCCATATTGGGATTAAATGTGATCACAGGGACAACCCTTTTGCTCTGGCCATGTGGGCTGAATATGTTATGGGCTCCATGTTAGTCCAAGACCAAGGGCAAGCCATTGGGAAATGCTATTTAACCCATATTGGCATTCCAGAGGCTGCCCAGTGTGTGAAATGGACAACCCAGGTTTACCCACTTGGGACTAACATGGAGCCCATAACTAAATTGACATTGAGCCCATGTGGATTGCCCACATGGGGCCCAGTTGAGCTACCCACTTGGGCCTGACATGAAGCCCATGGCCAAATCGACATTGAGCCCATCTGGGCTGCCTATGTGGGGTCCATATTGGCAACCCATATAGGCTGCCCAGATGGGGCCCACCTTTAGCCCATGTAGGCTAATTCCTGGGCTGCCCACTTGGGCCGGACATGGAGCCCACGGCCAAATTGACATCGAGCCCATCTGGGCTGCCCATGTGGGGCCCATATTGGCAACCCATATAGGCTGCCCAGATGGGGCCCACCTTTAACCCACGTAGGCGAATTCCTGGGCTGCCCACTTGGGCCGGACATGGAGCCCGCAGCCAAATTGACGTCGAGCCCATCTGGGCTGCCCATGTGGGGCCCATATTGGCAACCCATATAGGCTGCCCAGATGGGGCCCACCTTTAGCCCATGTAGGCTAATTCCTGGGCTGCCCACTTGGGCCGGATATGGAGCCCGCGGCCAAATGGACATCGAGCCCATCTGGGCTGCCCATGTGGGGCCCATATTGGCAACCCATATAGGCTGCCCAGATGGGGCCCACCTTTAGCCCACGTAGGCTAATTCCTGGGCTGCCCACTTGGGCCGGATATGGAGCCCGCGGCCAAATGGACACCGAGCCCATCTGGGCCGCCTATATGGGCCCCACTAAGTAGCCCATATGGGGCCCACATGGGGCGGACTTGGGCATGCTGGCTGGGATCATCATCGTCATCTTCATTGTTACTATGACGGCACTATTCCCTTCCGAAGATCATATGGTAATACAGTTATATTATTGGGGGGGGGGGAATAGTGAATATAGAACATGAAAGGGTTAAGTTTGCTTACTTACATGAAGTTACATATACATTATAATTATTATATCTTCATCATCGTCATTATAGTTCCTATTGGCGACGATTGGTACGAATAAAATAATGACCTCCATTGTCCTCGGTCATTTGTCAAGTCCATTGCCACTCTTTCTGTTAGTCCAAGTGATGTAGCCTATCCTGATTATTATCTCATCAGCGTAGTAGGGGCCTACTGTAGCTTGGTCTGCCTGTGTTTCGTTTTCTTAGGGGCGTCTACTCAATAGAAACCTTGGAGCAAATGCTTCATCCAAAAATAGGGGGGTCAGTGTATGTGCCATCATTATTGGGGAAGGAAGGGGAAGGGGGAAGAGGCAGAGGCGTAGCAATGGGTTGTGCAGGTTGTGCAAAGCACAAGGGCTCCCGGCGGTCAGAAGGGCCCCCGGTGGTCAGAGGGGCCCTGACAGCGAGTATCATTTTTAGCCTATAGAAGTGAATCTACATGTACAGCAAGTTAGAAACAGCGTGCACAGTAATAAACACTCAAATGATCAACCACCTTCGAAATTGTAAAACTGTTACTCTACACTCTTTCGGCTACATTCATCGATGTCTGCACTGCCTACATGTCCCTGTTCACTTTGCCTGTGACTGTTGCGCCATGTGAACGAACACTTTCAAAGTTGAAGCTAATCAAAAACTATCTACGAAGTACAATGTCAGAAGATGGGCTGAGCGACTTGGCAATCTTGTCGATAGAAAATGAATATGCCAGAAAGCTTGACACTTCAACAGTGGCAGATATTTTTGTGCAAGAGAAGGCTCGCAAACGAACATTTTAACTTTTCTGAATTTCGGATTCTTCTGTGTAGGCTACCGTAAACTATAAGCACTTGTCTAATTTGTAAAACTGTTTCGTTATTTTTACCAACCAACCCGGCCAACTGTTTCACAATTTGACAGAATTTAAGTGCGGATAGTTCATATTTTAGCAGTCATATCAGATGGAACAATGTTTTTAGATTAATTATCTCTATGCCTAGTTCAATTTTTTATGCTAGCCTGGAGAAATAAAAAACAATTTTTATAAAATTTAAATCGTAGAAAATAATTGAAATGTAATTATTTAATTATTATTTAATTGGGAATTTGGGGTACGATTTATGGTATTTGCATAGGCTATTTCTCACGGTGCAAAATAAGCAAATATCGCAAAAGCGCAAATCAATCAATCAATCAATTTTTTTATTGTTCACCGCATCATTTCAAAATAAACAATGTTTAGGCTATATATTGCAAAAAACATGTAGGCCTACAGTTTCAGTGACAAAGGGCAATACCCTTAGGAACCTAAGGTTCCGCTAACAAGGTAGCTCTAATACAAGTGTACCAGTCAGTCTAATTTATACAATGATTAGCAATTACATATCGTTTTGACAATTTTTATATTTCACACAGATTTTAAATATGAATCATGACCATTATGTTGTTAATTTAAAAAAGCGTTTTTTGCATAGCGGTTTTTTTACATCGAATGGGTTCAAGGGGCCCATCATCGAAGCTCTGCACAAGGGCCCCCAAAAACCTTTCTACGCCACTGGGAAGAGGAGGGAGGCGAAGGGGAGTTGCTCCAATGACTTCGGAGGGGATAGATGCCCCTGCGTTTTCCTACGAATCTTTAACTCCGCCACTGCAGTCCGTGCCCCAGTGCCAGGCAGAGCCAGTCCCAAGGTTGGACGAAGGAAGAGGGCAATGCTATAATCATGATCTTTAATTATCATACAGTGTCGTTAAACTGAGATTGTATGTAAGCCCTAGTGCATTGTTTGGGATTCGGTCAACTGACATTCTCGATCTGTAGGCTAAACACATGTACATATATAAGAGGTCGTTGGTACAAACCATCGGAGTCTTCGTTGAACGACTTTATCTAGCAAAATTGTTTGTATGCCTAATGATTGTCGTATGTCATCGTTCGTTTTTTTCCAGTCTTGAAACCCCTGTGATCTTCCGCAACCAGCTCATTTCTGCTATCTTGCTTTCGCATGGTCCAACATTCCGATCCGTAGACCTGGGCTTAAGCTATGGTCGTCTCATATATTTTTGTCTTGGTTTTCTTGGTTTAACTTCTTACACCTTATTGCACCAGGTACTGTTATCTCTTCCTCAAGGAATCCTTGTCTCTTCCCTGGGCTTGGGATTTCCGCCGTTTTCACTTCCTCGTGTACAAGAAAGCTGAGGGACAGGTTCCATTTACCGCGTCCTAGCAACGTGTTTTACCTTAAACATCAAATTAATATTCATGTTGCCTACTGTTGTATGGTTTTCAGCTGACTTTCTTTGTCTCGCAATTGCAACTGGATTTCTTTAAGTTGCGTTTTCGTTTCGAAGCATACATTTGCGAGAGTGTCGTAATCTTCAGCAGCAGTTTACGGTTCGTCGACGAAGAGACAAGTTCTATTTGATCTGAAAGACATTTAATTGGAGCACCTAACCTGCGGTAAATTGAAGGTATAATTGTTTCGGTAGACTGTAGTTCTAGTTACTGAAAGACGGTTTGTTCCAGGGTAAAACAACAACTTTAAAGTGCCACGATAGATTGCACAAATACAGCAAAACTTCAGTATATCGAAGTTCTGTATTTCGAACTTCCGGTTTTATCGAACAACAGTAATCAGTTATCGGGCCACAACTAGTTCAAACACATACAAGCATAGCTCTGTTTCATCGAACTTGCTTATATTGAAGTCTCGCTTTTATCGAATGCTATATTCGGTCCTTATCGGACAGTGGGCCAGCAGATATATCGAAGTTGCTGAGCCACTCTGCATTTCGATACTATTGGCCTACTTGTAGCTGACTAATGAGTAATGAACAGGTGATTTGTTTCGCAACTGGCTTCAGATAAGAGACAAAATGATTGACATGTATGACTGGTCACAGGGAGGGGTCACTATATTTAAATTGATTTCTCTTTTGTACCGTAACCCCATTATGATGACTGAAATATTACTGATTGACACGTACCATACCGGGATGGGTCACTCTATGTTTAAATTGATTTCACTTTTGTACCGTACACTCATTATGCTGACTGAACTATTATTGTCCAGTGGTAGATTTAGATATAAGAACGATACTCTACTGGGTGTCTCTCAGCGCCTCTTATAGTCCAACCTGGTGCATGTTGAGCAGTAGAAGGTGGCGTCCCTCTGGCATTCGCTTTGCCCTACACAGTGACCCTGGATCTGTCGCTGTTATTGCCTCTGCAAGGGTGTTCCATGGCCCTAAACATACGGTACATGCTGATAGTCATCATTACAACCTCTGCTGAACTTGAGTGCATAATAGGCACTATACATTAATCAGTGGCGTCACGCGGGGGGTGCGGACCGCACCGGGTGACACCCTCAGAGGGGGGTGACACCCAACATGAGAAAATGAAGAAATTTGTCGAAGATGAGGTTATCACTTTTTTGGGAGACGAATTCCTGTCAAAGGTAAAGAGGTAATGGCATTATGGTTGGAGACTGGAAAAAGAAGGATGTCACAAGTAAAAAACCAGGCGAATGACTTAAAAAAAGGTCATCAACAGGCGAATGACAAAAAAAGGTCATCAACTTTTTTTGGGAGATGAAATCCTAAAAAGAGGTCATCACTTTTTGTGAGGGTGACACCATGACTTACCGCACCGGGTGACACCAGCCCTAGTGACGCCACTGACATTAATTTAGGCAGGCCTCTCTCTTAGATAATTTTTTTAAACATTAGTTGTAGGCCCTATATACATGTAGGTCTACTTTCATTTTAACCAGGGCTGTAGTCGAGGGTATACGCGGGTATACAGCATATGCTTACCTCGAGAAATTTGAGAGTGTATACTCAGGGTTCGAGAGGAGGGTATACGCGGGTATACAGCGTATACTTACCTCTGGAGAGAGAATTTCGAGAAAAAGAGAGGTTTTTAAGGCGAATGACTAAAAAAAAAAGGTCATCAGCTTTTTCAGAGACGAAATCGTAAAAAGTCAGAAAATTTTCAGAGAATTGGTTAAAAAGTCTGAAATTTTTCTTAGACGAATCAGAAAAAAAGGTCTTCACATCTTTTTTAGGGTCACACCAGCTCTACTGACGCCGCTGCTCACCGGTAGCGTATACTCACCTCAAATTTTACCACTACAGCCCTGATTTTAACGTAGGCTACTCGTGCGTAACATTTATAAAAACTTTAGCCTTGCAGTATTAGAGACTTTTTGTACGGATCTACGATTTCTCGGAAACAGGATATTCCTAGTACATACATGTATAGGCCCCCACTGACCTAATGTGAACTCTATGCCACATTCTAGCTATATCTTTCTATGTTTAGCAAGTTTTCTAAAAACTTCCAGTTCAAGTTTGTTGTTGTCAGAAATGTTTTTCCACTGTTATAAATTAAATACTTGTAGATACTATATGGTTTAAGCTATTACATGTATTGCTTTTTTTATTATCAAGCAAAACTGACTTGCAGTACTTAACATGTATTAAAAGTTTATGGCGGCTTCATTCCACAGTGAATAAGCTGGTCTCTTTGCGTTTTGTGTGGCGCTAGGATGTTTTTGAGCTCTACATTACATTACATGCGTAGAGCCTGACGTCATATCTTGCCTGTTTCGAACCTCAGATATATTAAACTGTTTACGATGGTCTCTTGAGGTTCGATATACCGAAGTTTTTCTGTACTAGCAAACAATCCCCAAACACGAAACACAAGAATATAAACTCTAAAGTCATTATACTGTTTAAAATAAAACACTAATATACACAACTTTAAAATGGGTTGGGTGCAGAGACTTGGAGAGCAAGTGACAGCATGATATACTGTAACCTTATGGCAAAGACACAACTTCGCTGTACAGCTATGTTGCGACCTGGAACAAGATCACAGTATGTGTGTGTAACAGCATTGAGCAGAGTGACCTTGAATCTGCTTTTTCAGGATGGGAATATTGAACATACACTGGTTACTCTGTCTCTGTTCACAGATAACCAGGGTTCAATTTATTACCATATGTGCTAGATATGAACCATTTAATCGTAATCGTAATCTCCAAACTTCTAAAGCGCCACTCGAAGGCCAAGCGCAGGGCACCAGCCTATTCACGAGTGCTACATCAAATCAGAGTGGGTTTCCAGAGTGTAGTCCAAAAGAGGTCAGCGTCCGGTTTCCAGAAGGCCAAACCAAATCAGAGGGGGTTTTCCAGAGAGTAGTCCAAAAGAGGGCCAAGTCCGATTTCCAGGGTACCATATCAGGAGAGCTTGACAGTTTAACAGTTCAAATAGAGCCAATGCATCACTGCTGGATGGGGATGGTGTTTATTTGAATTGCTTGAATTCCAGGAATATTGGCATGTCAAATGTCTTTATCAGTGAGTAAACTTTTTACTGCACCATTGAAACTGAAACCATACTGGCAATATGTAATGTGTGAAAAAATTCTTCCATGTAAATGTAATTGCTATGTGTTCTTTAGAAAGTCTTTTTCTGTGGTTGTAGAAAATGTCACTACACTACACAAAGAGTGGGGCGCTGGATATGCGTTACTCCTCGTCTAAAGCAGCTGTAAGCAGTGGATATGGTGGTTCATCATCTGGGTATGGTGGTTCATCATCTGGATATGGTGGTTCATCATCTGGATATGGTGGTTCATCATCTGGATATGGTGGTTCATCAAGCTATGGAAGTCAAAGCGCTTATGGATCCTCATCTTATTCATCTCCTGCATCTGGATCTTCTGCTTCTAACAACCTCCACTACAAGAAGGATGGCTCACTGGACATGAGGTACGCTTCTTCTAAGACAGCTGTGGGTCAGGGATCGTCAACAGCTCGCAGTGTGTCTTCGTCAGACGGTCTTCATTTTAAGAAAGATGATAGTCTGGACATGCGTTATGCTTCTTCAAAAGAGGTAGCAGGCCTTACCTCTGGTGTCAAAGCACTACAGGTGGTAAGTCCTGGATCGGAATTGCATTTGAAGAAAGATGGGAGTCTTGATATGCACTTCAGGTCCAGCAAAGAGATTGCCTCAAGTGGAAAGGGTCTTTATAACATTCCAGCCTCAGTGCCTAAGAAAGCTGATGGGACTCCGGATATGCGGAAAACGGAGGCCAAGGACTTTGTCAGGCAGCAGGCAAGTGTCTTTGCCAACCAGGGAATCCTTCCAAACTGGGTCCCGAAAAAGAAGGATGGTACTGTTGATGCAAGCAAGGCCATTGGCCGGGCATTTCTCCAGCCTACAGTTACTGATAGTCGAGAAGACTACTGGAAAAAGCGAGCAATGGGGGAGATTTTCCTAAACTTGATGAGAAGAGAGCGTCAGGAACCCCAGCCTCTTCCACCTCCTGCTCCACTGATTTATCCTCAGCATTCTGCATCACTGCGTTCTGCTTCAAGCTCGGTCAGCAGAACTATGAGCATTCCAGAAAATGTTGTGAAACTGGATTACGCGTCCCTTGTGTTTGAAAGTGAGTCTACAGGGACACTTGGAAAGGGAGCATTCGGAATTGTTCGAAAAGCAACCTGGAATGGAATAAAAGTTGCTGTGAAGGTGTTGCACTTGACGCAGTTGACTAGGAAGGAGAAAGCAGATTTTGAAAAGGAGATCTGCATCCTGGCTGCCCTTGGAAATCACCCAAACCTTGTCTTTCTTCACGGTTACTGTACAGATCCTCCATGCATCGTGATGGAGCTGGTGGAACGTGGAAGTCTCAGTCACCTGCTGCACTACTGTGATGATCCTGATGTTGAAGCAAAAATGACGGATGGTCGCGTGAAGAAAAGGCTTTTATATGGCACAGCCGACGGCATGCACCAACTGCATGCGGAAAAGATCGTCCATGGTGACCTGAAACCGCAAAATGTTCTTGTGACCAATGACTACACCGCAAAGGTGACCGACTTCGGCCTTTCAACGCTGCGTGGAAAGACTTCAAGCAGTATTCGCTCTCATCAGAATGATGATGATGATGATGAACCACGTGGAGGTGCAGTTGGTGGAACATCCGGATACATGGCTCCAGAACTTTTGGATTCCATTTCTCCACCAGATTTTCCCACTGATGTCTACTCATTTGGAATTCTTCTGAACGAGGTTGTCTCCGAGGCAGAACCATACTCCGATCAGTATGCAAATTTTGCTGCACGTGGTCCTTTTGGAGCAGCAAACTATGCCAAACTGGGAAAGCGTCCAGCAATTAAAAAAAATCTTACACCACCTCCTGTGGAAAATCTCATTATTCAGTGTTGGTCACAGGATCCTGCCAGGAGACCAACGTTTGAGAATGTTCTCACTACGATTCGCGATGCAATGTTCATAATTCCAGATTCGGTTAATCCCCCGATGTGACTCGTTGGCCTTCTATAACAGTAGATGAAACCATCAAATTAGCCAACAGTTGTATCAAAGATGATGCTGTAGCCTGTAGCATTTCTAATGTTAGTGTGATTTCTAATGTAGTTGTATGGCAGATGCCAGAGTTTGATTATAAACCAGGCTAGTTTTGAATTATTTAGATCATACTTTTTTCTAAGTTGTTTCTGCTGTTTACATCTGCTTTGTAGTTAGTGACATAATTACTGACTTTTTAAAGTAATTTACTTCTAGATGATTGAGCAATACATTGAATGTGCAAGGGAGGAATATTCATTTTCATGTTGTTTTGACTGTGGAACTTTTTAAGGTTTGAACATTTGAAATTTGAGTTAACTTGTAAGCATGTTTATTTTTCGTCATTATTATTAATTCCATTTTCTTATTCTGCCTTCATATTCCATCATTACTTTACTTTTTTAATCACTTAGCTAGGTTCTTTCTCATCGGTTCTCTGGTCCTTGGCTTGGAATTTGCCCAGACATGCTGAAAGCATCACAGAACGAAACTGCTGGTCAGTGCTGACAAGTTTTGTAGAAATTCTTTACTTTCACCAAACTTTAAAAAAATACTTTGTTTTATTTTTTTAAATTTTTGTTGCTGCTGAACTGTTATCGTAATGCACTGCATAATGTGTTTACTCTTGTCTTGATATTTCTGTTTCAGTAATTTTACAAGTACAATATGCCTAATTGGATGTAACTATTTTGTGACTGCATAAATGTTAAGTAATTGCTGGATGCACAGCACAATCATTTTGCTATTGCGTTAAGAAATTTTTAGTTCATATGTAATAACTGTTATACAAACATTAATTTTTGTTGTTGTTGTAATACTTTTGTTTATTCAACACTATATCATGTGTAAACTGTTTGCTTACTAGTATAGTAGATTTATACCACTTGTGTATTGTTTAATAATTAGTACTAGCTGTACTTTTATTTTACCAAGACAATGGTTGAGGTTGACTGGTGTTTTCAGTTTTCTAAATGGTCTGAATGGTATATTCCATTGTTTGTGACTTGCTATTTTCAGTTATCTTAATAAAGTTGTTCTGTTGTTCAATATTATTTTTATTTAAGTGGGATAGAATAGGGATCAGTGGTGGATTTGTAGATCATAAAGAATATATCTCCACCCCATGACCTGTCTCACTACCATGTTACCAGACTTGGCATCATTTTGCTTATAACTTCATATTCTGTAGGATCCACCGAATTAGATTATGTTATCATGTGAAAATTTGTTCACCTCTCACTGCTGAGTTTGGAGTTTGAATCCTGTTTCATCAAGATAAACTGGTCATTAATTAGTTCTGCCCATATTAATAGAACAGGTTGTTCCATTTCCCGCGCCTCAGATTCACATTTCGGTGTGATGATGCTTGTGTTACAAATTTTATTAATAATATTAATAATGGTTGGATTGAAGTTGTGTTTGGCAAATTCAGTTAACAAAATCTAAGAATATCTACAAATTTTAAGCACATTCTAATTAAATCTAGTCTGAAAGCCTCTTACAGAGAGCCATTATCAGTGTGCCAGGAATAAGTTGGCAGTTGTCACCAAGTGATGCAAAGTAGGCATTTGATAATCCAGGCAATCCAAGCTTTAATTAGCTTAGGCCTGATACATTAAGACCTGTATCAAGTTAAATGCAGTGAGAATAATGTAAGAATTTAATGTATTATGTTGGCCTCATTTGGGGTGAAATTAAACACTAAATAGAAGCATTTCCGGATTTTTTATTAAGGCATCATAGGTAACCTAGGTGAAAAGAAAGAAAAAATCATCATTATCAACGTTTTTTCTTCATCTTTATTGAATAATCATTCTAAGCTGAAACTCCTAGGTTTTGGAATGGTACTACACAATGGATAACCTTATCCTCACAGCATAAAGAGGAGATTTTGGCTTTCTTCCTGCACTGGAGAGGTGACCAAAGGAAAAGGAAGAACTGTAAATGCCACACCCATGGTGTTAATTGACCGGGCAAAGGAAACAAATCGGAATGCAAGCTCCTCTTCCCCTCCTCGTCTTAACTCTGCAACACTCATCCATAGAGAAACCATAAAACGTCTGGTCCCAATATTCTCCATTTTGTTCGAGGTTTCAGTTTGCCGGTTGTCTGCACAGGACTTCTGCTTGAACTTCTGACCTCTGGTTGACCTCGTGCCGCACAGGACGTCTGCTTGAACTTCTGACCTCTGGTTGACCTCGTGCCATTCCGCTCCCCATATTTAAGACTCCAGATATTTAACTGATTGTAGGATGGGTCGCCAAGTTCGAAGGTCAAGCTGGTGTGATAACCTACAGATAGAGACAGACAGCAGGGATAGATGGATAGGTACACAAACACTGGATGTTTCTCACGTTTTTAAACTGTCCAGAAATATTAGGCCTACCTCTGACTTCTGAAAGTAAATTGAATTATAAAGAAATTTATTGCATATCCAATTCGTTTATAGGCCCCTATAGTTAACTATTAAAATGTTAAGGTGCCATATATAAAATCTCAGATACATGCATGCATACATGCATACATACATACATACATACATACATACAAATCATACATACATACATACATAAAGACAGACAGAGAGACAGACAGACAGATAGACATTTACCCATAAAAATATGTGCTTAGGTCACCATAATTTTGGCAAGAAGCAGACCAAGACTACACTGGATAGATTATAGAGGACATACGATCACTTGGAGTAACAGTAAGGGGGCAATGGACTTAACAAATGAGTCGGTGGACATTGGGGATCATTTATTCGTAGCCAACGCCACCAAATGTCAGAACTGATGATGATGATGATGATGATGATGATGATGATGATGACGACGACGACGACGACGATGATGACAATGATGGCAAGCCTAACAATCAAATCGTTGGGGGCCTGGAAAGGCTTCGGTCTTTTTTCCTTATAGTTTACACCTACCATTAAGCTGTGTAAACAACCTGCAGGCATCTCTCATCAAAGTCTGGCGATGTATCCGTCCCACCAACGAAGACTAAAACAGGTGACGACGCATTTCGCGAGTGGAACGGAACTCCCTCGTCGTGGTACCTATTAAGCAGGCCGAAACTGTCGATGCTTGCAAAATACACTTGAAATTCTACAGAGGACTTACAGTAACTGTTTAACTATTCTACCACATAAGTTGTCAATTGACAAAGTAAAGTATCGTCATATATCTCGAGCGATCGCTGTCGATGCTGTGTAAACTGTCGTTTACAGCTGAGCGATGGGTCAGCCAGCGTACGCCCCTTGGGAGGGACCCTCTCCAACACAGATGTTGACTTTGAACCTGCCTACATGGAAGAACCCGGAGAGCTGCCTTTCATCTTAATTACACGTTTACAATTCCATTTGCTATTACCGTGCGCGTGTATTAAAACTATGGCGTCAGTAATTATGCGTTATGTCCCTGTTAGGCCTACAGCTATATATTCGTCGCTACTCGGTAGGCCTTCGACTGCGCGTCTCGGTTGGTTGGGTAGGGCCTATAGTTGCTGTTTAACGACGCTTTGTCATAACAAAGATGATCATGCAGCGTCGCCCTCCTTCTTCTCCATGCTTTGGACTGGCACTACCAGAGTACGGGCTCCAGTAACTGGAGCGTTTTGGACAGTAAAGGGATTGTTTCATAATAGGCCTACGTTGCTGTCTTCAACCGTCCTCGATCCGAGGATTGGCTGTACCCAACGGCCCCACCACGGACAATTTTTCCACCCATTTCTGTTTCTTAATCGTAATCGTAATCGTAAACTCCAAATTTCTAAAGCGCCACTTGAAAGCTAAGCCCAGGGCACCAGCTTATTCGCGAGCGTATAGTAAATTAACCGGTCTAATAATAATTAATCTAGGTCCACGAGTTTATGTTACCAATCCATGTCATTTTAGATATGGACCTAATAATATAGTAGGCCTAATAGATATAACAATAACATAGATATAATTGTTAGATATCTCGTCGCCTGAGAATTATCTTGGCGTATCTCGATTTTCCAAAATTCCGAGATAAACGAGGTAGAAGTTTGGGCCGCATTTTGCGGAAAAATGAGAAATTCAATGCAATAAGTAGGGCATTGTCAAATTACAGTTCACACACAGACGTCATATTAAAACATCAACATTGCATAAAGATTTTGCATTTAAAAAATTAACAATTATAGTTGTTATTCTGAAATTTGTGAAAATTTTGTATAAACTGGATTTACAAATATTACAAACCATCTTTCTGAAAACAAAGACATGAAATGATTAAATTAAGCAACGACCAATTATTACAGAGTGTTTTCGTTAAAATATTCATTTACATAGTCCGGATTTTTAAAAGAAAAACTTTTAATTGTCTGGATATGCGACACTATAGTCCAGCTAAGCGCACAGGTTTATACTGCTGTATCTCCTGCGCGTCCAATCAGCGACGAGCTTTCTGTGGACATACAACAACAGAGACTGCTTCACTATGAATGCTGTATGGAGATACGATAAAATGTTTCTGAAAACAGGACATACGACAGTATAGTTTGTTGAATATCTTTAAAACGACCTATCGTATCTCCTAGCCATTGGAACTGAAGAAAGATCAGAAAAACTCTGCTACAAATCAACTCCTAACTACTTTTCGAAAAAAAGTGGAGATACGACAAGATAATTCTCAGGCGACGATCTATGACTTTGATAAGTGCGTAAACAATAGCAAACAAAGTGATCATTCATAATTGTTAGATATCTATGATAAGTGCGTAAACAATAGCAAACAAAGTGATCATTCATAATTGTTAGATATCTATGATAAGTGCGTAAACAATAGCAAACAAAGGGATCATGCATACATGATTTAAGCCACGTGGAGATGGTCTCACAAAGAGAGCCAATAGAGCCTGCAAGGAAGAACTTAACAAGGCGAACAGAAATGGAAGAACAGTCAGAGAGCACTAAAAACGTGAAGTTCACGTATCAATGATCGTTATCTCAGTTATCTCTTTCTGCTTTCTCGGGATGTCATCAGCATCAACGGTATCGACGCGGTTGACTCCGGGGGGTAATTTACTCGAACCTGATTGAGTTTTAATTGGACATCACGTCAAAGTACCGGTAATGCAATAATTGCCCCAGCCAACGGCCGAAGAACGAGATAGGCCAACGCACGCAGCTGAGGCGATGGGTCAGCTATAGCGCATACCCCTTGGGAGGGACACACAAGTTGACTTTGAACTTTGACCACAAGGGATCTGCCCTGGCGCGAGTACTTGGAAGAATCCGGCGAGCTGCCTTTCATCTTGATTAGTAACGCCTAATTGAACCACGTGCCAGCGTTGTCTTGTGGCTACAGAATTCGTCTTGAGTCGCAAAGTTCCAAAACATATAACATAATAGCTATGTTAAGATATCGTGTATGTATGTATCCAACATAAACAGGCCTAGGACTGTTCGTACCTTTATTGGCGGAAGGTTGCTTTAATCTCTGAACCATGCCTCTAATAAGTAAAAGTAAGTTGAAGAGGCCGTGAAAAGTCATGCTAAAGTATACATATCATACATGTAGAGTAGGCCTATAGGCCTACATGATGTATGCAACGTTATAAACTCAGGGCCGTCTTATCTTGTGCCTAGGGCCTACGAAACTGTCAGGGGCCTACGAAAGTCTGAAAATGAGATACTGAATGACTGACCGGGAAACCGAAAAAAGAAAAATTCCAAATAACAGCAAATAAAAGAAACTAGGTGCGTTCGTTCATGATATAATGTTAATGCGTTTAGCTTTAATGCAGATCGAGTTGGCAGTTGATTTGGGGTCTACGGATTAAAACGGCCCAGTATAAACTGATATATTATTGTCGTCAGTTCATTGGATGCATGTATAGGCTACATGTATGTATGTATGTATGTATGTATGTATGTATGTATGTATGTATGTATGTATGTATGTATGTATGTATGTATGTATGTATGTATGTATGTATGTATGTATGTATGTATGTATGTATGTATGTATGTATGTATGTATGTATGTATGTACGTATGCATGTATGTTTGGAAAGGGATACCTCCCATCGTACGTCATTCTGCTTACATCCGTTTATTCAAAGCCCGACTGAGAGTTTTTGTTGACAGACGATTGAACCACCCCATTCGTTAGGATTACGACGGTTGCCCTTCAGGTTCCGGGGGCAAACGTCCGCATCTGCAGCTGGGCCCTACACTACCTACTTACTTAATGTTTGTGAGTGGGATAGTAAAGTTTAGTTAAGCTTTTTCATATGCCTTGTTTTCGATGAATAACTCGATCGCCTCCCTCCTGGGCTTATCCTGCTATTGGAATACTGGGATGTTACCTGTAACCTAGGTCCTAGGAGGAAGCAACACTAACTTCGACAGTCTCTTGGACAATGTAACGGAGCCAAGTAGGTGTCCCACTCAGCGGGATCTTCCTTCCCTTGGGGGTCACCTTTTGCGACCAGAGACGCGAATTCTCTGTGCTGTAGGCTACCTTTGCCTGTTGCTTGTATAAACGTTAGTTGGAAGCAATAATTTTTTTGAATTGAATTGAATAGAATATATTTGTATATGTGTGCATCTATGTATTGTGTGTACGTACGTACGCACGTACGTATAGTATGTATGTAGGCCTAGGCCTCTGTATGTATACACATGTGTGTATAATATGATACTTAATATAGCGCCTTTCAGTATACCTCACGAGAGTGATGTTGTCCTCTAACTATCAGAGAGCACTTAAAGATATAGATGTAGGCCATGATTCGTTGGTCCATTTGAGCCTTTATGGAGTTCTTTGTTTTCCAGAAGACAACGCTCGACTCCAATTCAGGAAACCAAACTCTCATATATCGGAAAAAAAATCCAACCCACAAATAAATCGCCCAGAGAAGTAGACGCCCATATCATATTAGTTGGGAATGCCAGTAAATCACAACAGTTGGTGCGTAAATCTCCGATAATCAGCTATATGCCTTCACAGAGGGCTTATAGGCCGACACACTTATCGCCACTATACACGAAAGCATGCGTTAGGCCTATATGGTAGCTACAGTCAACTTTGACAAACGCGCCTCTTGATAGCACAGGCGCATACAGAATGTGAAGTTAGGGAGGTAATAATGGGATCTGGAAGGTAGCACGTCTAGAAGGCCTATAAGCATAACGTTACTATTACACGCTTTAGCACTTACTAGAACGCCTATTGATACCTGACAGAAACGCTATCCACCTAACCCAATTGGTGCCAATTAAAGTATATAAGAAAAAAATCGACAAGTAAGCAAACGGCAGGCCTACGGAGATAACTAGAAAATCACACAGAACCAAACCAACGGTTTCCAATCCAGAGTTGACCGAGCCCACGTTGTCAATAAAAAATAATAAAATTAGGCCGCCTAAGTCTACCATGTTTAGAGGTGGTAGTGGTGGTAGTGGTGGTTGTGGTGGTTGTGGTTGTTGTGGCGTACGTCCTCTGCACTAGTCCCTTGAATACACCACCTCCCTCGCAAGCATGTTCTTCGGGCCCATATTGACATATTGTGACATTGTTCATCTATAAATGACCACCAGGTGTCACCAGTGGCACAAATTCATGCCTGATCTTGGTCCTATGACCGCCGCATTCATAGGGCCAGCATCCGTATGGTCAACCTTTCTGGTCGTGTCATGGACATCCTTGGAACCAGTGGCGGCGATCCTGTCTGAGAGGTGGGGGGACAAAGTCGGCCTTGGTCTGGTTGATTACCTTTTTTAAAGAATTCATCCCGAAAAAAACATTTTTTTCAGATAACTTGATGACTTTTATATAAGTTCATCTCCTGAAAAAGTTGATGACTTTTTTTAGTCATTCGCCTCTTTTACTTTCAGAGGTCTCCATATACCCATATGCGATATGATCACCTTGTTTCGGAACGTCGTGTCATCGCCTTTTAAAATTGTTTAACTCTTTTTACTTTCTAGATAACAAATTTTCTTACGAATTTCTTCTTACTTTCTAATTTATGAGATTTTTGGGGGACACTTCTCCTTATAAATTGAATTTTTACCTCATCTGCTCAAAAAACCTGTGAAAACCATCACACGCAATTACATTTGTTGGCCTTTTTGGTGTTTCTTCAAAATTTGGGGGGTCAAATGCATGGCGTGTCCCCACACTCTTAAAGGTGGGGGTCTTGTCCCCCGCGACCCGTCTAGTTCGCCGCCCATGCTTGGAACAATCCTCACCATTCCTCTGACACAAAGTTACGTCAATAATTTACTTCGTGAATGGTTTAAGTCTGCTTCAAAACGCAACATGACGATAAGAAGCAGAACCAGATAATTTTTCTAGTATGGTTCCAGATGGATGTGCTGGATATTCGTCCACATTATTTACTCACTTATAATAGTATGTCTATATATAGGCCTATTAATATTTTAAAAGACAAGTATAAAATATACAGTTAGGTCTAGTAGGCCTATAGTAGCCCATGTATTAGCATAACTTAACCTTTCCAGCCTACTAGGCCTAACTATGTATATCTTAGCTGGTTTATATAGCCGCAGCCATCGTGCTATATATATATATTATATATATATATATATATATACATAACAAATATACATAACAAATATATTCATTATGTATCATTCACAGTATGTGTGATACATACTGTATATGCCAGTAGGTCTTTAAAGTCCACATTTCTTCGTCCTACAACACAGCAGGGATCATTTAACCAGAGTCCGTTGATGGCCGTTTATACACCCGCATCAGCAGCTGCAGCAGCCCATTGGGGCAAATCGTACGCCTACACCCCACCCCACCCGGCACCAGAGTACGTCCTCCTCCGCCCCAACCCCGTCCCCAACGGACCCTCTAAAAGATCGAGCGTACGTTATAAGAAGCATTAGAAGAAATTCATCACAGCTGTGCGCCGCCTAGCGATTGATATCTGGCCGGTGCACCACACGGGCAGCAATGCGGCTCATATCTTACGGGCCATTGGGGGTCACCAGATTGAGCTCCAGCAGCAACGGTACTAGGGCGGCTGCAGGCCACGCGGGGTTCAAAGTTCAGTCGATGCCAAAGATGTCTAGAATTTCGTCTGACTTAGAGAATACGGGGATTAAAGTTTAGGCGGCGGATTCCGTTGACACTCCCTGCCACTGAAAAGCTGGAAAACTAAAACTTATTCTATCGAAGGTAATTACCGTTGAATTTCATTTGACTAAGTTACGTATAAATTGTAAAAAAAACGATTGGTTTGACTTTAGTTAACTGGTTTAATTCTGTAGTCTTTGCGTCGTGTGGCGGGAATGGGTGAACTTCGAATGGCAGACGACAGAGAGGAGGTTTCTGGGCCTTGAACTGTTTCATGTGTCGTTTATAATTATATAGCGCCATTCTTAAAAGTCACGATAGATGGCGCAGAGGACCTGCTGATGGTAGTAAGAACTTGTTGGGTGAGATTGTCGACAACAGTGGTTTAAAAAGACCTAGGGAGGCTATTGCCATGTACAGAAGTACGTAGGCTGTGTATAAAGCACCTGATATTTATCAAAAGAGAATAGTGTAGCGCCATGACTTATGTCCTACGTCATGGAGTTCGGTGTCAAGCCTAGAGTCAACCGGGTTGCATACTGTTGCGCTCTGCTGCCCTAGGGGATATGCTGGCGTTGCACATCCGCGCATCAATCATGCCTGTTCATGCTTTGGACCGTCATTCTCCACTGCCCTAACGTAATACTGCTACGTTTGAATATACGTTCAGGATTCATTATCTATCAACCTCTAAAGATTCTTGTTTAGATCAGTTAGGTCAATCACCATAAATTATATACTACACTTATGAGAGATCTTGAAAGATCTATGATATATTTAGTGTATTGTCGAATACATAGGCTACATAGGCTATTCATCTATACACACATTGAAAAATACATACCTCAGTATAGCTGTCTATCCCAATCCCCAAAACCCAATCCCAAGAACGGTAGAAATGCAAATATGACCGAATTCCTCCAAAACTCTTCTACCAAGCATTTGAATCCAACTAGTATGGACTAGTAGGCCAATATCCTGAATATTGCATTTTAAAATATCTCAAAAGTTTAATTTGTACAAATGATTTTGCTTTAACTTAGAAAACAGATTTCAGGGATCCGGTGGAAATTCTGGTGTGGGGTTTGTGTTTCAGCGATTTGCTACACACCCCTTCAGTATATGTGTACATGTACACACATGCATTCACACATACATACATGCACACATACACGCATGCATACATACATACATACACACATATATGCATACACACATACATGCATACATAAATACACACATACACGCATTCATACATACATAAACACACATATACATACACACATACATACATATATTGTAATTTGCAATCACTTAACAGATTTCTGTAGCATCTCTTCAAAGAGATTCATCGAAGGTGCTCCTGATCTAATGACATAAACCAGGATTGAACAGAATGGTTTCAAAGGGTTTGTGGATTAGTTTTAAAGAAAGACCATGGAGCTCACGTCATAGAGAAACTTCCTCAGTTGCACTGTGGAAATTTGGGTCAGGTTAACAACCAGGTCATCCTGTGTAGCAGAATGAAGAAATCTGCGGTCAGGAATGGATTAGGCTGAGACACACAACTTCCTGAGATTAGATGGAGCATGGCCCACAATGCAGCACATTCATACATGCATAGATTGGCACTTGGCATGCTTCCTTTAAGTTCCTTGCTTATTCCCATACCTCTAATGAGAATGAGCAAGATATGTGGTGAAAATGTATCTTAAGCAGGATATAGTCTGAACCGTTTGTGGTTCATTACAGAGATTTATATTGCACCCCTTCAAGGCTACTGCTCAGAAGTGGTTACGTATATGCTGCAAATGTCACCTCTGAGAGTTTCTTAAAGAACATTGCGTTCAGGTGGTCACTTCTAACCTACATATGGCCTCGTGGGTCATTTTGAGATCCAGCTTTAAACCTACTTCATGTATAAGTCACTGTGTAACAGTTAGCACTTGTGCTTTGCTGGCGATGGTAGTGGTGGTAATGATGGTGGTGCGTGGGGGTGATGGTACTGTAGGTGGTGTTTGGCGGTGCCAGGTCTCTTAGATTATACAATCTAATCTGACAAGCAGTACAGTCCCAGTCCCTCTGTGGTTACTGTGCTTTGAGCCACTGCTCCACAATTCACGTGGTCAGTATTGCTTTCCTTTCAAAGGTTGTTTATTTATTTAGTTGTGTTGGGTTACTTATTAACTAGTGTGAGTAGCAACTTTGTGTTTTATTACACTAACTTTTTCATTTATTCATTAGTAATTTTTGTATATATTCACTAAATGTGCAGAATATTTTTCCCTTTTGGATTTTCTGGATGATATTTTAGGAGATATGTTTGCAAAACTGACGTTTATTTCTAGAATCAACATCACTCATTGAAAAGAACTGCAAGAGGTCTATAGGATGTCATGTAGGCTAGTCAATGGCATCACAATGTATGGGCTCATAACTGAGGGGTCCCGGGTTCAGAATATCTCCTGCATAAGATACATTTTTGCCACATACCTTGCTCATTCTCGCTTTTTAGAGGTATGAAAATAAACTAGGAAGCAAGCGTCTATTTATGTGTGTATGAAGGTGTTGCCTTGTGGGCAGTGCTCGTGCTCGTGGGAGTAGTTTCAGTTTAACGACACTGTGTGATAACAAAGATCATTAGCGTCGCCCTCCTCCTTTATCCAGACTTGGACTGGCACTGCCAGAGTTGGAGCAGTGGTGAAGTTTGGGCCATGCTCCATTTTATCTCAGAGAGTTGTGTGTCTTAGCCTAAGCCAATTCCAGAGGCCCATCTGAGTTATCTGCCAGGATCCTGAAATTTGAGGAATCGAGATTACCCCAACCGGAAGTCCTATGTAGGACATGTGAAGACCATATGACAGTATTCCCATATGGGCTTCATATGTTCTACTATATGGGACAATATGTGGGACATGTTATGTCTATAAAAATATGCTGTCATGAGCTTCACAGGACACAGGTAATATATGATATGCTATATTGGGGTAGTTATTGGGTTGCGATTTGCTGTTGGGGGTAGTGTCTTAAGTTATAATAGTTTGTCCCAACCAGGGTTGAATGAAACCCTATGGGGTTCTGCACTTAAACCATCATCAGGGGTTCTGCATTAAATTGTGAAATAAATAAATAAAACAATGCTGAATAAATAACAAAGATACAAACTATGAAAGAAAATTAACCCCATTCCACTGTGCATTGTTTGCAGTGAAAACAGATGAATACAGTCACGACCCTGGCCAAGTTACACAATGAGAACAAGATAAGAAAAATGCTCGAAAGTTCCTTTAACAAGTAATTGATATATATTATGTATACATACATAGTGGGAATTCAATTACTGCTGTAAGCATTTATATATATATATATATATATATATATATATATATATATATATATATATATATATATATATATATATATATATATATATGTATATATATATATTGCAGCAATTGTAATAATTTGCTCTATTCAATTACTGATATACATGTATATGGGTTGTGTATATATATAATTATATATATATATATAAATTTATATATATACATGATTATATATATATATGCGCGGATTGAAACATATTTCAAATTTTCTCTAATACAAACTCAGCTAATAAATAAACAGACTGGCCTAACTACATTCATCAGTACATTGTAGCTGGAAAAATTAGACAGTGAGGGAAAGGATGTTCAGACAAAAAAATTAAGTCTCTAAGCTAACACCTCATGCTGTGGCTGTTTCTCAGCGAGTGGTAGGCTTAGCTCAAGAAGTCTGGTTCTTTCACCTCCTTCTCCTCTTCTTTGTCCTCCTTTTTTGAATTCTCATTTTTTGCATTCTTTTTCACATCCTTCGTAAGTTTTGAGTAAGATTCCCTGTACAACATAGGCGATAATGTTTCATACTATTAAGTCCTGCTTTGAAGAACATGATTTCCACAAATCGGAGATGGCACTTTTTTTATCTGGTAGTATCTGTGTAGAAATGTGTAACATGTTTAGTTGATATATTTTTGACAGCAGAGAAAAATTGAAATATGAGCTTTGTGTTGTGTATAGGGGATTTATTTTGATGGATTGCTTGAGGAAACACTATGTAGGCCTATGTCTCTGAACATTTATATAACGCCTGATAGATCAAGGGGTCTCAAGTCAAAAGCAAAGTGACATAGCCATCGGAACAATCAAAAACTATGATAAGAAAAAAGTTACTTGAGCTGTTTTGATAATTTCGTACACACTTTCTGAATGAGACATTTTTAAAAGGAATTCATAGCTGTTTGGTTTCATATGCCCCAAAATGATCCATGGAGTATGATACCATCTCTTGGGCCTCATCTCTGAAACAATCCCAATTTCCCATGTACCCGATCATGTAGGGTATCACTGTACTATTTAGCTCTGTATGGGCATTCTGTAACCATAGTGACCTTGTTTATTTGATGGAGTGGATAAGGTGGTCGTGTCTGGGGCCACTGATGGGTACCTTGCTTGTTTACGTAGGCACTGGTAAATGAAGGAATATGGGAAGTGTGATCTAGGAATGGAAGATAGCTATTTAGATACTGGTGAAAGGTTTTGTGAAAGCCCTGGAGCAGTGGGGGTAGACAGACAAACAACTGTTGTATTTAAGGAAACCAAATTGGGAATTTAGATCCTCATGGGATGTTTCTTTAAAAATCTTTCTACATGGAAAATTTAGTCTCAAGTTGTGACATAGGCAGGCAGGCAGGCAGGCAGGCAGGCAGGCAGGCAGGCAGGCAGGCAGGCAGGCAGGCAGGCAGGCAGGCAGGCAGGCAGGCAGGCAGGCAGGCAGGCAGGCAGGCAGGCAGGCAGGCAGGCAGGCAGGCAGGCAGGCAGCTGTAAGAGGTGAAGGTACACTGTGCATGGTGGTTGGTCCAATTTAATAGAGCAACTGGTAAAAATTATTGTACCGGTATTCAGCTTAGGACGCCCAGTTGATTGGTATTCATTATTTATTCTTATACCTTTATTAAGCAGTCCAACACAAGAAGTGCGCAGTGAAGGCACCTGCATATCTCCAGGGACCACAGAGCGCAACAATACCAAAACAATGATACTTGATACCAAACTACTGCTTATAGATACTTAGTTAGCAAATAAAGTTTAAAGGAGTCAGGAGGAGATCCAAGACTTGCAGTTAGAGGGGCATGACAACCTTAGTGGGCCTGGTATGCTGTGATAAAGCAATAAAGCCAGATGTTAGTCAACTTAAGTTTGGAGTGTATGTCCTTCAAGCCATCTCTGAATCTGAAACATGTTTGTTGACTAAAGATGTGGGTGTATGTCTTACGTGTCGTATTCTGAATTATGCAACAAAGCACTGAAATAAGATTTGTGTTGTAGTCTTACAGTTTAGTGTTGATAGCTGAAATTTCCAAGGTTACTGCAAAGCTACTTAAAGTCCGACTTTGTACAGCTTATTGTTGTCTTTTCTTGTCAATTCATTTAGCAGGCTGTTCATTTCTACTTTTAAAAACTGTGAATGGATTTAGCAATGACAGCTTGGGCCAAAACTTTCTGTTTGCTAAAACTTGCGAAACGTGTTTGGAAAGTTTTCTGTTCTTGAGACAGGCCAGGCTTCTTGTCAGTGCTTGTGTTACACGGTGCGTATAAGTGATTTTCGAAACTAAGTAGATCTTGAAGCCGTGGATCCAACATAAACGATATCTAAAAATTTTATGTAAACAGCAGAAGACGATGTCAGTTAAGCACAAAAATTTGAAGTCTTTTATAAAGGATCATATAATTTCTATCAGCACACTCGTACAATATTTGGGTAAACCGATACGTTGAGCTGTGTCTCGATGTTAGTGTTTCCTTTGGGAACCCCAAAAGCCACATGCCAAATAATTATGATATAAGGCAGCTCGTTTTGCCCTATGAGTGTAGAATATGGTACTTTTAAAACTGTTTGTATCATTGGTGCCCAGAGGGCAATCTGAGAAAAAAAGACAGAAGAGGACTGGGAAGGGAAGGGCTGCAGATGGGGGTAGAGGATCAGGGTACCATACAGGGGAGGACTCGGAGGGGAGAGGGTTTTGAGGGGTTTAGAGTTTTGATCAGATGGATACAGTTATCTGAACTTTCAAGAGCTCTTGTCGAGAGAGGAAAACACCAAAAACCGGGATGAATGAAATAAAAGCCAGACAGTGAACACTGGTTTGGTTTAAAGGATTTTTTTTATCGCAGAAGATATTTCAGCAGAGTGGTTTTCCTGATCCAACAGCGGCTTGCAGGTCCTTCAAGATTGTGCAGGCTTTATGGTTTGGGAAAGACTTATTGCTTATCTTTAGCCGACTTTAGATTGTAAACTTAGGAATTTAGTTCAGTTGGGATTTGCAGACATGTTGCTCAGTCAGGATTGAAGTGGAACCTTCGTTTGTAGATGGTTTATTGTTACTATACCGCAGTGCATGATAGTCTGGTCGTTAGCACACAGGCCTGTCAACCGAGAGTTCGGGTTTCATATCCCCACTAGGGCAGACATTTTTCTTGAGATTTCTGCTCCACTTGCACCTCCAGCCAACCCAGTACTTAATGAGTACACCGACCATACACTCAGCGGGAAGATGAGACCGTGAGAGATCGAGAGGACTGTCCACCTGCCCTTGTATGCCGAGGCTGAGAAACTGAAGTTGCTAACACTTCATACCAATGGCTGTCTCTCAGGCTCTTCCACTCTTCTTCTTACTTGGGCAATGTTAGGCTAAGCAAGGGGCACTTTTATATGCTTGAGTAACTTTGGATATGCATTATGTTACTAATTTTGAAGTCAAAGATGTTCACTTGGCTCATGGGCTTATGGTTAATTAATAACTGAAGTTACTGGCAAATTGATTGTAGCAAACGTTTCTTTTAACTCCCCTATGAGGTGCAATATTATGCTGAAGATAAAAAGTAAGCCATCTATATATCTACTGAAAATAATTTGCACGAATAATTGTAAAATTTTGTTCAAACTTTTTACTTGTCTGGCTTAACTATTGTAAATATTAAGTTATTGGTTAATTGATGCATTAAACATCGGCGTGATAGAAGTGTATACAATTACAACTATAAGTTTTATTATGAAAATGTTCAAAGGGTCCAAACACTAAAAGCAGGCGACTGACTGAAGCCTTGATTAAGAACTAGCCATCTGAAGGGGTAACTTTTCTGCTGTGGTGGTTACTCGTAATTGGTGGCTTTCATAATTTCATAACACACACCAACACATACACACAGACCTACACACAGACCTACACACAGACCTACACACAGACCTACACACACACACACACACACACACACACATACACATACACTCACAGCCCCCACCCACACACACACACACACACACACACACACAAACACAAACATGCACAGGCAACTACATATAACCATGCATGAACAGACAGACAGACAGACACGCACACAAATGTACAGGCATCTGAAGGGGTATCCCTATTTATTTTTTCTATTTAGTCAAGTTGAATTAATCATTATCTCGATAATGATAAAATTATCTGTTTTTTTGGCATCTTATAACTATTATTATGATTTATTATTACTACCTTGTTTTATAATTCTTTGTTATGGACAATTAGGTTTTTCTAATACATGACTGTGACTTACATGTAAACCAAAGTGCGGTTAGCAGTTTGTACAATTAAAGGATATACTTACTTACTTACTTAACTCATGGTCAGCTATTATGAAGATTAAAAAACTTTAAATTTTTAGTTGGAGTATTACTGAATACCCGTTGACCGAATTCCACACAGTGCACTACATTCAAGATTCGAAGGGAAAAGACACAAAGGCAAACCATTAAACCAGGACTACGCTGGATAGATAGTATAACTGAGGACTTAACATCACTTGGACTAACACTAAGGGGGGCAATAGACTTGACAAATGACCAAGGACAATGGAGATCATTTATTCGTACCCATCGCCGCCAAATGATTGGCGTCAGGAACTGATGATGATGATGATGATGATTACTGAAAATGCTGCAGCTCTTTCAATGATGCTACAGACCTGATGTTTCTATAACTAAGGACAAATTATTGACTGGTGAGAAGATATCTCCAGTGATCTTCAACATTTCATTTTGATTAGAACAGTTTAGCGTTCCTATCTTCTTAGATTAGTAACTTTTGTAAAGCGACTGAACTCCTTTTGCCCCGTTCAAGAACTGTCAACGTTTCTGCTATGATACATTTTCTATTATTCTAATCATAATCATCGTCATCGTCATCATCGGTTCCTGATGCCAATCATTTGGCGGCGATGGGTACGAATAAATGATCTCCATTGTCCTCGGTCATTTATCAAGTCCACTGCCCCCTTAGTGTTAGTCCAAGTGATGTTGTGTCCTCATTTATATTTTATATCCAGCGTAGTCTTGGTTTGCCATCGTTTATTTTTCTTTTGAATGTTGCATATGGTGCTCACTGCATTGTGTGGGATTCGGTCAACTGGCATTCTCTCTACATGTCCAAACTGTCCCGAGTCCTCGCTGAACGACTTTGTCTAGCAGAGTTGTTGGATACCTAATGATTGTCTCATGTCATCGCGTCTTATTATGAGAAATTCGAAATATTTTAATATCTGATTAAAAATCAGTTAAGGTTGAGGTGCCACTGCAGGATGCCATACCAGAGAGAAGGAATGGGTCTGTCAAGTGGCTGGATAAATGTTTCAGAGATGACTCAACTGTCTTGCATCTGCTTCTGAAAAATGCTAAGAAGCTACGAAGCAGGATATGAGGAGGGGTTAAAAGGAGGTGATTTCTTTGTTGGGGCTGAGGGAATCTGGTCACCTGATATGCCCACGGCTGCAGCAGCTGCTGCTGGGTTGATGCTAATGATGATGTTGATGCTGTGGTGCCCGGTCCCTGGCCGAGAATGTGGTGTAGCTTATCAACTTGAAGAATTTTTGACATGGCGTGGATGACATCTGATATCGGCGATCCAATGGGGTGGGGTGATACGAAGAGGGGTGGTTGTGATACCTTGTGCACCCTCCTGTCATCTGGGGCCTCTCCAGAGGAGATGTCTCCCTCAATTCACCAGCGTGGGATGCTAGTAAAGCGAGAGAGATTAGCGGATGCTAAAACTGTCCAACTGCTCTGCTGCTGTTTGCCGTAGCCATTGCCGCCGCTATCGCATTAAAGATAAATGGAGGCAGTGAGTGGGTTTTCGATGGGCTTTCAACCCCAGTTCTCTGTTCTGGTTCTTGAATAAAAGGGCAGACGGTGTGTGTGGGTGGCTGTGTTTAAAAGGGCAGACGGATATTTATTTGTGGGTGTATGTGTCAGTGTGTTTGCCTGGACATGTGTGTCTGTCTGTCTGTACATGCATGGTTATTATGTAGTTTTCTCTGCATGTTTGTCTTTGTGTGTATGTGCTTGTGTAGATCTGTGTGTGTGTGTGTGTATGTGTGTGTGGGTGTATGCGTGTGTTGTGTGTGTGTGTGTAGGTCTCTGTGTGTATGTATAGGTAGGTGTGTGTATGTGTTGGTAGGTGTGTGTGTAGGTCTGTGTGTATGTAGGTCTGTGAGTTTGTGTGGGTGTTTGTGTATGTAGGTCTGTGTGAGTATGTGTGTTGGATATGGTTGACTTTCAGGATATAAATAAACCAGTAGTGATTTAGCCCAAGCTAGATGGAACAATGTTCCACAGCATATAATTTTTACCATGTCTGGATGTTGCAGGAAGTTCACGGAGCATCGGATCACGTGAGGTGGATACAGGGATCACTTTATACCAAAAATCCATCGCAACCTGGCTCCCAGACCACCTGGGAGCTCTTCGTAAAGTGAAAACCACTCAGGACTTTGTTTACATAATGTTCTGTCAACACTAAGAGCTCAGGACTTTGATTCTAAACAAGTGCACAGGACTCCAGATAAAATACAAGAATTGAGTGCAAGAAAAAACTCCACGACTTTGACTTAAAACACTTGACAGGTGGATTTATGTACAAGAACTTCAATTCTCTTTGTCCGCTGCATTCCATTATGCCATTCCAAGACTAAGTGAGTGACTGAGATCGTTCGGAATTTTTCAACAGCAAATCGACTCTGTAGTAGAATGTGGCTTTACTGTGTTCTTCTCGTGCTGCAGTTTGCTTGGACAGGTAAGCTAATTATCTACTTGTAGGTGTGATACGATTTTAGCTGATTGTTATTTGGTATACGGTTTCTGAATTCTTATTATGACAAGAAGGAGAAGAATATGATTTTATGCGGTCCTGTATGAGAGTTGATGACTGTTCCTGTATCTTGATCGCTGGATTCACTGCATGGAACAGTCTTCGTGACCATGTGAAGAATGCACCATCTCTGGAGATATTCAAATCACAGCTCAAGACCTATCTTTTTAAACTATCATTGGTTTGTCATTGGTCTTAAGAATTCGTTTATAGCGCCCTTTTCTTCGGCCTCGGTTTTCCTAGGGCTCTATATAAATTGTCATTGTCATTATCATTAGTTTACTTTGTAGAAGAAGAGCAGTCCCAATAGGCTAACCCTTAATTAGTGACAGCCATGGGTATGAAATGTTAACTCCTTCATTTTAATAGCCCCATCGTAGGTGGTTTCCTATGAAATTAACCTAAATAGTGCAGAGCAACTTGCATGCCAGTGCTGCAAAATGTTCCTTCCGGGGAAAATTCACTATTAATAATATCCGACCGTGAACGATATTTTTTTATGCGACCGTGACCGAAAGGCCCTACTGTAGCCACTTCTTATCTTATCTGCCCCGTATAACTCACGTGTGGCTGGTGTGTGTGGCGGTCGAGACGGCGGCTGTCAGGCGCCCGCAAACACTTCAAATACTGTCAACTGTCCGCTACCCATCTCCGCGTTCCCATGGCATTTGAAACCCTGGGCCGGATTAACAACGAGGGCCTGACCTTTCTTTCCACTCTAGGACAGAACCTCAGCAGTGTTACGGGGGGAGGGGTGCTCGCGAGATCTCCTTATTCCAACGTCTTGCGCTGACGATCCAGCGTTTCAATGCAGTGGCCTTCAGAGGTACTTTCACCAATTTAGACCTCGATGATTAGGGCCCATTCCAGACAATTCTGCACTTTCTGTAAATAATGTTGAAGTCCTGAGGGATCCTTTTTTTATCTCGGGGCACACAAATAATAGTTAGACAATTTATATAGCGCCGTAGCAGAGTCGAGGCTGAAGAAAAAGACGCTGTACATGAGTTTAAAAATAAGTGGCAGTCATATATGATACTTTTAAAAGATCGGTCTTGAATTGTGATTGAATGTCTCAAGAGATGATGACTTTTATTGTTCTCATGGTCGGGGAGACTGTTCCGCGCAGTGGGTTCCCATGGCAGGGACTGACAAGACTCTTGGACTTGTTCTTACTGTTACCCTGTTTCTCTCCCCCCCCCCTTTCTCTCTCTTCCACCTCACTGTACTAAATGGACCTGAGACCACGCGTGGTTTCAGATGTCTTGGCCTTGTTGAATATATCTAGATGTTTGTGAACTATGTATGTCGTCTTCCCACGTTCCAAGTTATTTATGCTTGTATGCGTGAACATCTTTGGGTGTATGCTTGCGTATACGTGTGGGTTTTGTGTGTGTGTTGTGAGGCTTCTGGATTCTGTGCAATGACAAAGCCTGTAGTTTATTCTGAGATGTTGATCGTGAACAGTTCCTCATTCATGTGTACCCGGGCTGCAAGTTAGTCCAGTGATTAGCAGGTTGGACTGTCAACCCAGAGATGGGGAGGGGTACAGGTGGGTGGCGGCAAGATTAAGGGTTGGGGGGGGGGGGTAAATCCCACCAGGAAAGAAATTTATTTCAGATTTCAGCGCCTTCTGCACCCTATAGCCAACCCAGCTATAATGAATATAATGACCGCACGTTGCCTACGATGTAGGTAGGAAGGTGAGATGGCGAGAGATAGGACGAGCCAGTGGCCACCTGTCCTTCTATGCTGAGGCAAAGCAAAATGAAGTTGCTAACACTTCATACCCTGGCTGCCTCCCTTGGTAGCTTAAGGGGCTGATCCTCTTCTTCTGATGTCTTTTATGGCTTATGCTATAATGGTTTTTGCCTCAAGGGAGCAGCTGCACAGAGCCTGGTTTTCTAAGCGCAATCCTTCATCTGTTTCAGCTTCCTACCTGTCACAGCCTGCCTTCGAGTTGCTCCGACCTTTCGGTTTCTGACTGATGATTATAATCATGCAGTAGAGGTCGTCAGATCTGATTAGAGAAGCCGACTTTAGCAATTTTTGGCCTGTCACAGCAACAAGGTCTATACAAATGACTTAGGTCAAAAACAGATGAGCTTACTTAAACTACTGTTGACAGTGGAAGTAGGTTTCTAAATTCTTTGGATTCAAGCCAATAAATTGTTTATCTTAGAATGTCAAGTTTGACTAATATTAGACACAGGCCTATTACTTTGGAGAAAAACACAGTAGCTTATGATTGAATAATATCACTGAAACTTGATAATAACAGATATAACTGTTGATATTGTAGATAATATAAACTTTTAGTTGTGCTGATTATTAATTATAGCTTTCCTGGTAAATAATAAATGATTTAAATATGGATAAAAATGGTTCAAGACTAGAACATGTTAATAAGATATGAGTAATGGCAGACCAAGACTACCCTGGATAGATAATATAAATGAAGACATAACATCATTTGGACTAACACTATGGGGGCAGTGGACTTGAAAAATTAATATAATAACCGCACGCTGGACAATGGAGATTATTTATTTGTACCCATCGCCACCAAATGGCTGACGTCAGGAACTGGTGATGATGATGCTGATGATGATGATGCTGATGATGATGAATGGCCGTGCGTAGGTGATGCTTCAGTGCTTAACACCGTATCAGGTTACAGAGGAGGAACATCAGTTGGAATTTATCAGGGCCTCATCTGTTGATAGAGGTCAGGGTGCTTGGTGAGATCCAGATTGAAGGCACTGGCCAATCTTTATCCAGGCCTCATCAAACAGACATTCTCTCTATCTACCCCTCTTACTATACTTCCTCCTTTTCCTCTTTCTCCTTCTTCACCCCTCCTCCTCCTCCAGCACATCCTCATTCTCCTGGTCTTCCTCCTTTTCTTAGAAAACTTTTCACTGATTCATGTGTAATCCCTCCTTGAAAAAATTGAAAATCAAGAGACACCTATAACTGAGCATCCAAGCAAATGCTGTTGAACCTTTGGATCAATTCGTCTATCTTGAAGGGCTAATAACTGCAGATCGCAACAGTGAAAAGATACATACAAGGGAGAATAATATTACTGGACGCACCTCACAAGCATTTGGCAAAATGGACTGAATATGGAGAAATAAGAAAGACAACAAAGACAAGGATATATGAGACGATGATACAACCCATTTTCCTAATATTATATGCGGGTGTGAATGCCTAACACTGCAAAAAGTAAGATGAGAAAAGAATGCTGAGAACAGAAATGATTTGGCTACAGAAACTTGCAGGAATTTCAAGACTACAGCAGATTAGAAACAATGACATAAGACATATCCCTGGGTATACAGCTGCGTTTGACTAAGTCCTTTGCAAAGACTTCAATGGTTTGGTCATGTTGAAAGAATGCCAGCCGCCCAAATAACGCACATTGTACCACATGCAAGATTTTTTTTGCAAGATTCAAAGGAAAGAGAAACAACAGAAGATCAAGACTTCGCTGAATAGACATTATAAACTAGGGCGTAACAAGACTTGGATTAACACTGAGAGGGGCTCAGGACTTGTCAAGTACTGGGTTAAGTTTATTCCCTTGAAAATCAAGGCAGTTAACCTTACCTTGAAAATCAAGATAACAAACCTTATGTTGAAAATCAAGGCAGTAAGCCTTACCAAGGACTTGACAAATGACCGAGGTAATTTATTCACTCCATCGGTGCCAAATGGCAGGCGTCAGGAACTGATGATGATGATGATGATGATGATGACGACGACGACGACGACGATGATGATGATGATGGGTTGTCCTCTTCCTTCACCTCCTCTTGCTCTTGTTCCTGCTGCCCAACAGATTACAGCAATTGTAGGACATGGAAACCCATATGACAATATCCCTTTATGGTTCCATATATGGGCCTTTACATGTCTTTCCCTTATTATAGGACACAAGAATCCTGTATGAGAATATTATCATATGGGCTTCATATGTTCCATGACGTCGGTGTTGAGGTCTTCCTTCTCCCTATTTGTTTCTGCTGCCTCTGCAGCTCTTTCTGCTCCACTTTCTTATCCTCCCTGTTCTTCCTCTTCTCCGTTCCTTGTATCCTTCTGCCTTTCTTCCAGCAACTCTTCTTCCTTCCAACCTTCACTTCTCCTACCCGTCATCTCCTTCTAACTCATTCTCATCTCCCTCCTCCTTCTGTTGGCTCTCCTCTGTACTTAATACATGCTGATCAGCATATTTGATCACATACTTGATCGCATGTATTATACTTGATTGTCTTATAATTGCGACTGACTCGCCTGGATCTGGTCTGAAGACGGAATCAGAACCATCCAATCAGTCAGTCCAGAAACTCAATCCCTGAAAACAAGGCAATAAACCTTACCCCAGTCTGTAAACACAAATACACTTGTATAATTAAAAAACAAGCCAACAACTTAGCACCTCCATAAACCACGAGAGCAACCTAAGACGCAACCAACCGGTTAACCCAAACGCCAGAAACAATACCTGGCGCCAAATATTTGGAGACAAAATGTCTCTAGACTTGATTGAGCTTGTGCTATTTATTTCTTTTTACCCCGCCAGCGTGCCATTAACATTTGATGACCCGAACTGGGCCTACCAGGGTCCTATATGGCTCCCATATAGGTCTTATATGGGTCCCATATGGACATGCTGGCTGGCAGAGTATATAATTCCATTAGCTAAATACAAGAACTAGCGGTATGATATGTGTAAGCACTTAAAGTTCATAAGTCAATGAAGTTATGTTTGTTGGTATGTAGCAGAAGAATGTATGTAAGCAATGCTGTGGAACCAGAAGATAACTTTTATGTAACAGCCATGCTGTGGAACCAGAGGGTGAGTTTGTGAGTATGTAACTGTAGCAGAAGATAAGTATGGAACAGTTGTGCATTGGAACCAGAAAATGAGTATGTATAACAGCAAGTATCATGGAACAAGAGGATAAGTATGTAAGTGTGCAACAGCGGTGCCGTGAAACTAAATGATAATTATGGAGCAGCAGTGCTGTGACACCATATGATGAGTATGTAAATTTACAAACGATATTACTGAAGCTTAAGTAAGTATATAAGTATGTAAGTATAAGGTTGTGAGTATGAGTATATAAGTATGTAAATATTCTGTTGTATGAACAAAATAACTTGAAAAGTTTTTAAAACCATGATGATCATTTGTTTGTTCACATGTTTTGTAGCAACGTTAACCATAAAACCAGCGTGAGGGGTCAACTCTGTGGCATGGTCCCAAACTCAAATGAGCAGAGACTTGGTGCCCAAACTCAAATGAGCAGAGGCATGGTGCCCAAACTCAAATGAGTAGGGGTATGGTCCACAAACTCAAATGAGTAAGGGTATGGTCCACAAACTCAGATGAGTAGGAGCATGGTGCCCAAACTCAAATGAGTAGGGTATGGTCCCCAAACTCATATGAATGGGGGCATGGTTAGAATTGCCCTTCTGGTTCTGCCCCTGCTCCATACGTTCGGAGCAGACTGTTAACTTTATATGAGTTGGAAGTGTATATTCGCGGCAAGCTTATTATTTCTGCCGATAAAAAAATTATTTTCGATTGTTTTATTGGTAAAATAAGAGACGATTTTTTGGCAACCGATAAAGCGGAAGTATTTTCATCAGTCAGATAATTGGCCGCACACACTGCGGTTGGTTGTGTGGCATTTTGACCTTTCAGGCATTTCATTAACCTCTGATGAAAGGTCATCACGGTTCAGGGCTTATATTCCTAGAAATTTTGGTTCATTCTGTCAGGTAGACATTTGTTAATTGGCCCAAGGGGAAGAAAAGGAAGGCAGAAGGGTTGAAGAGTACATAGCAAGACGAAGAGAAGGGGTAGGAGGAGAAGAAGTGCAGGAGAAAGAGGAAGAGAATTAGGAGGAAGAGGAAAGAAGTAGGGAGAGGAGGAGAAGGGAGGAAGGGTAGGTGGAAAGAGGAAGAGAGGTAGGAAGAAGAGGGAAGAAGTAGGAAGAGAAGGAAAGTAAGAGGAAAGAGGAGAATGAGAAGTAGGAGAGTAGAAGGAGAGAGTAGGAGAAAGAGAAAGAGAAGTAGGAGGAAGAAAGAGTAAGTAGGGAGAGGAGGAGTTGGAGGAGGAGAAAGAGAAGGATAGTAGGCGGGAAGAGCAGGAGAAAGAGAAGTAGGAGGAAGAGGGAAGGAGTAGGAAGAGGAGGGGAGAAGGATGGTAGGGGTAAAACAGGTAGATCAAGGAGGTGGAGGAAGAAGAATAGGAGGAGCAGTAGAAGAAGGAAGCAGAAAAAGGAAAAGGAAGGAATAGGAGGAGTAAGAGGAAAGAAAAGAAGAGTGGAGGACAGGAATAGTGAGTAGGAGATGGGGAAGGAGCATCTGAAGGCAGGAGGAGGTAGGGAATGGAGTTGTTATTCCATGAGATATGGAATCTTTCCTGGTCTTGGTTTGGTTGTCTTTCACAAACTACTGCATGTGTGTATCTGTCTTAATTAACTCACGATTGTCTAGCATTTGAATTACTTCTCGGGATTTATAGAATACATGTAGTTAAACAATCCAGCGACTATGCCCGTAAATACAGGATACTTAATACATGCTTATCATATAGCTGTTATCGCATAGTAAAAATTCTGTTTGTAACTGGTCTCGTGGTACCCAATTATTTATTGGTCTGAACGGGAGTCATCTGATGTTTTTCGTCTAATCTTTCCCTGTCAAATACACAACACCGTCTTTTTTAGATTTCCTGTAAATGGTGCCACATGCATACAACTCTATAGCCAGTCCAATTCTGTAAATTTCTTTTTCCATTGCTCTGCTCAGAATCCCTTAATTCTTTTCAGTGGTAAGGGATCGAATCCTTGAGCTTTTTGAGAAGTAGAAGTACTTTAAAGGCACTAGTTTAAGTGTCTAGATACATGCATGCATACATACATACATACATATATTACATACATACATTTTAAATACATGTATACATACATAAGTAAATACATAGATAGATAATTATGTACACACATACATTACGTAAAAATGGCAGTGTGGTGAAGCCAGAGGAACTCTAGGTACCCTATAGTCAGTTGTTTATTTGCTTCTAAAGTGTTGCACAGCTGCACTATCTTTACTAGATTCACTTGCCTTAGAAGACTATATGGGGGGGGGGGCATTCGACCAGGTCCTCTGATTATGGTTCCTGGCAGAGAACCTTTCCTATCATTGGTTTCTGATGTTAAATTGGAGCTCTCTTCCGGTTTATATGAGGAATCTGACGGCTGTATACACACATACACGTGCTGACACTGAGCCAACTTTCGCCATGTGTATACATATATACATTGTATATATGTATGTATGTATACATGTATGTATGCATATGTGTATGTTGGTATGTAAGTAGGTATGCATTTATATATGTATGTATGTATGTATGTATGCATTTATATATGTATGTATGTATATGTGTATGTAGGTATAATGGTATATATATATATATATATATATATGAATGTATATGTGTATGTTGGTATGTAAGTATGTATACATTTATATGTGTGTGTATGCATGCATGTATAATTGTATATATATGTATGTATGTATATGAGTATGTAGGTATGTATGCATTTATGTATGCATATATGTATATATGTATGTATGCGTGCATGCATGAACATTTATATAGCACCTTTTGGGAACTTCACAGAGTTGCTGAAGCATGGCTGATCAGATATAAGATAATATAACTGATAATAGGCTGAAAATGTTCTGGCCCTATAGCAATTCTTTGTTTAGATTTAAATTCCAGTCTGCCTTTTCTCTTTGAGGTCTTTCCGGTGTTCCTTTGAATTAAGATAAGAAGGTAATAGGTGAAATCTTTGTTTAGCCAACGAGGTCATGGAAATGGTTCTGATCTGTAGGGATACTGTTTAAAGTGCTCATTGTCCGAGGTGGAAGCCAAGCTTAGGAACGAACTTTACAACAAAACGATATGAATTAACAGTACTTCGTTTTAACTTCTCAATTACAGTTGGTACTCATTTAGTAAGAATAGATGGGGGGAAATAAATGGACATCAGAATAGTTATTGTTCTAAAACAGTACTTAAAACATCCTTACCCAATTTTTCATCCTAATTATCGTTCTTGCCACTGCTCTGCCATCCACCATAACCCTCTGCCTTGCTTTGGATCTGGAGTTGGAACTGTACTTTCCTTTGGATCTGAAATTGGAAGCTTCCTTTGGATCTGGAATTGGAACCGTACCTTCCTTTGGATCTGGAATTGGAACCGTATCTTCCTTTGGATCTGGAATTGGAAATGTACTTGACAAATCCTATTTTACTGATTCTGTTTTTCTAAGTGCCTGTGGTTCCATCTTGAGCAAGTCACTCACTTACGTTACTGTTGTGTTACAAATTACAATTGCTACATGCCATCGATTTTCTATCGTATGGTCGTGTGTGTATTTCTGAACTATGGAAGGAGGGAAATATCAAATACAGTTGTATTGTAAATAACAATGTAAAGTACCTTAAAAGTATCATACTTACTTACGACACTGTAGAAACTGTTGACAATCATAATCGTAAACTCCAAATGTCTAAAGCTAAGCACAGGGCACCAGATTATTCACGAGCACTAAATTTTTTAACAATTTATACTGATTAAAGGTACAGCATTCCTACAGCAGGATATTGTATATACTCTATAATACACAGTTTATTTATTGTGAGGTATCAAAAACACCATTTAGACTTATGTTGTCTGTAATTCTGTAATTAGCTACTTATTACTACCTGGATCATATCCTTGTAAAATGGTAGATTTAATTAGGAAAGATCATATAATATATCAGTGTTCTGTTAAAGACCTGTCTCCATTTCACTGAGAAATTAACTTAGGCCAGTTCAAAGTTCACAGAAGTTCTCTTTGTAAGAATCATGGACCGCTAGACTTTGGGCTATTCTGGTCTTAAAGCTTACGTGAACCATATGTTTATTACTTTACTCAGGTACTAATTTATTGACTATTTTATTTATATACGTATAAATTTATGCATGTCTATATATTCTTAATCTTTCTTTTTTATATTTCTAAACAATTTTGTGTTTGTATTAGTTTCAAGTCAATAATAAGTAGCACTGAAATTGTTTGAGCTGAGGTCAGCTTTTGTTTTAGCTCTTTCAAAAATTGGTTCACTGCCAACCAAACCCATGTCTGCTCTTGCCAGGAGATTTAAAATGTTGCTGAATCCAGTTTTAATTTGCTAAAAGCAGTTTATTTGAAAAGGTAATGCTTTATAGTAAATTAAATATTTTTTAATGACACATAGTAGTTTGAATATGAATTTATTTTATATAAGAACAAGTTTTTCGTGTATTTCCTGATATACACAAAGCCTTTTGTGTTGACAATATAGTTTTATGTTTTCAGTTTTGGGTGATCAACAGTCGTTTGTTGTTGCTCCGTCAAACCAGTCGGTCATTCAGGGTCAGACGGCAATCTTGAGGTGCCAAGTTGCGAACAAGAAAGGCGCACTTCAGTGGACAAAGGATGGGTTTGCACTTGGTAAGTGTAGCCTATGGAAGAAGGGAAACACTGGGAAAAATTGTAGGTCTGGAAAATAAAATCCAAGAACCATGAGCCTTGTTTGTATAAAACACATTTAAACTCATTTGAACCACTTCTGAGCCATATAGGATCAACAAATGACCATTTATGAACTCTTATGACCCACATGTGAACAAATATGAACCACATCTGAACTATTATGAACCACAGATGACCATATGAACCACATGTCAACACATGAAACACATATAAACCACTTGTCCCAACCATTTCAATCAGGTCATTATCAATCAATCAGTCATCAGTAAGTTCAATCAATCAATCATTCTTCATTCATTCACTAAACCACCTAACCAACCAATCAAATAGGCAGTCAGTCAATCAGTCAATCAAAACAGACCAGATAACGGATTTGTGTTTTTGACTGCCAGGCTTCGAGCGGCAGATTCCAGGCTATCCACGCTACCGCATGGATGGAAGCGAGGTTCTCGGAGAATACCATCTGATAATAGAAAGCGTTGTCCTGGAGGACGATGCAGAGTACCAGTGTCAGATTGGTCCAGCCGCAGGCGACCAATCACTTCTCGGAAGAGCCATTCTTTCTGTTATCAGTCAGTGCTTCTACTTACCTACACACACACACACACACACACACACACACACACACACACACACACACACACACACACACACACACACACACACACACACACACACACACACACACACACACACACACACACACACACACACACATATTTGGAGATATATGTGTATAAGGTGGAAGAGGAAAGATCTCCTATAAAACTCTGCCACTGCACATGCATGCTCTAGTGTCACACAGTGCCAGTCCCAAGCCTGGGTGAAGGAGGAGGGTGATGCTAATAATCTTTTGTAATCACACAGTGTGGTCAAACTGAGTGAGATCTCTTTTAGGGCTATTATCAGAGATAGACCGGGAGTGAATTGGTCATTTGCTGAGAGGGGACTCCCTGCTACTATCATGGAGGGAAGAATGGAGGGTAAGAGAACAAGAGAAAGACCTAGATGGATGCTGCTGGAATGGATGGTGGTGGATAGATATAGTAAATGATGGAGAGAGAGAGCCCAGCATCGAGAGGAGCGGTGCCCATAGAAGTTTGAACCTGCCCAAGGGCAGCTCTCTCTCTCTGTCTCTTTCTCTCTGTTTCTGCCTCTCTCTGTCTGTCTCTGTCTCTGTCTGTCTGTTTCTGTCTGTCTGTCTGTCTGTCTTTCTATATACATAATATGTATATATATATAATATGTATATATATATATGTGGAGGGAATATATATATATATAATATGTATATATATATATCTGACACCGCTGCTTCTCCACTTATCTCTGTCCATTGCCGGTTCTCCACTCATCTCTGTGCACCGTCTGTCACCTTGCCTCAGCTTCTCCAGATTCATCTGAAATCATAAGTGATGGTATCTGATGAGTTCTTTTTGATCTATCTCTCCTTTCCCTTCTGTGGTCCAATTTATCACTTGGTTGACTCTTTTTACCATGTGAACCACTCAGCCACATGTTCCATCCATTTTTCTTAGTTTCTAGGTCATTCTGTCTATTTTCTCTCCTCCTGTCTTTTTCTCTTTCAGTGTTTTTCATATTTATCTTGCTGTGATATGTGGAGAATTCGTCTTAGCTACGACATACTTCCTCCAGTCTGCTCCTGTTGCCACCGTCATTGGCTAGGTTTCAGATCCACAGACTTAGAGTTGATGTTATATAGATCATTGTTACTTTATGTTATGTGTGTTTAACATGTCTGAGGTAATTTATGCTTGGTTATGAGGTCTCTGTAATGCTGTGTTGAATAGGATCTGAAACCACTGTTGAATAAGATCTGAAACCACTGTTGAATAAGATCTGAAACCACTGTTGAATAAGATCTGAAACAACTGTTGAATAAGATCTGAAACCACTGTTGAATAAGATCTGAAACCACTGTTGAATAGGATCTGAACCACTATTGAATAGAATCTGAACCACTGTCGAAGTGCTTGATGAAAGCCTGATGCAGGAGGAATTGCACTGGTTGCCGATGCACAAATGCACTGAGTTAAGATCTTAATGCTTGTGTGCAATTGCCTCACGGGCTGTGCAGCATCTTATCTTATGGAGCTGCGTGTATCAGTCTCATCTATTCCTGGGTCTCATAGATATCTTTGTTCTGCTGCCCAGGGTGACCTGGTTGTTCCCCCAGCCAGAACACCCACAGTGCAGCAAAAAAACTTCACTGTCTTCAGTTCAACTTTCTGGAATAAGTCGCCTAGCATATTACGACATCGTCTCCTGCCTCCTTGGTGTTTCTCTGCCTCTGTTCCTTAAGCGCTTTACAACGATTGCGTTTGATCCTGGTTCTCCGTCATTAGCTCAGGGCTTCTGAATCGTCTTAGATCTGAGGTACCCAACCTTTTATATGCCCTGCACCCCTAGGAAATGTTTGATTAATGTTCACACCCCCTACAAAAGTAATATCACATCTCAAAAAAGAATGCATCATTCCTTAAATATTCCAACCCTCGAGAAAGTCCTCAATCCCTTTGGAAGAAAGTAAATCTACTCACTAAGAAACCAAACCATCCCTCAACATCCTCATCAATAAGTGCAGACGATCTAAATAAATTTTTTGCTGACGCCTCCACTGATCCTAATTATATAGCTCCCCTCTTTAAAGCTACTACCACCTCTCAGCAGACTCTTGTAACAGAAACTAGAATATTCAATTTACTAGATCATCTTAAACATACTGCAGATGGCCATGATGGCCTTCCTGCTTGGTTTCTTAGAATAACTGCACCTGGTTATTCCTATGTCCTTTCCCAACTAATCAACCAATCATTAATTCAATCTTTTGTTCCTAGCCAATGGAAAACTGCCATCATACGTCCCAAGGCCAAGATCTCTCATCCAACAAAACCTTCTGATTTCCGACCTATTTCCGTTCTTTCTGTTTTATCTAGACTTGTTGAACGTATAGTAGTCCAGTCCTTTATCTATCCTAGTTTTCAAAGCTTGCCAAAACATATTTCCCTTCATGATCAATTTGCATTTAAACCTACTGGTTCTACCACTGCAGCAATAACCTCTATCATACATCATGCAACAGACCTTCTCAAAAATAATAAATATGTTATCATGATCTCAATGGATTTTTCTAAAGCTTTTGATTCTGTCAGTCACTCTGCCATTGCACCCTTACTAGCTTCACTTTCCCTTCCAGACAATATATATAACTGGTTAATTAACTATCTCCAAGACAGGAACCACTATACCATTTTTAATGGAACCAAATCCATCATCATCTCAATTAATGCCAGTGTTGTACAGGGATCAGTTTTCGGCCCCACTGGATTTATTGTCTGTATCTCTGATCTCCATCCTATTCACCATCAAAATCGTCTATCCAATTATGCTGATGATACATACTTATTAATTGGATCCAATTCATTAAATACAGCCAATGATGAAATCCAACATATCTACAATTGGTCTGAAACAAAGAACCTGAAAATCAATCCTGATAAAACTCGGGAAATGGCTATCATCAAACGCAACCAACCCTCACTTTCTGACAACCCTTCAATCACAGGAGTTAAACGGTCAACATCAATCAAGATTCTCGGAGTCACCATCGGAGAAAAATTAACAGTCACTGAGCACATCAATCAACTGATAAAAAGTGGAACCTCCTCCTTTTTTGCACTAAGAACTATCAAAAATCATGGAGCATCTCAAGACTCACTACATCTCATCACTAATGCAACAATCGTATCTAGAACCTTATATGCTTCTCCAGCCTGGTGGGGCCTTATAAGTGGCAAGGATAAATTGCGCCTTGAACAATTCCTGAACAAACTCAAACGATTTGGATATGTTCAAACTATCTCTCCCTCCATAGCTGAGCTTGTGCTCAAAGCCGAAATGGCCTTATTTAAAGCAGCTTTACTCAATGAAAATCACTCAATTAGATGTTTATTCCCAACCAACCATATTACTCCTTACTCCCTAAGAAATCGTCCTCACAATTTTAATCTACCAGATAAAGACTCTCGAAACTTCATATCTAGAATGTTATTTTCTAACTCTTACTAAGCTATTATTAACAATTAACAATTTTAATTCACTTCCTTGTACACCTACAGCGTTATGTCTGTTGTTTCATTAAACGAATATAAACATAAACATAAGTCAAATTTCTAGTTTTTAACCAAAGATTGAACCACATACACTCATACAGTACTGCGGGTGAACAAATTGACCTAAAAAATAAGCTTTTAACTCGGTGCATAAAATGCAAATATAAATTGAGCGATTAGAAAAAATTGTAAACAGTAAAATCAGTTCCAACTGTGAACATAAAATAGTACAATAGTAACATACATGTCATACAAGTAACATACTTTCCCTCTTTGTCACACCCCTGAAATGCCATGTCCCACCCCTTGGAGGTACGGCACCCCAGGTTGGGAACCTCTGTCTTAGATCATGGTTCTTTGTCATTAGCTTGGGTGCTTCTGAATCTGATAAATCTGTCAGAGTACAAATTAGATTTTCTGCTCTCTCACAGTCATAAATCAATTAACATTAGGTGATTAATTGATGTATCTCGTCCCTGGTGACTAGAATAGTAGCAGGCTGCTTTATCTCTGCTTGTATGTATTTGATTTTATTTATTGATTTTTTAAATCTGTAAATATAACCTGAATGGTATAGTATGATTCACTTATTTTTGCACACACATACATACATATACATTAGATTTTATTTCTAATAATTGGGGTGAAGTCTTCTTCTTCTCTCTTCTGTCGGGTATGTGTCGACTATGAGTTTGTATAAGATGGCTCCATTTCTTTCTGTCTCTGATAATATCCAGGGCCCTTCTCATGTCCTTGTCTTGTTTCTTAAGATCGTGTCTTACGTTTTCCATCCATGTCATTGTTTGTCTTCCTCGACTCCATGTTCCCTCCACATGCCCAGACGATGTCAGTATTCTATTTCTGATCTTGTCTACAAGTGTTTCCTTCTGTCCCAACTCGTGGATTGCCTCAATACGAATTCTGTCTCGTCAGGTCCTCCCGTTATTCTTCTTAGCCAGCCCATTTCCGCCACTAGAATCCTCCTTTTGTCCTCCTTCCGTAAGCGCCAACATTCAGATCCATACATCAGTATGGTAAGTAAAAGATGCTGCAAATCGATTGTACGTAAACGTATACGAGGTGGGCATTTTTTAAGAACCTTTTTATAATGTTGATTAATGGTGCACATATTATGTTTGTCTATAAACAATTCTTTCAGCGGAATCAACAACCACTCAGGATTTTGATTGGCTTTGATTGACATGTATCGTTTTTCTGGAGACTGGTTTTTCATTTTTTGCAGTGCACGTGCTGTTCAGCGGCGGAACATTGTGCGATACTTTTAGATTAGCTCAGCTTCAAGAAGCAGACATCGAGAGATGTCTTCTTACTAAAGGTTTTTATGTGGCCTTGTTTCAGTACCACCACAGATGCCCATAATAGAGGGCCACACTAACGGATCTGTAGTCAAAGTGTCACACAGTCTGTCGTGGCTGAACCTCACATGCATTGCAAAAAATGGAAAACCAGCCGCCACCTTCAAGTGGTTCCGAAACGGTGTGGAACTGACCGAGGGTGCTATCATCATCTACTCCACGGAAAACGTTGGAAATAAGCTCCAGAACGGACGAAGTGTTCTGACGACGCCGCCAAGGAATGAGGACAATGAAGCGCTCTTCACATGTCAGGCGTCGAACCCCGCTCTGCTGAGACCAAATGCCGTGACGGTCCAGTTGAGTGTTCTGCGTAAGTCTTCTGCGGCGGTTGTTTTGGTAATTTTTTAAAATTATTTATGTGGCGCCTTTTCAAAAAAACTTGTCAGAGGTGCTCCCGACATACCATTGTACACGTCCGTGGAGTGCCACATCCTATGAAGGGGACTGAGTGAACATGGGGTCAAAGGTCACTGGATGAAGCACTCTGTTGGCATGTTCATGTACTATAATTACTTTCTACTGTTGTGTAGTGTTAGGCAATCTAACTGGATATCTGTGCAGCACCATTTATCATAAAAAATAATAATAATCTCTTATATAGTTTCCCAGATCTGTGTGTCCAACATACTATAAATGCTCTGGAATATATGGAATGTGAATGATGCTGCCTAAGCATAGAGCGAAGCTGATGAGAACACTTCGCAGACCTCCCTACTGATGCTACCTAAGGTAACAATAATAGTAATAGCAATGATGGTAGCAATGGTTATAATAATAATTAAATGATTGTAACAATGGTTATAGTCATAATTTTATAGTAACAACAACAACAACAACAATAATAATGATAATAATAATTACAACAATCATAATGTCTAATTATTGTAATAATAAGTATCATCAGGTTTAATGTACATATACACACATATATACATGATCATTATCATGTATAATAATAATAATAATAATAATAATAATAATAATAATAATAATAATAATAATAATAATAATAATAATAATTATCATGTATAATAATAATAATAATAATGATAATAATAATTACAATAATAATACTAATTTATAATTATTATTATAATAATTACAATTATTTTTAAAACTTAGAAATTATTATTTTTATTAAACAACTTCTATTGTGCTGGTATATAATGTATAAGGCATCAACTGATGGTACATCAAAAGCAAGTCCAAATCAGGTCAGTATCCAGGGATCATTCCACTAAGACTGGCAGCCTCTGGAGGACAGGATAAGCAATTTGAAAATGGTTAGCAAATAAAATTAGATTTATGTGCCAGATGTCAAAACTTGAATCACAGATCTATATATAGATCTGGTCTGGTGCCTTGAGGTCGTTAGAGCGCTAAGACCGTTGAGATTGGAAGTTTTTGAATAAGCTGAATGGCTTCTGTCTGCTTAAAATGGAGTGGTCTTTTCTGGCCTGGCTGATCAGTTAGAACCACAAAATAACAGTCTCGTTGAGTTAACAATTAACCAGAACTGTAACGAGTTGTTTACTTCAATCTAATCTAATCTAATGACTTCAACAGCACTGAAAAGACTCAGTTGATTGTTGCTTTGAGTAAACTCCCAATACAAAATCATAATCCATTGGATAGATCAGGAAAACCAGAAGCCAGGCAATGGGAGGGGGGAGGAGGTGACATCATGACCAAAATATTCAGTTTTATTTAAGCTATTTAGTTTGTTTAATATTTTTTAAAATTAGGATGCATCTCTTTCCATCTCTGATCTCTTTCCAGTTTCCATCTCTAAGCACTTTCCATCTCTGATATCTTCCTCCCTCTAGATCCTGTGTTTCCACGTGGTACCTCTGAACCACATCTGTGGCTTGATGATGCATTCGTCTGTATGATTGGGTTGTGGGCTGAGCTGTTTATGTATTTCAACATTACATATACCATTCCCAGTATTGGTAATATCTTGGAATATCTGCCTTTTAGATCCTCCTGGTACACCTGAGATAACCGGTTACAGTCCTGAGCAGGTGGTTAACACTGGCAATACCATGAAGTTGATTTGTCTGTCACGTGGCGGAAACCCTCTGGCTCAGGTCTACTGGTATCGCAACGGTGAAGAACTTGACTTCTCCTACAGCAGTGGAAACAACCGTGCCGAAAATGAACTGATTTTCACGGTGCGACCAGTGGACAACAACGCCATTTACCAGTGTCAGGCGTCGAATCAGATGACACGAGAACCTCTGAAGGCAGAAGTCAAGTTAACCGTACAGTGTCAGTTTTCATGAATTTCCATTGTTAATATTTACTAGCCACCCCCACATACTTGTTTGGCATTATGTCCCTTCTGGGGAAAATACTCCATTACTCTCTGTTACCTATAGGTCATGAAAACAGAGACTGTTCCAAGTTAGAGAACTTTAGCCCAGCATACTGTCTTTTAATACAACTTTCTTTTTGTTCTCATTCACCAGGCAGCATTCAGCTCCACATGTACGCATTTCTTGTTCTTATATTATTCGCTAGATAGCACCAGCGTTCATCATGACATTCATATAGGCTGACTCAGGCCCGGCCCTAGGGTATGCGGGGCCCAAGGCAGGAAGCGATTAGCGGGGCCCCAAGCATAAAAGGCATTGCGGAGTCGATTTCCTGTCAATACGGTATTGGCAATACCATATATATTAAAATAATGCAAAATGAAAATTACATTGCTTAATCAGTGCTTTTTTCTGCCGGAACGCTCTGGAACGGCGTTCCGGCACCTTTTTTCAGCTATTAAAAATAATTTAGTTATTTTAATAAAAGAATATTTTAGTAATTTTAATTTAATTTGACGTCAAAAATATTCTTTGGAAATGTCTCACTGAGATCCCTCCCCCGAACCAAAACCCCTTTTTTCTAGGGCTTCGCTCTCGATTTATCCCTTCCACATTTGTTCAGTTCCGGAACATTTTTTCTAGCAAAAAAGCGCTGAACACAAAATGCAAATCAGGCTCTTAATACCAGCATTTACTGTGAAAGCAATACGTACCGGGTTATTATGTTTTACTGAATTATTTAAACTGAAAAGGATGTTAATAATTAGATATTTTAGCATCCTTCTAATTGAAAGTTTGTTAGTCACATTAGACAATAGTGTGGGTTCTAGTTGTTACTCGCTTTATCTGCAGGCTCGCTTTCTTTAATCACCCTATTACATTCACGCGGCAAATTACCCGCCAGTATTGTTGCTAAGAGACGAGAGCGTTGTCAACGTTCAATCTCATCACAGTAAACAAAATTATAGCGAGCAGCGCGGGGCCCTTGAGTGCGCGGGGCCCTTGAGTGCGCGGGGCCCAAGGCGGCTGCCTCGTTCGCCTTGCCCTAGGGCCGGGCCTGGTCTGACTGTGCATGCATGCATCTAAGGCTATTATTGTACAGATTTAGTGTGGTCTGAGTCTGACAAAGATATGTATATGCCTATGTGTGTGCAGTGTGCATGTATTCGTCAATCAAATATTTCCATAGCACCTTCTAAGTTCCTCTTAAAGGCAATCCTTGCCAGCTTAGATTATGTTAGAGTTCATCTATTAGCAAATGATGCTTCAATCACACATACATACATACATACACACACACGCACACCTAACGCCTAGAACCCAACCAGTTCAGTCCCATCCAGGACTGACAGAAGACTTTAATGTCAATGTTCTTTGTGTTGCACTGAAGTTGGAGAAGATCGGCTCCCGCAGTTGGATCTTCCGCATTACATTTTCCTCAAATGTTTATTCTTGAAGCACTTATCTTGTAAACGATCAACGCAGCATTGATATAGTTTTGCTCGTCTGAGAATTCACATAAATATAAATAAATACCATAATATGATGACAAAACGTGTGGATTAAGTATCGTTGTATGTTGCAGTTGCTCCAGAAAAAGTGACAATAACCGGACATCAGAACGCAAAAGCCGGTGAGACAATTACACTCAAGTGTGAGTCAGCCATTAGTAATCCGCCAGTAGTTATATCGTGGTTCAGCAGAGGGCGTCCTGTGACCGATGGAGTCAGCCAAAGTGTTCCATCACTCAAGGTACCTTCAGATTCCATGTGGTTTGTTTCTGTTCCATTATGCCTATCGTGCTCTTCAAATTATATTTTTATATGTTGATGATAAATGGGTGGCTTATTCACGAGCGCTGCGTCATGTCTGAGGGGTTGTCAAGAGAAGATCTGAGTCTGGTTGCCAGAGGGACCAGAGTGAGGAGGTAGAAGAGGTGCTAAGGTGGGTTTTGTTGAGGACGAGAAAGTTTGGAAGGCAGAGGATCGGATAGAAATGTTAAGAATAAATTTTCCATTCAGCGAGTACTTGAGAGTTCTCGAGAAGTGTTATAAAAATGTTCGGATATGTGCATATAACTGACTGAAATATGCAAGATTTAAAACATGTTGCTTAGCATGTTGTAAACCAGCATTAGTTTATTATAAAACATATATGTATGTTTGAGTTGTTTGATGAATGTCGAGTGTAGTTTTTGTGGAACTGGATAAAATGTTTCAGGGTGGATTTGTGACAACGTCTGAGATTCGTGTGACACTGACGGATCGTGAGAATGACGTCGTCTATCAATGTCATGGCACAAATGAAGCTTTGGGTCAAACAGTTGTCGACACAATCACACTGAAAGTCATGTGTAAGTTTCTTCTTCAACATAACTTGTGATTCTAATTGCAATTTATGTAGCCCCACAACAAGAGAAACTCCTAAGAGGTGCTCTTGACCTGATAATACAATACCATGAAATATTGTCAGCAGCATTCAAATTGAGCTCTATTTAGTAAGTTGTTTATACTTTGTGTGATTCAATAATGAGTACACTCACTGTACACTCACTGTACACTCACTGTACACTGTCAGTGGGAAGATCAGAAGGCAAGGGAGAGGACTGGCCTCCACCCTCATATGCTGAGGCTAAGAAAAATGAAGTTGCTAATGCTTCATACCCATGGCTGCTTCTTGTTAGCTCATAGAACTGTCGTCTTTCTTTGTTGGCCCATAGGTGAATATTGAGGAAAATTACAGTTTAGTTTTAAATTTGTAACACTGCTTCTTGTTGTGAGCATGTGCTATAAGTGATTGGGAAACCAATGCAGCTCATCGTTAAAGTGTTAAAGATGTCACTAATTTTTGTTGAATGCTTAAAGTCACCGTTAAACACTTATTTTTACAAAAAGGTTTGAAGTTACTTTTTAATCATTGTAAATAGGCAAATCCAAAGAAAGAGCTTTCTTATAAAAGTCATTGCTTGTTTAATAGTCAAATTTCAGGTACTGTTTGAGTTTGAATTTCTTGAAACAAAGTCAGTGCCATGATTCTTAACAGTGTTGAGATAATATGTACTTATTTAGACTATTATTGATGATTTTTCATAGACCCACCAGAGCAACCAACCATTGCTGGTTACACAGAGGGCAAGTCGGTCTATGCAGGAAATGTTCAGAGCATGACATGCACAGCGGTTGGTGGAAACCCACCTGCAACGGTCAAGTGGATGAAAGGTAGGATCATCATAGGAATAGCTGTGTATAATAGTGTATATGCATTCAGTTGCACCATCATCATCATCATCATCATCATCATCATAATCATCATCATCATCATCATCATCGTCATCATCATCATCATCAACATCATCATCATCGTCATAATCATCAACTTCGTCATCACCATTATCGTGTGACCATGCCATCAACGAAATGTTTGGTTTGAGAGGCTGTGAATCATTGGGGATTTGTGAATGATTTCAGGTGCGAAAGAGTTGGAAGGTGTGCGTCGTATTACAGGGAACATAGTCTCGAGCCAAGTCTCGTTCCTGTTGAGACCAGATGACAACAATGCCGAGTACCGGTGCGCTGCGTCAAACCCTGCGACTATTGTGCCACTGGTTGCTACAGTCAGACTCAAAGTCAGCTGTAAGTTGAAGTTGAATCTATATGATCAAGATATTATATTTAAATCAATTGACCTATCTCTGCTCTTTGCTTACCCCTTATGCTACCAGGTCAGATATAATAACCTTCTCCTCTGCCATTCAAAATAGGCCAGGAGAGTTCTATTTTGATGAATGTCTGGCCTGTGTTGTGTAATTCAGTGCTGTTTTATTTCTAACAGGGATGATAGAAATTTCATTCCCAGAGCCTTATTCGTTAGTTTCCACAGACATGGTCACAGCTAACTAATGTTAAGATATTTTTCTGTTGACTAATGTTAGGATGTTAATTGATATTATATAACTAATATTACGTCATTCAACTAAAATTACTGCTTTAGCTATCTATATTATTATTTCACTATGATTCCTGTGTTAATGTTCCTGGGTGCGGTGTGCCATCCAGTGTTTTCAATAAACGAATATATATATATATATATATACATATATATAATTATATATATTTGTAATGTTGAAGCTATTTCTTGGCAGTAGCAATAAAGACTCTCCATTAGTTTGGGTTTCATTGAGTATTCTCAGACATTTCAAGATTTTACAGATAAGATTAATTTTCACACTTGACTGAATTTCATACTCATGAACTTGTGAAGTGGACAGTAATGAGTGATTCAGGCAGTGATGATGATGATGATTATTTGGGTGATGATGATATTGATAATTATGCGATACTATAATGGTGATGATAATTCTGTGGATTTAGATGTTGATGTTGTGAATGTGGTTATTGATGATGATGATGATGATGACGATGATTATATAGATGACATAGACCATGATAAATCTAAATGATGATATGAATAAGGAGAAGCAGAACAAAAACATCTACAATATATGATCACAAAGCAACAATGTTAGGCCTATAATATATACACAATACTAGGAGAAATTGGTGCAAAGTAGGAGAGTTTATAATCAGAAGTTGAATGAAATCTTGATTGCAGTTCCTCCAAAGTACCTGAACATAACGCTGAACCCCCGAGTGGTCCAGGTTGGTCAGAGACTGTCAATCACCTGTAGGAGCTCAAGTTCCAACCCTGCTTCGCGACTGTCATGGTGGAAGAATGGAGAGGAAATCCCCGGCATCGACGAAGGCATTGTTGATGCAGAATTCGGAGGCCAGTCTGCGATCAGTCGACTGGAAATGACTCCAACCGTGACGGACCATGGAGAAATCTACGCCTGTCGCGCAACAAATGTCCTCCTTGAACAAGCCGTCAGCGACGCTGTCACTCTTAATGTTCTCTGTGAGTAACCGTATCAGCTTATCTCTTTCTATTTAAGTTGGCATAAATAATGTGGTGAATCATTATTATAATTATTTTTTTATATTATTATTTTTATTATTATTAAAGCTATTATTATTGTTATTTGTATTAATACTACTACTATTGTTTTTAGTATTATTATTATTATTATTATTTTTATCAGTGCTTTTTTCAGCCGGAACGGCGTTCCGGCACCTTTTTTCAGGTACTAAAAATAATTTATTTATTTTAATAATAAAAACAATAAGTTAGTTATTTTAATTTAATTTCAGTGTTTTGAACTGTTTTCAGTGTTTACTGAGACCGCTCCCAACCCCCAATCCCGTTTTTCTTAGGATTTTAGCCCGCCCATAATTATTCCGTTCCGGAACCTATTGTTCCGTTCCGGAACCTTTTTTTCCAGAAAAAAAGCACTGATTTTTATGCATTTATGAAGTGCCACTATCTAATCATTCTAATGACCAAACATCAGTTGATGACACTGAGCAATTGTGAGGCTTGAACCCATACTCTCTGCATTACAAGGCGACCGCTTCAACCAATCGGCTATCATACTCCTATGGGACAACCTGTTATAATTAATTCTATTTTTAATTATTATATTATTGACTACTACCCACCCTATCCCGTCAGTTCCTCCACAAATCACACCTTTTTTATATGATGAGATTAAACTTTACCTGTTTGATTGTTATTACGTAACAGATCCTCCATATTTTCCCTCCGGTTCGATCACAAGGCTGGACATCATCGAAGGGGACTGGGCATTGCTTAATCTGACCGCACTCGCTAACCCAGCGAACATCACATACTCTTGGTTCTTCTCCGGACAGAGGCTTATTCTTGGAAAGTTCAAGCGTGACATCCCTATTCTCAAGTTCCTGCAGAATGGTGCTCTCCTGAACCTGACAGATGTTAAGAGAACTGACGCTGGAACGTACTTGTGTGAGGCGAAGAATGCAGAGGGAAATGTAACTCATAATGTAACGTTTAACGTACTGTGTAAGTTTAACATTGTCTTCCCATTTATATTTATCAAACATTTAACAACAACATTTATCAAGCATTTTTAACAAATTAATAGTATAAATTTAGTTAAGTTATTGTGGGCAAAAGAAGAACCTACGCTTTATGTAATATATTGCATATGTATTATATATTAATATGTTTCTGAAAATGAGCGAGTGTTATTGGGTTAAATGACATAACGTAGAGTGCATTATGTCATCATTGATTTTAATTATTAGTAATACTATGTAATATATTAGTTATAATATGTTAATTTCTAATTAATTATTAATGAATATTCTTCCTTTTAGTACATTACTCGGATCAATTATAACATATGCTCTGTACATTGTGTTATTTAAAAGAAATCAGTATGAAGGCAGATGGCAAATGCATTTGCCATTCAACTTCATGTCCAGGTCATATATGTGTACCTTTGAGTACTAATGTTGACAGAGGAATGTAGTAAATGAACTATTACATCACTTTTCTTAGATAATTACAGCATCACTAGTTAAACACAGATAGCCTACTGGCAATTACGGTGGACTTATAGGATCACAGGTGATCTCAGGATTTCTTTAGCATCCAAAAGGGTGTGAAAACCAGCTTATTTACAGGTGTTTCAATCAAAACAGAATCGATAGGCAGGTTAGGTTGGATTTGATCTGAGGTCAAGATCCAAGGTCTGACAGGTAGACAGCTAAACAGGCAAACAACTCCAGTGGATGGTATTTGGAATTGGAAAGGCGAGAAAAATAAGAAAAGTAATCAGCATTTTACAGCAGTGCTATAGAAATTCTTAGAATAGATTAAGGGTGTTCGGAAGTACTGTTCAGTGTTGAACGAAAGGCATGTTAAGAAATTTTAAGATGAGTCGAGTTGTTTACCGGTGGCATCGGTTACATTACATGATTAGGTCATGTTTGTACATTAAAGTGATTATAGTTTAGAAGTAAATTCCAGTCTACATTATTATTTGGAAACCAAGGAAAGAACATGGGCGTCCGGAGGGGGGGGAGACAAGGGGCATTTGCCTCCCATGGATTTTGCAAATATTTACAAACATGTAATCTTTTGATTATATTACAACAGTCCCAACACGAATTTCAATGCAAAAAAACAACTCTTTTAGGTAAAGTCCTTGATCATTATTTATTTTAACATATTTTCCATGCACATTTTTTTCTGCAGAAATGTCATTTTGCCCCATAAAAAATTTGGCCCCCCTCTAAAAAAATTCCTGCAGACACCCATGGGAAAGGATGCTCATTGTTTCCACATTTCCTGAAGCTAATGAACAGTTTTTGTTATGCTAAGATCCTGCCGAAATCATATCGACTTCGCCAGACCTACTCATTGACCAGGATGCAGTTGCCGAATTGGAGTGCAAGGTCCGTGCGAACCCAATCGAACCGGCAAATGTCGTGACATGGTCTCGTGTTGGTTTTGACATGAGTCGTACAAGCATTCATTATGAGCATGGAACATCAAAGCTCAAAATCTTCAGTGCTCTTAAGGAAGACTCCGGAGAGTTCCTTTGCACGGCCAGCAACGGAATCGGGGTTCCAGTCACAGCCGTAGCAAGACTACTCGTTAAATGTATGTACTTGATGTACTGTTACTTTGCTATGTCGTTACTACCTGTTAAATATATGCACAGGGCTTCAACCGATGGTGTACCAAAACTATAAACAACAAAAGCGAACTAATAATATTATTTGGCATCAATAGTATAAAATTGATAACAGTGAAAACTGGTTAGATCAGTGCTTTTTTTCAGCCGGAACGCAGGTACTAAAAAATAACTTATTTTTGTAAATAATAAAAACAATAATTTAGTTATTTTAATTTAATTTCAGTGTTTTGAACTGTTTTCAGTGTTTATTAAGACCCCTCCCAACCCCAATCTTTTTTTCTTGGGATTTTAGCCCGCCCATAATAATTCCGTTCTGGAACCTATTGTTCCGTTCCGGAACCTTTTTCCCAGAAAAAAAGCATTGGGTTAGACAATAGTGATATGTGTATGTGTGACAGTTATCATTAACAAAACAACAAGATGACATCAAGCGGTGATGATGATGATGATGATGATACTGATTATGGTTGACAGATGCTCCAGTAATCGACAAATCTCCGACATACAGCAAAGCTGCCGCAGACAGTGGACGTGATGCCATTCTCATTTGTAAGGCCGAAGGAGTTCCCATTGTTCACTTCAGCTGGTTCAAGGTAATGCCAAACAATTGTTCTATCATCTAATGACTTCTATAGCCCGTCATCTTAATGCACAAAGCAGCAATCGTTTGTCAATTACATTGAAATCATAGTTGTATCACGTCGTTAGAAAAAAACGGTTCGCTCCTGTAACTTGCAAGTCACTGTTTATTCGTGTATAATTTTCAATTCACTGTTCTATCATATCAGTTTTTATTCATGCTTCATTCATGTTGGTCCTTTTTGCCAAGAGTCCTTTCTGATACATTTTATTTCAATCTTAAGACTTTCCTGGGTCGGGAGCACTGCTGAGTAGATACCGTGGAGGGGCGCTATATAAATTCTTGCAATGAATGAATTCATATCATTTGCAATTGACTCTATATTCATGTCACTTGCAACTCACTGTTCTTTCGTAACAATTGCAATTCATTGTTCTATCTTCTATTCCAGGTTACTTATAGGCTTAAGCAGCTAGCTGAAGATTTTGGCTTTTAGATTCTCTATATTTTAGCTGAAACATGTTAAGCAGTGAGTGAAGAAAAACAGTTGATTGCCTCCATTTCAACTTAAATAGAAACATTTTGTTTTCTCGATTGAAACTGAAATAAAAGCAGTTGGTTGTCCCATTCAAGTGAAATATCCAAACTGGCTAGTTGACAATTTTAGATATTGAATGTGTATTTTTTACTGAGAGATCCTCAATAATTATCAGAAGATTCTAGTTCCTAAACAGCTACATAGACAAGATCCTAGCTACGTGCATTGTTCTGAGCTGGAAGAATGCAGCGGGCTAGTTGGAAAGTTGCTGTTTAACGACACTGTCAGAACAAAGATGATTAGTGTCGCCCTCCTGCTTTTTCCAGTCTTGGACTGGCACTCAGCTAGGTAATAAACTTCGTAGGTTGCATCTTGATATGTCAGCTGAAATGTTAATTAATCTCCTGAAAATCTGGTCTACAGCATACAAGTACTTGCATCAGCCTTCATTTTGTACCTGACAAGCACACATTGGTGTGTTATGACTTTCAGGGAGCAGCAGAACTCTCGTCAAACCACACACCATACACGGTTGAAGGAACAAAGAAAACCAGTCTGCTTCATTATGAATCTCGTCTGATCATTCACAACAGTTCGTCAGCCGATTACGGACATTACAAATGCCTTGCGAAGAACGATCTTGGTGAAGACTCCAGTTTTGTGTCACTAGATGGCATCAGTAAGTCATGATTTTACCAATTTCTGTTATTTATTATTATTATTATTATTATTATTATTATTATTATTATTATTATTATTATTATTATTATTATTGCCATTATTTTTATTATTATTATATTTGGGGTGCTCGATAGTGTAGTGGTTAGCGTGCTGCAATGTCAATCGAGAGGTCAGGGTTCAAATCCCTGCCAGGGCAAAGATTTGGTTTGAGATTTATGCTCCATCTGTACCCCTAGCCACTCAGCTATTGTGAGTACCCTGTCCGCACGCACACTGTCGGCGGGAAGATGAGATGGTGAGGGAAAGGATTGGCCACCTGCCCTCATATGCCAAGGTTAAGAAAATGAAGTAGCCATGGCAGCCTCAGGGCTAGCTTAAGGGAATGCTCTTTCTGTTATTATTATTTTTTTTTTGCCCCAAGGTACATATATCCCTTGGGGACTTATTATTATTATTATTATTATTATTTTTTTTATTATTATTATTATTTTTTTTTTTACCCGAGGTACCAGTGATCCCTCAGGATTTGGAAAAAATTATTTAGGAACAGGTTAATTGTCTGGAGGGTCAGGCCTCGTCTTCATGGTTTGAAGGAAAGGTACCTTTAAAAGAGACAAGGTTGTTATTATTATTATTATTATTATTATTATTTTTATTATTATTATTATTATTATTATTATTATGCATTTGTTAAGCGCCAATATGTAATGACCAAGCAACAATCGATGGTGCCGATCAATCGTGAGTGATGGATTTGCTCACAGTATCTACACAGCAACTCTTGCAGCGGAGGCTCACGCCCATTTTCTTAGTCCTGCACAACGTGTGCAGCAAATGTTGCAGCATGATCTTATTTCTTTACTGCTGTTTTGCTAGTGATTTAAGATTATTCGATTTGATAGTGTAACTGTGTTGTCTGGTTGGTAGCATACCTAAAGAGTTTCCTTACTAGAGGTGCTATATAAATTAGCAGTTAAGCTTATGTTTACGAGTGTGCTTCTTGTAGGCATGTGGGCATTTATCTCTTAACCTGTTCTGTTTTCTGAAAGGTGATTGGGTCTTTTCCAGGTACACCCGATGTTCCATACGACCTCCAGTTCATCAATGCCACACATAACAGTATCACTCTGACTTGGAAGCCTGGATTTGATGGCGGGTCACCTCAATGGTTCCAGGTCGCATACAACCCAGTGGATGTTGATGGAAAGAAGTATGAAGATGTCTTACCTCATGGAGCAACCATCTTCAGTATCAAAGGTAACTGTTGATAGCATCTATGATGAAAATAGTGCAACTATCAAAATAATCTTCACATACTATAATGCCATACTGGAGATTGTCTATATTAACTACTGCTAATATAGATAAATACTGGATTTCTATTGAAAGCTGAAACTAAAGCTGAGCTTTTGCAAATTGAGCAACAAATGGGATATTTAATATTCATGCAACATGGCTGAAACGATAATTCACACTTACAGTGACCTGCCAATCATTAGCTGAAATCATGGACCAGTGCAACGTATGGCAACTGTTGAGGTTTAATTCTTTTTTTGTATTTCAGGCCTGAAGCTTGGCACTGAGTACGAAATTACTGTCAAAGCCATCAACCGCTTAGGTCATGGCTTATTCCAAGAGACTCCATTAAGAGCACGGACTTCAGGTGATTTGTTTACTTACTTCATAAGGTTTAACCCTAATTAGTACTCAATCTCTTAACACTTTAACAACAAGCATACACTAAGATGTATGGTAAATTAATTCTTCTCATCGTTAAAGGGTTAAGAGGTGCTGCATTAAGTGTCTAGAGATATACATACATGCATACACACATACATGAATAGAAACATACATAATACATACATGCATGCTTCCATGCCTACATACATACACAATACATACATGCATATATATATACAGACACATGCATACATACATGCGTACATACATGCATACATGTATAGATACATGCAAACATACATACATACATACATACATACATGCATGCATATAATGCATACATGCAAATATACATACAATGCATACGTGCTTTCACATATGTATCAACACCTTCTTATAATTCAGTGTTTGGGAGCCGTGTGATGATCCACCCTATGATAAGGCTGTGCTATAATGAGGTCATTTTCTAAAGCTGAACTGAATTTGCAATATCCCTGATCATGTTATATCAGAATTCGTGATATTATCAAGTGTGGTTTAATATGGCTCTTGTGTACATGCAATTCAATTTCCATGAAGTGTTACATGTAATTCTGTTTGTCGTAGCTGTGCCTCCAATAACTGAAGATGGTCCTGGAGACGACATTCCACTCATCATCATTCTAACGATCTGTGCTGTCGGTCTTCTGGTCCTTGCGCTCAACATCATCCTCATCCTCTTCTTCATCAGGAGACGCAAGAAGAAGCTCGAAAAAGGTTTCCTTATTCTCTACTCCTGAAAATCTTTGTCACTTATTTTATTGGGAGAATGGATGGATAGATGGATGGATGGATGGATGGATGGATGGATGGATGGATGGATTAATAGATAGATAGATTGACGTATAGATGGTTGGGTGAGTTGGATGGATGGATGGATGGTTGGATGGATGGATGGATTGATGGGTGGATGGATGGGTGGAATGAGATTCAGAGGTGTGTACATTGCAGTGAAATAGTTTTATTTCTGGTCAGTTCGGTTTACCCATCTTGAATTCATGGATTGCAATGTAAGGAATTTTCCAGTATTATCATTATCTGTACTAGTCAGGATTGCCTGAAATGTTTAGTGGCTGGTATGCTGGAATGTTGGGGGTTCAATTGCCCACTAGAGCAGAAAGATAACTGGGAATTTCTGATCACCTGTGCCCTCAGGAAAACTCTACTACAGAATGAGTACACTGTTGGGAGATGATGAAGCAGGGAGAGAAAGGACTGGCCATCCACCCTCATATGCTGAGGCTTAGGAAAATGAAGCTGTTAATACACATTGTTACATCTCGAAGTTAGTTTTACATGACTACTCTTGTTCTTCTTCAGCTTCTTTGAAGGGGTGCTATATAAATTCTTGCGATGAACGAATGAATGAATGAATAAATGTAGTGAGCACCTCTGAATGGTTTGCTCTTTCAGTGGCATTATATAAATGTCCAGTTACAAATAACTGGAGAAATATTGTTGTTGTTCTGTAGATGGAAGTGACAGTGCCAGTCAAGCAAATACCCTCGAAATGTTCAACGCTCCAGTCATGGTCGACGATTCGAATAAAAGTTTTACGACCTTTGACCACAGAAGCATAGACGAGTTTCAGGATGATTTCAAGGCGCCGTTTGATGTAATTATCATGTTATTATCGTCATTGTTATCATGATTATTGTTATCATCGTCACTGTTATCGTCACTGTTATCATCGCACTGTTATCATCGTCACTGTTATCATCATCGTTGTTATCATCATCATTGTTATCATCATCGTTGTTATCATCAGTTATCATCATTTTGTTATCATCGGCGTTGTTATCATCATCGTTGTTATCATCACTGTTATCATCATCACTGTTATCATCGTCACTGTTATCATCGTCACTGTTATCATCGTCACTTACCGTCATTGTTATTATCGTCACTGTTATCAATGTCACTGTTATCATCGTCACTTATCATCATCACTGTTATCATCATTGTTATCATCATCATTGTTATCATTGTCACTTATCATCACTGTTATCATCATCATTATTATCATCATCACTGTTATCTATTTTTTGCATTAATTATGTAGTTGAAATGAGATGCCCGCTACTTCTGTAATCTTTCTCTTTGTTATTACACTGTTTTATACTGTTCCTGAAAATAAACTGATAAATAAATAAATTTGATTAATTATTTTAAAATAAATAAATCTTCAGTGCTGGCTATGTGATTAATTGTTGAGTATATGTTAAATCATTTCTTCAGTGGATATGATGATTGAATGGTTTGTCAGCTTGACTGTCACTCCAAAGGCTTGGTGTTCATATCCGGAAATATGATATTTAAAGATTTCTGTTTTCAATGGTACTCAATCATACAGTGAAAAATCTAATCTAATCTAATGATTTGTAGCCATTAGAAAATGGAAATTGGTTGTTGATAAGAGGAATAGGACTTGCCAGCTGCCCTCGAATGCTTCATGTTTACAGTTGCCATTCAGGTGCGATTGGCCCCATGGGTCAAAGGTTAAAGTGTACATAGCTACTCCTCTGTGCAAGAGGAAGTCAGTTCAAATACCAATTGGTACTATGGAGAGAGATCTCATCCAAGATATATAAAAATGTATGTCTGGTCTTTGTGTTTTAGGTGCCCGATGATGTCGGTAGACTTTATGGCCCGCAGGGTGACCCTTACTACCCCGGATATTATGGTCCTGGACCAGGTCCAGCTCCAGGTCAAGTTCCGTTTCGTCCAGACTACCGTAGGGGAGGCCAACCAGTGGGATCGGACAGCCAGGAGGGACTCTATCCGGATGGAGTGATGAATCATCCAGGCTGGGATGGAGGATATCGAGGTACATTCTAACTGATTTCCAGTTTGATTTATGAAAATTTTGTTCTGCATTTCCATTGTTTGAGCCCTGTATGTATGCAGGAACCACACAGTGGTGAATTTTGCAGTTATCTGATCACTGTCTCATTAGTGATGGACTTCTTATTCCTGTTGACTTTGACAAGGTTTATGTAGGCAGCACTTCTGTGAGGTATGTAATGGCGGTACATTAATCATCTAGATACAGAGGTACATCAGTCCATGCATCCATCCATCCATCCATCCATCCATCCATCCATCCATCCATCCATACACACATACATACATCCATCCATCCATACATACTGATAAGTGTAGATTATGTACATACACATATGACCCAACTTTGCTTAACTAACATAAAATTCATAATTATACTTCACGGAAATCACTCAAGTTCCGCTGCTAGATTAATTTATGATAGCCTTGCCATATTAAAATGAATTTGAAAAGTAGCAGACTGTTTTTGGAGACTTGTTAGAGAAGATTTGTTCAAGATCAGTTTTCTTCATTTCTGTTTACTTTTTAACAAAGGTATTATCATACTAAAGATACTGAAGTAGGCAGTGATATTTCAGTTCTAAGAATAATTCCCAATTTTACTTCTAAATCAGTTCAGAAGACTCAATTTCAATTCTAATTCTATTCTCGTTCTGAAAATAATTCCTATTTCAGTTCTAATTCAAGTTCTGAAATAATTTCAGTTCTAATTTCAGTTCTGAAATAATTTCAGTTCTACTTCCAGTTCTGAAGTAGTAGGGCCCATTATGTATAATTGAGCTCTCAAATAACAACGCAAAACCACAACTCGTGCAGTTGTTAGTCAGTTCCAATAGGCCCTATAGCGTGAACTTCAAATGTTTTTGTAAAGTTTCAGAAAGACTCTAATTCAAAAGACTTAAGACTTGTGCATACGATTTCTTCACCTGGCAGTTAGCAATCCGCACAAAGAAAAAATCCTCTCTACAAATTCTTAGATCAGTGCTTCCATTAACTTCTGAATTCATGGAGTCATGGACACATCATATCACAAAATTTTGAATTCAAGCAAAATAGATGAGTCGGTATTTGTTAGCATCCCTTGGATGCGTCGTTAATTTATTTATGCATCATTTCACAACTTCGGTGCGTCCTTGGACACAATACCTTTATTTTCTACGCCAGCTTCAAAATTTTGAATTCCCGGACGCACACTCTCGGAATTGCTGTTTGTGAGGCTGGTGCTGACAGAAGGTCTTCAATTGCAGAAGCAATCTTGCTGTATGATTCATGTCTGATTACAGATTATGCATCCCAAAGAAACCACAGCCGAAGATTACCGATCTTAATGGCTCACGGTCGCATGACGGATCCCACTTGTACAAATCGCAAACCGCAAAAATTATTATGTAATAATTTCCGTTCGGAAAATAATTCCTATTTCTATTCCTATTTCCGTTCTCTGTAGCGTATTTCAGTTCTCGTTCTATTCTCGTTCTCAAAATAATTCCCAATTTTCGTTCTTATTCTCGTTAACGGAAATTAATAATTTTACTTCTAATTCCTATTTCCGTTAACGAAAATATCATTGGAAGTAGGCATCGACTACTTGTTGGTAGACTTTAGAATCTAAACTTCAGGTGAGCAGTGAAGATACTGTGACAGGTAGGCAGTGAAGAGAGTTGGAGGGAATTGTTTTCTGAATTGAGGAGAACCTTTCTATTGAATGAATACTGAAAAATTGGCTTTCTTTAGGACCCTATGCAAGTGAATCGCTTCCACGTGAGGGAGATGACTACACGGAACAGCTGCGGAAGATGCAGAAGAATCATTTGGGACAGGGAGGCCAACGGGTCTGTCTCATTCCATGCATAATCCATTTCCAATTAAAAATAGCAATAATAATAATAATAATAATAATAATAATAATAATAGTAATAATAATAATAATAATAATAATAATAATAATAATAATAATAATTAGAATGTAAACTGTAGTATGAAATTGTAAGCCATTGGACTATGATTGGAGAAGACCTGCCGTAATTCAATGGTTCAAGGAAACGAAGACGATATTAGGCTATGATGGGTGGTAAGCAAGATGAAAAAGCTAAATCTCATGTTAACACTGAAATGATATTAATTAGTAAACTGACATAGTGCACACAGAATTGGGCAGAGTATTCCCAAGCATTGGACCAGCCATTGTGAATGCCCAAGAAGTGCCCAGAACTATTTCCTAAGGATTCTGGATTCTTGCTGTGGTTCTTTTATCTTGTCTTTCTTTTCGCAGGGAAGCGCTCATTATCCTTATGCTCCCTCTCCTCCCGTCAGAAGTTCAAGCAAAGGTGCAGTTGATGGCTTGACCAGAGAGGCAGCGGCATTTCGAAACTACGACCGTGCAGATGATCCCAACAGACACATACCTCCACCTGGTAATCTCTGAGTTCTGAATTCGTTAATTATTCATATTAAATGGATGATGTATAAAAGTAATAATAGTCTGACTACTGATAACTAGAAAAATAAATATAATAATATATACATATCCAATTAAGACACTATTTTCTCTGAAGCAATTATTTAAAATCCCATAGAATCTCGTCTACTTTGGATGATGATCACTATGATAATTATACTGGTTATAATAATAATAGCAAAGCAATAGCAACTATTATTAGTAGCAGTAAGCAGTTTACATGACACATTATGAATATTATGTGATGATAATAATCTAAATGATTAGAATGATAATGCAGTAATCATAATCAGTTGTGACTGTATGCACAAAAAGGCATATTAGAAGGTCATTTTACCATGTTATATAATTAAGCATAATAATAATAATAGCTATTAATAAAAGCAGTAATAAATAAGCATAGTATTAACAATACTAATAAGGGTGATTAATTAGTTGTACATATAATAGTTAATATTTATTAAAATTTGAATTGTTAAAAATCCTCTGAACATTGAATTGACTACGGATTGGTTTTGGTTTGCTGTCTGTGAAAGCTGTGTGCACTAGTGACTGGCTCAATAGAATTTAATAATTAAAATTGAATTTTCAGATTCCATGTATCCATCACCAAGAGGTCAAGGGTCACCTGCACAACTTCCTCCACCTCCACCAGAGTTGAGAGGTCATCTCGTATGAACACCAACAACTTCCAGGAAAACTGGCAAAGCAAGAAAACTGTTTTTACATAACTGGATTGATCTTAACTGAACTCAGTGTCCGAGAAATTCAACCGATTTTATCTTTCCATTATTGTTTTTATTAGTAGAATCTGTCGTTAGAAATCTGTATTGATATAATGCAAAACACAATTTTTATGAGTTAATTATTATTACTTTTATTATTTTGTTATGTTTATTTTCATTATTATTATTTGTTTTTTGTATTTTTTTATATTATTATTATTGTTATTGTTATTGGCTATACATGTTATATTACTACGTATTTGTGCAATATGTGCAATGGACTGACAGCTAATGGAACATTTGAGCTTATACGATTGGCAGACAGTACACGGTTGTATGAAATATTTTGAGCTTATAGGATTTGCAGACAGTTAAGTTGTACAGTTGCTTAGTTGCTGTGAGGATTAGCTTAGCGCCTTTCCGACCGAGGCCCTTATAAGTGCTGTTTAAATGTACACCTGTAATACCATTTGTAAGGCACTTAAAAGGCCCTACATGAAGTGCATTAGATACACATAATTATATAAAATATGCTGTAACTGTAATGGAAAATTTATATAGCACCTCTCGAAATGGTCCATGGCGCTGCCGACCCACGCCAGTGTCATCACTGTGTCATCACTGACAAACAGGAAAGTTAGCTTGCGGAACTGAGGGGGTGAGAGACTCGGGAGTTCTAGCCGAAGGTCCCGACGAAGATGATTCCATCTGGACAAAAGCGAAACTTCTGGACTGGCCCATATGGGGAACCACCAGGCCACGGACAGCCAACTGAAGGGAAACCCGGCCAGGGAGAGAGATCAGAGTGCAAAAGTCATCAAATAGGACAGAACAGAGCTGACAAGACAGTTGAGCATGAAGGTAAGAATTGTAAACTGGATGCATTGATGGACAGGCAGCCAGTTAAGGAAGTGCCTTGACTGAAAGTGGATATAAAAGTGGATGTACACACATGCATACATACATAAATTACCTACCCACGAATGTACGTATGTATATACATACGCGAGTATGTTCTGTCGTATGGATGTGTGTGCACTTCTGAACTTTGGAAGGAGTGCAGTATCAAATAGTTGTATTGTACAGATGTGTTGTATTGTAAATGTACTTTGTTAACAATGCAATTGGTCAGTTTGGGGGAAATTGACCGGGTGTTGAGTTCAATTCAGGTCAGTAGCCATGGTTTGATAAAGGAGTTGGCACTATCAGTAAGGGTTTTCAGGTAAAGTGTGAGGTTTATTTGAACCAGGTATTCTGTAAACTGTACAGAGGTTTATGAACGTTGGTCAGGGCTGCATAAATATACGATGTACATGTATTATGTAAGTAGTGAAGAGACATATAGATGGTGTTTTTGTAAAGTGTTCAAAATATTGAATGTATGCTGTTCAGTATGAAGTGACTATGAACTGCTGATTACTTAGAAATCATTTGTAAGCTTATCGGTTTTTTTGTACAATAAACGTCACCTTTCTTCTACAGAAAGGTGTGGATTGGATATTATATGCACATAAGATTTTGATTGTATGCAAATAAATAGAAATAGTTAACAGTGTCAGAGTAAAACCACATTTATTTGGTGTGCCATCAATAGGTAACTGCTACCTGGAATTATGCTTTAAATTACCCACAAGCTCCAGATTAGCATATAAATGTAAATTCATGGTTAATTTTCATCATTTTTATAAAAAATTGAGAAAAATCTTCCAAGTGGCATGCTGACCAGTGTCTGTTTTTGCCTACTGACGTTGGTCAGTGCAAGCTTGACCGCTACAGGAAGTGTCTGGTCGTTGTATTGCTCTGGTTATATTTGCACTTCGGTCAAATAATCTTTCAACCCCGAGAACTTGATTCTGACGAGCTTCTATAACAGGTGTTTTACCTTAATTACTTATTAGTTTTTACCTGTTACCTTTACCTATCAGTAGTTTTCATCTCTTTGTTCTTTAAAACCAATTTAAACAAAACTGAAAATTAGTAAATGGTCTTCTTTGTATTACACAGTACTTGCAAACTGTTGCATTCAATCTGCCAAACAGTTTCACAAAAAATTCACGAAAGCTTAGCTGCAAAGAATTGCAGTTCAAATCAATTGCATGCCTGTTAAATTAAGGCAAATTCATCAGGAACGTTGTCCTTACTAGCCACAGAGTTATTACACATTACACAATGAAAACAACTGTGGTGTCTGCAAAAACAAACGTAGACCAATACATACATGTATAAAGTACAATTTCTAGAATGTGTCACCACACCCTGATCTCTGCATGCATTTCAATTTTACACAAAGTGTTTCTAAAAAATGTCAACTCAAAAGAGTGTCCAACAAAGCTGTGGCATATGAGTTTTCTCTTAAAAAAAGACCACTGATCAAGCCCTGTGCATTATCACAGTATTGCTATAGAAGCTTTAAGATATGATCTGTGGAGAAAAGGACTTTGATACGAGAGGATCGGAATGCTGAATTGAGGGAACAGATGACAAGGATCTGTTGACAGGTTATAATTGCAGTGATCATCTGTTTTAGGTTTAGACCAGTGTTCCCTCAAAGTTGAAAGTTCAGTGCGTGGGTTTCTGAACTTGCTGTATGAAACAGTTTTAAAAAAAATATATTGTTTGACCATTTTTTCTGCAGAGTGTGTTAGTTCCCCGAACGGCCGCCACCCGCCGCTAAGCCCTCAAGTCGAAACGAGTCGCTAAGCTATCGACTGCTAGTGACTTCGTTCACGTTAATATTTTGCTTTTTGTTTCAATCGCGGTCTCCGAGTTTCAATTTTTCGTGAAGCCATCATCAGCAGGACAGGAGCAACACTTGCTTATAAGGTACGAATAACAGTGCAACAGACTAACAGTCTAACAATCAGTCGATGTCAGGTCACCAGTTCTTTACTTACTACCTGCCCGAGTGGTGTCTGTAACTTTGGACGACATCATGCAATCGTTTTCATTGAAAATGGCATCAGTTCCTACGGCAAACGTAGCGTTGAAAACATGTTGGCTTCAACGTCTACGGTTGACTAAGTCAGTCGCTAACTCATCAAGTCAGTCAGTAATTCCTCAGTGACTGACTCTAGGGACTAGTGTGTGTAGCCAAAATACTGCCATCCAGCTTAGAGGGAACACCGACCTACATTTGGACCAAAGCAAGAGCTTAGTTTTAGGATGTTCTGATACCAATTGCAATTGAACACTGACGACTAATTAATTTATTCTCATGTAGTGCAAAATGAACAGCAGAAAAATATCAACAATGATTGATTAAGACAAATGAACCAAACACTTCAATCGAAAGTCCAACGATTCGACTTGAACTAATGACATATGACAAAAGATAACACCACTGTGTAAAAATGATGATTACAACGACAAAATGATGTGATGACAATAAAGATGATGATTCCCTCATGATGATATAAGGGAAGCATCATCATCACGATATTCCCTACAAAGACAATCTAATAATACAATGAATTTCATATATAATATAATAATACATAATAATATATAATAAAATAATATAATGAATGATACTGAAAACAATCACAGTGATAATTAAGTCCATACAATGCAAGCGATTTATCATCTAAACATGCCAATTTGGTTAAGAAAACAGTGTGAAGGACTTCAACAATAAAGCTGTACGAGATACACAGAATATCATCTGATAGTATATCATAAACCACAAGTTGTGCTTCGATTAAAAAACTAAATATTTCCTGTTAATTGGATATTATAGTTTTACTTCTAAAAGTATTTTCAGAGAAGTTACCAAACAGTGCGCACATACAAATCTAACACAAACCTTTGCAAGAAACCAGAACAAATTCAGAAAGAAATGTGATGGTGACACCACTTATCAGCTGCACCATGAGAATAGTATACATAAAATCAGGTGTCAATGGCTGAGCAGCCTGCTTACAAATGTGCTTGGAGTAGAAATCCTGTACATTTCATGTGAAAATGGACACGTTCCCTCGAACCAAACAAACTGTGAAGAGGTGTCAAGTTGATCAACAGCTGCCTATTATATCCCAACTCCCCAGTTAAAAATCTAACAAACAGTAAAACTGTGTGTGACAGTAGGACTGGGACTACAGTGGAAACTCCTTATAATGCTACATTTGGTAGCTGCATCAAGTATTATGTTTTAATGAGGTACCGGTCATTTTCGAAAGCTGAATCAAGTTTGGGATTCCTATTGCCAACTGCATCATACCAGAATAATAATATTGTCATTATACTGATGCTTGTTATAACTGCAAAAAAGTATCAGGTCCTGATATATTATAGCAGATAAGCGCTCTTAGTGCATGGCCCGCTACATTGTTTTACCAAAGTACTGCAAAAACAAAGCTTATAATGGTAGACATCTCATTCACACTTGAAAATATTAAGAAAGATAAAAGTTTGAAATTCCAAAAATATTTCTTAGCAGGTTTTGACTGTTAAATTGGCATTTTTGAAAAAATTATTATTATCAGCTGCAGGCAAAAATAGAAACCAACATCACGAGAAATTGAAATACAGTCCGATGTCTCAACTGGATGGAAACAATTCTCCATCCTTGTCTTTGGTCAGCCATGAACAGATTGATAAATATCATTTAAACAATACCTGTCTATGTACAGAATGAAAGGAGCAAAACAATTATTAAGCAGCAACACGTATCTTAAACAAATGCAAGGCAAAATGAACAAAATACACTGGAATTCCTCCAATAACCCTTGAAAGTCTACGGAGTACAGTACCACTTCAAGGTTGAGTACATACATTAGATATTCCTCAAATGGAAGTCATACCAAGTAGCACACTACAATGAGGTTTCAATCGAACATGGTCATCTCCTAAACCTCAATTAAATTTGAGATCTACATGACCCGCAGCGCAATATCAGGAATCGTCTGTTAATCAGTATGGGTGGAAGGAGGTTCCAGTGCATTTTTAAAACTAGAGTATTATCACGAAATTAATGCAACTGTAAATGAAAGGCACTGAATATGACATTTTTATTACATTCTTCAACAGCAAATTGTGGTTAAAATAGTGGCTAGAATAAAAGATGAGTCATAACACAACAAAACAATGACATTCAGAAACAACTCATTCTCTAACACCAGTAAATATAACCACAGGTAGTTATAATTAAATCTTAAAAATTCCAGCTTGTTGCAGAACGTAATTACATTCTCAACCACACACAGAAATGCTAACAGAAAGGCACCAATTACCTTAATCTTGAAATTATAATAGCCAGCATGCTTACAGACATAATTATATTATAATAACAGCAATAATATTTTAACAATAATAATATAAATAACATTTTCACACCAGCTGGATTTTGTAAATTTTTTTGCACTTTGGGTTAAAAAATAATAAATCTACATTAAATTGCATAACCATAATTACACCACCACCAAAGACTTCAAAGGCACTGTTTATTTCCTCTCCCTCGCCATCTCGTCTTCCCACCGACAGTGTACGGTCAGTGTACTCATTACAGCTGAGTTGGCTTGGGGTGCAGGTGGAGCAGAAATCTCGAAACAAATTTCTGCCCTTGCGGGGATTTGACCCCTGACCTCTTGATTGGCAGTCAAGCATGCCAACCACAACACTATCTCTTTGAAGTAACATCCAAAGTGCTCCAACCGAAGAAGGAAGCCTATTGATCACTCCATATGTTATCCTTAGCTATGACCACACCAGAGCCAAAAATAAATGGGATCAGTTGAATCAAAAGGGAATCTTACGCGTGTGCTTTTGTCAAAACGTGCAATACTGCTTATTGCAGTGTAGCATAAGCTTTGGTCAAAATCTGTAATATCACACAATGCCACTCGTGTCAACATTCTAGTACTTCCCAAGAACAAAACTGGAACCATCAATACGAAATATCGTTCAGTACGAAATAGAAGCTTCATTTCTTAGCCTCATCAAATGAGAGCAGGTGGCCAGTCCTCTCCCTTGCCTAGATACTGGGAAATATTTCTAGGCAGGCAAAAAGGCTGCAAAAACAGCAATTAGTTACTACCACTACTAAACAAATACTATTATGCCAGTTTTCAATAATCACAGCACACTATTTTGGTTGCTGGTTAAAAACAAAATTCAGTTAAATACGAGACTGGTTAAAGCAAATATCTGCACCAGTTTTGGACAGCCATCATCAGTTAGTCTTTCTGTCTCAGGCATGATTGGTCCACTTAAAGCACATTGGTCAGATCTGAATATTTAACAAGTCATTGTCGTAGACGGTTCAACGAGTCAGTTGGACAGGAAACGAGAACGGAAAAATCCGTTCGCATGCTCCTGGCACTGGGTCCATCCACCAAATATCACGGAATAATAATAATTACTAGAGAACGTCCGTTAGTTAAGCACTCGGGACTTTGCGTCTCAAGACGTCTTATACGGCAGATTCTGTTCCGTCGTTGAACAAAGACTGAACGATCGGAGAAGCCATTCGAGGATTATCAGCGCCATCTGCAGAGCGCTGGTTCTTTGTGACGTTGAAAACGATCGCACCATCCGGACGTTTATCTGAAATATAAACACAACTTTTCATGTTGCTTTCTTGTTTATCCACTGCATCTGTCTCTCTGTCTCAGTGGACTGAACTTGCTTCAGACCTGACTGTGGCTTGGTTTTAGCGTATATATGTGCATGCCTTGAGTGTTAGAACCAGCACTACTAGAGTTGCTAAACTTAACCAATAACAACAGTACTAATAATAATATTAATAATAATTACAGTAGTTGTAATAATAGTATAATAATAATAGTAACAATAACAGTAATAACAAATATGAACAGTAGTAATAGTAGTATTGTATGGTATTGTATCTGACCATTTATAAAGCACCTCTGACAGTATTCGCTATTCAGAGGTGCTCCTGGCATGAAAGATCCAGTGAAGAGAAAGTGGTTTTAAGGCAGCGGAATCAGGCACTTGGGCCACCAGCTAATACAGAGGCACATGTCAATGGAGGGAGTTGATTCCAACGTAGTAATAATATAATAATAATATGCAAAAGCACCGTTATACAAGGTAAGGCTTGATGGTTACGTGCCTCTATCAACATTAGCTTTCAAAGCAACACTCATATATTATCATCTATGCTTGAAAAGCAGCAGGAAAATTACCATGACTGCTCGGATCTCACCTGGAGCTGTTTAATGAGTTATGCAAATACATATGCATACAAGCACAGATGATACATATGTATGTATATGCATCCATGCAGATTTCAATACCACCTGTCAAATCAGAACTTGCTCTTAGTAACTTCGAGCACAGACTGGTTTTATTTCAAAGTGGCAGTCGACTGACATTTAGTGATTTACAGTTCAGTCACACCTCATTAGTTTCTGTTATTTCAAACTACACCTGAACCCTCTTCACAACACAAATTATTATAACAAGAATCTGAAGACAACATTGCCAGCAGCAGGGATCAAACATTTATTCTGCTCTAGAACTGGACTTCATGACAACTTTCTTGCAGCATGGTGCGTATTATGGGACCAAACAGCATCACAGTGATGTTCCAGTGTATAGATAAAATGGCTCAAAATAATAGGTTTGGTAAAACTAGAAACAAAAATACACGAAAACAGACGTACGAGCATTCTGAAAAGCAACGCTGTCGAGGTTACCGTAAACACCCGTTGAGAGATTTTCAGGTTGTGGAGTTTCCTCAGATGTCTGTCTGTCAACTACATCCTACAGGAACAACAGTTTCACAATTACTGTTCAGACACTACTGTTCTACTTGATTTACTATCCATTGAAACATTTGTGTCTTTTAACAGCTGGCCTAACACTCAGAAGCACATAAACAATGCAAGCTTCACTCAGTTGCCTAAAGGCCAAGAAAAAGTAAACCAAGGACTGTCTCCTTGCTTGTAAATAATAATCAAAATGAAAGTTATCATACAGAGAGAACTGGTGTACAGCACTACATCCAAAATTCAAATTGAAACCGTTTTACTGCGCAAATAACAAAATAATCGATAGTATGGTTCGTTCGAAACAATGTACACTGGAAACTCCTTACAACATGTATCATTAACACACAAAATCTTATATAACATGGTAAATATACCATGGTCTGAAACATGGACAGAAAATTAGTTCTGCTATAGAAAGGTTGTAACATGACCTTGTTATAAAGTGGCACTTGATATGGCTTGATAAGTGTTATAACAACTCTCTTCGGTAATACAAGGCATCCAAAGGTGAAACCAATTTAAGCAAAACATGTCCTGCTAACAGGGTCACCAAATCTTGTGTAACATATTTCAAGATGACATTTTCACAATCACACATTACATTGGTCTTCACTGACTGTGCAAGACCAGTGCTTTACTAAACTGCTTTCCCAAAAGACAACAGCCGCACAAGGCCAACAAGTAAAGTGTGAACACAGCAAGCATTAAGAAATGCTGTATACGTTAATGAAACATTGCTGTTACCAAAGCAATGGTCTTACAGTTCACTTTGCCATTCAACTTAACGAGAATTTAGTAAAACTTAATCGTAAACACTGGTTTGTATGTTTTATGATGTGGGTTAGCGCTTGTGGACTAGCATGGTTGGACCTTGTTATATGGACGCTACGGGATATAAGCGCATTTGGCCTAATTTCTGCAAGGTGTTTGCATGTCTTATCTTATCTTATACGGTCGTTTACGGTTATTTATAAAGTGTATTATTGGTTAAATCACTGTACAAGAACTGCAGTGTAGAACAAAATATTGACCCTTTCAACACGATCCCTTTAATGCACAGCTTTGTTCAAACGCTGTACCCTACGACATGTACCCCAATTACTTCATGCTAATGGGTTCATCCTGTAATAATTTACTTGACCATCAAACTGGTTAACTACAGCTGGAGAAGTCTTAAACACGATCAGATTTAAAATGGTCAACACACCGACAATCGAATGGGCAGCAACTCCTCCACAACCAAGGACGGAAAAAGGCCAAATGTTCCATTCAGCTCTCCCTCCCACCATCCGTCATCCACCCCGTCATGTTCTGTTGATATAATCCGGATCAGCTGGCCTTCCTGGAAGCTCAGCTCCTCTTCACAGGTCGCTTCATAGTCAAATAAAGCTCTCGCCCATCGTTCAGCTACGCAAAGTCACACCAGACAGTAGCTTGAAATGTAATGTAAATGTAAATGCAATGTAAATGTGAATCTACAAATATTTCTCAGTGTCACAGAACTACTAATACATGGTATCATGACAAATGGTTCACTGACAAATGGTTCACGACAAATGGTTCACGATCTACCAGCTTCTAGTTTGAGCTCTATTTTCATCGCTCATCCAGCTTCTAGTCTGAGCTATATTTTCATCGCTCATCCAGCTTCTAGTCTGAGCTATATTTTCATCGACCATCCAACTTCTAGTCTGAGTTCTAGTTTCATCGTCATCCAGCTTCTAGTTTGAGCTATATTTTGATAAACCCGGGTTTCAGCGGAAATTATTTCGCATTATTTATACTGCTTCAGCGATGAAAACATGTCATAGTAAAATTCAAACTAAAAGCTGGATGATAGATGAAAATATAGCTCAAACTAGCTGGAAGATCATGAGAGGTAGCGACCCATTTGTCGTGAACCATTTGTTGGTGAACCATTTGTCGGTGAACCACTTATCGTGAACCATTTGCCATGGAACCATAATACACAGTTCAATGACTATGTTCTATCTAAACTATACAGGTAATTTTCCAGAGAATTTACCAGACCAACCATATAAATCATTACCAGCTCGTCTCACAGTTTATACAACGAAGATCGCTTCTCCATCTTCACGATATTTAGTTATTCCATCAAAGGAATGTTACCTCAGTAGATGAGCATTAATCCAAATAGCTGATAATCTGCAGATATTCAAGTATTTAAATCGCAATTAAATCCTGATCGTCTATAACAGTCTTTTTTGATGAAAATGATTGTTTTCTCCCATCCATTGAGTTTAAACTACCTTCGAATCAATCGCTATGGCAACAGTCATCCATTCAACCTCCGCTTGTATACTGACGAATCATTAACTACTATTTTTATTGCGCCATTTTCATTAAGTTCTAAGTGCCATAATAAATTAGCTAGCTTATACTAAATTAATAAAATAATAATATCAAACAAGACATATGATAACTGAGTGAATGCTATGATTAACTTTGCACTTGGATTCATAATTTCATTTCATGAACACAATGACAGAATTTTGCAGCAACTTTGCAGCAAGCAACAAAGATTTCAATCCTGGAAACTCATATCTGAGAACAGAGGCAAGGAGCTCCAAAGCCTCACAAACGATGTGCATTATCGCAAACAAATTCTAATGCACACGAAATGCAGAAATTTTCGGTAAACAAATGAAATCCAAGTCGACTAACCAGCGCCTGAAACCTCAGCGTACATGGGATTCTGGGCCATTTTGGCTGGATGGATGACATTCATCATAGAGTTGTTGACCGCATACGGCGCTATCAATTTGTCCTGAGGTTCAATCACATTCATCTTAGGGTTGTTTACAGCATAAGGAACCAACGTTCCATCGTCCACATTTTCTTCGTTAACGTCAATAGTTCCACTGTCTGCAGCTGGATTCCAGACTCGAATATAATTTTCTGGAACAAGTCCCTCAACTTCCTGGCCATTTCTAGCCTGTGTTCAGAAAGAAATAAGACAAGTAATATAATAATATATAGGATGGCTAAGAATCCTTCAAAAAATATTGTCTATAGCAATAACAATACTTCATTATAAATGCATTACCAATATCAATACCACTATTATTTCTTCAAAGTATTGCAATACTTTCACCAATACTTTTTGGCAGGCAGAGTAAATTAATCTATTTCCTCCATACCCTGCACGCATGCATACGCACCCACATACAAACCTTATCCAGCAGCAATGAAACATAAACCACATGTGGTACTATTGAAATGGTACCAAGGATCACTGATTTAGGAGCTAGAAACTATTGGTGATAAACAAGCGATACCAACCATACATAACTATTGCAAGACTTGCTGCAATACAGCAAAAATATTTCTTATAATAAGTGACAGTTATACTATATTGCTCTATTGAACAGCAGTCACTTAAGCTAGCTTAAGAGGTCATGTATATGAAGTGTTACTGACTTCATTAATATATAAAAAAAACACAGATAAACACATAAAGTATATAGCTCCCAGCAATCATTGCAAGCATCATGTACTTGTAGAAAGAGATAATTTATGTAGCACATTTTACCCGCATCCAGCCATCTCCATCTCCTTGGCCAAGCAACACCAGATTCTCATTCTCATGTATTGTCAACTCATCCTCATTGGCAGCCTTAAAACACAGCAACACAGACCGTATCATGTTATGACATACCAGTACACAGTCTAAAATAGCAGAAAAACACATGTCTCATCATGTTAAAACATAAGCAGTCTATAAAGCCAAATTCTAACATGTGGCATAACACATGCAGTCTAAAACTCCAGAATAACATGTCTCATCGTTTTAATACACAAGTTCTGCATCAAAAATATGTCATGAAGCACAAGAACTGTTCTAATCAACAAAATTCACAGCTAAAAAGACTTGAGGGACCTCAAATCTAAGAGAACAGCCAGGTGGTTACACGCAAGCAGAAACAGAAATTTTAAATCCTTAGAATTTAGAAGGACATGGGAAAGAACAAAAACCGCCAGCACGAAGCTCGTTGATTTAATCGCCTCACCAAAAGTTATCTTCTGGCAGAAACTTCACTGTCTGCAAAAAGTACTGCTATCAAGTATCACAGCTGTAAGGGGAAAAAAGTATCTGTGATAAACAAGCATGTATAAAAAATTGAAAACTGTTGCAATATAGGATGCAATCCTGAAAAGTGTATGCCTAGAGAAAGTGATACAATATTGCGATATTAACAGCCCTGTCTACTGGAGAATTCCACTCAAAGTAAGTGGTGTTGCATCTACCTCGTAGTCGTAAACCGCCACACACCATAGCGGGTAGATCATGTCCTTTCTATCGGGTGACGTAGCAATGTCGCCACCACAAATGAGGTGATCTCCAACTTGTGCATACATATTGGCAACTTTATCATCAACCGAGTCAGTGTGTGCTAACTGCACAGCTGAATCCCCCTGTCAAAGAAACATTTACATACAGACTATATCACTTGTCATTAGCATACAAATTATCATCAAGTCAAGGTATTGTTTCTGCAAAGAAAATGATGTAATTAAATGGATGTATGTATGTGCGCATGTATAAACCTATACAGTGCAGACACATTTACATGCAGTCTAAGTTAGTAACCAAAGTCACTATGACCACGTGTTTCACGAACGGGGGGGGGGGGGGGGGAAGAGGGCCATAGCAAAATACAGTAGTGTATGATTTAACTAATTCCTAGCGTGGCTATAAAGTTCGAAGACTGGTGTGTGAAAGCACTTGCACTGTAGACGATGTTGTCAAATTACCTGGACAGGTCAGTGCTCTCTGGTTCTGGACAGGCCAGTGGTCTCTGATTAGGGGCAACTGCGATTGTGATTTTATGCCAGGCACTTGATGTTTATGGCCACATCTATAACTAATGTTCTAACCATTATTCCAAAGTGTGACACCTGCATAGAACTGCCAATCATATCCTTAAACAACTGTTGTCATCTTGGCTAAGACAGCAGCTAAGACTCTGCTAATGTTAAGTAGGATTTCACCAGAAGGAACATTTTGCCAAACTAAAGCCTCTTCACCTGTTTTCGCTTCACTTCTTCGACACTAAGCAGTCCAGGAATTCCGAACATCGTGTCTGTACTATCAGCTCCGGATGGGAATCCTTTGGTCGGGCTCTACATGTCTGCGGGAGCTCACCAGTGGTAGCTCTTCTAGTTATCCGAGCACTGTTCACTTATTGATTACCTTTTTATTCCTTATGACTTTAACATAATTAAGTTGGTGTAGGCAGCACTTTTATGTGGTACTGAAAAGTAAGTGTCCACATACATACATACATACATACATACCAACATACATACATACATATATACATACATACAACTTTGTCTAGTCATGACTCATGCATATCTCCAGGTCTTACCCTGACCAAGCAGTTACAAGTGTACAATTAAATCTTGGTCAGACCTTAGTTGCACCAGTTGTGGCACTTTCTTCACAGTTCTCATCTTCCTCCATGGCTGTATCAGCGTTTGCGCTGTTCAACCAGACGTCGACTTCAACACCTCCTTCTCGCAAAGCCTCTATTCGCGCTTCTGCCTTCGCCTTTCCTGTCTGCAAAAAAACCAAACACTTTGACAATTAAAATTCGTTTCCCAGAAAAATGCTGCTTTTTGACCAGTTATATTTATGATATCAGTTTTGCATTTAAGTCTATATTTACATTATTCAAGGTGCACAACAGGGTAGCAGTAAGCATGCTGGACTGTCAACCCGGAGGTCTGGTTCAAATCTAGGCTTCAGTTGCACCCCTAGGGAACTCAAAGTTGAGTACAGTGACCATTGGTTGGTAGATCAGACAGTCAGGCTAAGAAAATGAAATCGATAACATTTCGTACTGATGGAGGCCTCTCGGAGTTACGATAAGAGATGCTCTTCTTATATTATTTTTTCCTTCCTGTATTTTTTCCAAACAATTTAAAACATTTCATCCTTAGATTTGCCATTTTGTTACTATAACTAAATATTTCATAATTGTGTATTGACCCTATTTTCACCTATTTTAGTGCAAATACAATTCTGTCCAGAGATTTTACATCCTTGTGCTATGTTGCTATGCGTTTCATACTATAATTTTTATTTCAAATTTGGATTTGTTCAAATTCACCTCTGAAATGCTATATCACAACATTTTATACACTTTATCAAGCTATTTGACACACTTTATCATGACATTTTGCAAACGGTTTCACGATCTTCTTCAGTAGGTTAATTCTTCAGGATAAACTAAAGAACACACTGACATGGAACTAGTGGTCACACTTACTTCAGCCAATCTCAGGTTACATCTCTCTTCTTCCAGTTTTATTTCAGATGCAGCAAACGTTGGACTGACTAAAAATTCCATCGAGGAGCTGATAGCCTTCAAACACAACAAAGACGGAGAAATTTTCATTAAACAAACACAAACCCTCGTACAGTCACACAGCGCAAGTAAACGATTCTCTACTTGAAATATGACGAGCAAACTAGATTATAAATTTCGTGAAACATAAACATTGTAAACTACACTTTAAGCAAAACGGATCTTAAACACTTTAACGATGAGCTGTATTGGTTTCCCAGTCGCTTTTAGTACACTCTCATCGTTAAAGTGTTAAAGGTGCTGTGTGTAAAGAAATCCCTAACAACTTTCCACCACATGAAAATCCTCCGTTTCATTCCAGTACTCCGCACCAAACAACTGGTGATGTCATAGATTGAAGACATCAATTAGCTGTGGGCTAAACTATTGTTTGACCAGTTATTGAAGTAGACAATAATACAAATGTATTTTTTTATATTGCCCTCCTTACAAAGTTCAGAAGTGCACACGACCATACGATGTCGCTGGGTCGCTATGCAGCAGCAGGAGGCGGATATGAACCTGCAACCCTCCGGTTACAATGCGCCGAACATACCACTACACCACCGCGTCCCCTATGGACAGTGGCACGTGGAACAAGATCATCTGTAGCCAACCCTCAGCTCGACGATGGTTAACAAGACACGAAGGCATACTATCATGACAAATAAAAGATCAGAAAATTGACCTACTGTATTTCTAGTCTGTGCCATTCCTCTCTCTCAATGGCAGATTTCAACCAAGTTCAAACCAAACTTAAGTCCAACAATCAGTGAATGATGCCTTCTGAGTAATTGCTGTGGTGTTACAGATTAGATTTGATCAGATTAAACAAACGAACAAGACCTCACCACTGCAGCTGGGTGCAACTCACTAGAACAAAATATTATGAATCGAATCCTCAGTCGTCCAACCGTACCTTGTTTTTCTCTTCTTTAAGCAAGCTCATCGTCTTCGTGGTTTTGCGTATCGTTCGATTTTCTCGTGCAATTTTTGTGGCCCATTTTCTTGCTTCGCGATCAAGGTCAATGTCAGCCTGGTGATCCTTACTCACATGTGTCACCTATTCAACACCAGCAGACAGCACTTATGAGTTTCTTCAAGGTACAACCAAGGTTTTAGGTCTTTCAAGACAAAGTGTCTGCAAAAATTGTTGGATAGTTGATACATTGGCAACATTCATAGATTAAATACTAGTAGCACAATAATGAAACAAATGGTCTTTCATCTCTTCATACTCACATTGCAGTGCATAAAACTGGTAACCTCTCCCTTGCATTTAAGATGTTAATCAGTTCGACTATAAATTTAAGAAGTTTTTAAAAGTTTACAGCTCACTTCAATCACCTTGACAGCTCAGCCAAGTTGCATGCATTTTTACACAAGTATGTGTGTATCAAGACACTTTATGTAGCACCTTTATGTTCCACACAAGAGCACAAATAGTATTTACTATGCCATAGACATTTATGATAATCTTATAAACGCATGACAGGCTTGCAAAATCAACTACAAATTCCTTATCAAATGCCTCATTATAACAAAAATTCTGATAAAGTATGGTCATGGCTTCAACTGGTGACTGACTAACTGTGCCTCGGACACAGTGCCTCAGATACAGTGTCTTGAATACCGTGCCTCGGATACAGTGCCTTGGATACTGTGCCTTGGATACTGTGCCTCGGAAATGAACTTCTGTTGGACTTTGTGTGCGTCAAGTGTTTCCATAATAACAAGAATAATACATGGTTTCCAAAGGCGTTACTTATAAGGAGGCTACAATGTTTCTTCAACAAAGCCATGTCTCTAATAGAAAGCTTACAGGATCATCGTCCTGAGGCACAAATGGATACTGCAACGTTTCAGTTAAAACAGGATTCTCCTTCATAAAACACTCCGTGTTGTATTGACGTGAAATCTAAAACCAACACAAACAAGTCATTTTTACAATCGTAACAGTGTTACCTATTATACTGCAATCTGATATACCACTAATTTATTTTATCATAAAATAATGTTAAAAGCAAATTACAGCAATACTATGCAACTTATTTATTGCATCATTTAACTGTATATTTATGTTGCACTTTTTGAAAAGGCAACATTGTAAAGCATCCTAGAAGTAGCTTGCTACTGACAAAGCTACATAAATTGTCGTAATAACAATTACATTTACACTGAGTGTGTTTACAGTCACCAAAGCTGTGCACATATCGATTCATCTGAGTAAGCAAGATTATTTGCAGCAGTGACCAACAAGAATTGTTTCAGTATACATCAACATACTACATAGACCTACATACAGCATACCCGAGACAGAAGTCTAAACTATTATAAATTCAAAACTTATATGTCCCAGTTTGTTTAAAGTGAATGAAGTTTCTAGCTGTTTGGCTTCAATGAGCACCTCTGAACTTTTAAAGGGGTCATATTTCAGTTGCGTTTTTATCATTTGCTCAACCAGTCTACTTTCTGACAATGGGTTATGATACCCAATGTCAGATCTGGTTTTAAAACAGTCTTAAATATTTCAAAACAATTTCATATTTGATATATACAATCTCAAAATAAAAGGGATAAAGCAGAGTCTGAATGATCAAATGGCAAAGAAAACAAATGTGGAGATCATACAGTCACACTGTTAATCTGTACTGATGCACAGTTCATACACTCAATGTTTTAGTATAAAAAAGAGCTCGGGGAGGGGTAGACAATTTTACAGATTGCCTAACTTACACGAACACAGCTAATGTTTTTAATATGTGGCACACACAACAACTGACGATTCATGAGATACTGTAGATCCTGATCCCCCAAACATCTTGTCAGTTACTTACTTAGAAGAAGATCTAGGGGGTCAAACCCCGTCCACTCCCCCAACAACTAAAACACTGAGTACACTGTTAGAGAAACTTTCCACATAGGACATAATACACAATTAGATGTAGAAGAAGAACTGAATATGTCATTACTTGCAATTAGCAAAGACTATGTAATCAGGAATGAATAAGCAGCTAACAGTAAACACACAGTAACGGATGAATAAGCAGCTAGGACAGAAATTGCAATCAGGAATAAATATATCAATAATTGATAAGGACTGCATAAGTGGGCAAAACTGAATATAGTCAGCAGTCAACATGCAATTAGGGATGAGTGTACAGTCATCAGAGAATTTACCATTAGTTGCTAGAAATGAAAATATCTGTCAGTGCAACATGGTATATTTGTCTATGCGACCTGGTAGATTCATTCATTCATTCATTCTGGAAATTTATATAGCGCTTCTTCAAGAGACCTACTCAGAGGCGCTCCCAGCCCAGCCACGGCTGGGCTGGGAGCACCATCTGTGCGACATGGTATAACGGTCTGTGCAACATGGTAGTCTACTTGGTGTGTACACTACTAGAGTACTGTATTGAGCAGCGTATTCAGCTTGTAATCCGACGACTGTGAGTTTGAGGCTGCTGGTTGGATTCTGTATGATGATCCTGGACAAGTAGTTTGTGCATGCTTGTTTCTGTCACCAAGCAGTATAATTTGGTACCAGGGTAAGCATTGCAGGTCTTGTGATGCACCTGCCCCATGACCAGGACCATGGCATTCATCTTTTCCCAGCTCACGTGTCAAAGAGCAGGAAATGAACACCTCCCTTGCGTCATACTTCGAAAATGGGAACTTCTCTTTTAAACTTACTGAAAATCTGCACGTAGCAGTGAAAATATAATTTATCTTATAATAAATCTTAGGGAAACCATGTCCTATTTAAGGAAATGATGTGGTTGACTTTATAAAACGATGTCGTTGACTTGCCTTGTTGACGTCTGTGGCAACACGGCCAAAGCACTGAGACACAGCTGAGCTGCACTGGAGTTCAGTCGCCGTAAAAAGCGTCAGGAAGTGTTTCCAGACGTCAAAGTATTCACCATCCAGAACCTGACCAGAAGAATCACACAGTGCAATTTACATCTAACTTCCTGCAGTATTTATGTACAAGCGTACATGCATACATTTAGTGGAAGACTGAACACTCCAGAAGGTAGGTCCAATGCATAAGTAAGTAAGATGTGCTTGCAACTATCCTACAGGAACTGAGGACCAGAAGGGCAGCAGAAGGTCTTCATAGTCTGGAGAAAACATGCAAAGATTTTGAACCCAGCTGGCCTGAAACAGAAATATAGAGCTCTCTGGTGTATTTCTAAGCTGCCAGCAACCATCCAGGCTCATCCCATGAAGAGGTCCTTGAATGTTATCCAACAGCCAGTTCAGCACATGATGTACATAGTTCTAAACATCCAAGAATTTTGGCAACAATTCAAGTAGTATACCCAAAGCATGGACCAGCTGAGTGGTTAGAGTGCTCACCCGTAACACACAGAGTATGGGTTCGAGCCTTCCCTGACACAGTTGCTGTGTGTAGGGACCGTGAGAAAGTTCTTTACTCACAAACTGAGGCGCTCAAAACACAGCTCTCGAGAAAGGCGATTCCAGCTGGTAGGTCCATCATAGGCAAAGCTTCTGGACTGAGCTGTAGCAGTGCAAGTGAGGGACAGTCAGGAGTCCAAGGACAGCCGACAGAAGGATGCCATGGACACCGAAATGCTGAAGTCCCGAGGGTATGATGGAGCAGATCCAACAGTCCTGATCTTAAACTGAATACGCATTACACTGAATAATAATAATAATAGTAGTAATATAATAAACACCTGGAGCTTTTATGATTACTATTATTGTTACAAAGTACTACCATTAATATCATTATTACTAAGTTAAAATGAAGTTAAAATCGTCATTTGCCTTACCTGTATTAGATCTGGTATGTCAACTGCATGATATCGGTCGAGGTGAGCGTTAGCAGCTCTGAGGTTCAGTATGTATTCATTTCTGGCAGCTGTAGACTTCACTTCACAAGCCTCCACTCTGGCATTCATCTGTTCATGAAAACAAGCATAAATCAAGCACCATGCGTAATTAATTAGTTCATAGTCACCAATCAAATCATATCATATCAAACCAGTGACTTATATGAAGGGAAAGGGGAGAGGAAATGTGAAGGGACGGGGAGAGGCAGATATGTGGAAAGGAGGGACATATTGCTGAACTCATGCACAGATGTTCTGTATAGGATAGGCTAGTAACTGAATAAAGCATACTTGTAAAAATTAATTAGTAACACTCAACTAATTCCTATAGTTCTTACAATTTAGCAGTGATATAAAAAATATATGATAATAATAGCAAACCGAACTATATATTTTCTGTCATGCAAAACATCAGTGAAATGTAGTCATTTGAGATATCAGAACAAAATGCCCCTATACTATTTAATCCTCAGGCACTGCTACCATTTGGGATGAAAAATTAATAATAATATGCTGATAATGATTCAAGACTTGCCAATTGTATCGACACCAGTATATCTGCAAGAAGCATTTCAATACCATCGCATCAAGAGGGACACAGCTGCACACTCCAAAACTCTATTTGCTCAATATCTCAGTTGCCAAATTTATTTTTTAATGCATACTTTCATAACAGGCAAAAGAAACAATATTTATACTGAAAACAACCACCAAGTTCAGTTACATTTACTTTCCCAACCATATCGATGCCAATCACAATTACGTCATTAGCTCATAGCTTTATCATGCATATACCCTAGTTATGAAAGTGGAGCAGGGAAAGCAACGGTTCAGCTACTGCGCTTGTAATCATACTGATCATGTTAATTACAACATACAACTAAACGGACACTGCTTTTATAAATGGCAACTAATACCTACAGTGACCAGCAGTGTTCATCAATATCAACTCAAAAATAAAAGCATTTGAAGCTCAGTAACCTTTGAACTTTGTTGCTGTAGTTTTGCCAGTGATGTGAATCTGCCAATCGCTTTGTTTTTTACCCTGAAAGAAACAAGATTTGAACATGAAAAATCTTACCATAGAAAAATTCACGATTTAAACGAGAAAAAATTCAGTAAACGGGAGCAGATGTCGATATGAGTGAAATAACCCTAATTATCATGCGAAAAACACTACCACAGCCAGGCCAAAAAGAGGCCAATAGATTCCTGCACAGATAAAGCAAAATTAAAACTACATGGTACTTCAGGATTGGTGTTATAATAACGTGTCTACGACGAATTTCTCACAAAAGCAGGCATTTCTATCAAAAGGAGCTACAAAAATATGTAAATAAAATAAAGTGTTATATGGAGTCAGAGGTGTATTTGCTAGAGTCAGAGGTGTATTTGTTACTTGTTGCTGGCATTGGTTGCTTTGACTCGAGCGTCGTACGCTATGTGCTCCTCTTCACGGTAGACTTTCTGCGACTTATTCATCTCTTGAAGTGACAGCAATATGTCCTTTTGCAGGCTGTTCAACTCTTCAAAAACCTGCAAAATTAATAGAAATATACAAAAATATTCAACAGTACTTACAGAATATCAGAAGTAACAAAGGCAAATTTTATCTCAGCGTGAATAAGCTTGTAACGCACAGCAACTCACTCATTAAAAACAGCAAAGACCACAATTTATTAGCCCATATTACATCAAAAACACATAAATGGCCTAAAATTATATCCTGTAATATATTTTAGCTAAGTTTCACTTTTCATTCTGTAGGTTATGTACATAAATCAATCATTTCCAAGGTTAAGATTTTTACTATCTGTTTAAACCATAGTGCGACCGTACGTTACTTACCAGAATAACGTACGCGTACCATACGTACGTTATCGAAAAAATAACATACGCGTACTGTACACATACGTTAAAATTGCGACAAGTTTATCTGACCATTCACAAAGAACCTCAATATAACTATCGTCTTATTTTAACGTACGCGTACCGTAGGCCTACGTGTACGTCAAAAATTATGTTTAGCTCTACAGTATTAATCTTCCCATACGCAGGCCTAGTTAATTACAAACGGCACGGAAATTTTGTATTACCAATAAAATGACCACTGGCACTGACCATCCTTTAAAGTATGCCATAAAATCTTAATTATCTTCATATTATACATTAGACAGAATATTAGCAATTTGGAATTAAAAAGTTTAAAAGTCGAGATCAATGAACAGTCACAGCTGACTGATGTAATGGTTAAAATTGTTTACGACCATCAATCACCAACTATTATTGACTTTTCATGTGCATAATGTTATGTATTTTATTTTCGTCATGAACCGATGTGAACGTACAGTAACGTACGACATAACGTATGTGTACCGTACGTACGTTATAGAAAAATAATAACGTACGTACCGTACATACGGTCGCACCTTGGTTTAAACTTAAACATAAACTGTTCTTCATTGCCAACAGTGCTGCTTGTAAATTGGTGGCCCTATTTAATCGGAACTTGGTTCCTTCTGGCTCTGCCATTTTTTCCCCAATACCCTGCTTATATTTCATGTCTAACTGTATTTCTTTTGTTGTTTTGTATCAAAAAAGGAAGATGAATAAATGAATAAATGAAAAATTTGTTAAAATCATTTTTTTTACAATGCACAGCAGTGTCAAAATAAGTCTTAAGACAGGAAAACATCTACTACCCACTGCACTTAGTGTTTCTGCAAATTCATATAGCACCTTTTATGAACTTCTCTACCTAACCTTGACTTACTTTGATGTAACTGGATACAAGCAACATGGGAAAAATCTACTTCTTTTACCCAAGTCAAGAATTGCTAAAGAACGAATGGAACGAAAGGAAACAATGAATTGCAGGACTGTTTGTTTACTTCTCCAAAGTGGCGACTAACACAGATAATTGTGAATTAGTTACTAGCAGCAGACGGGTTGCCCAAGGTTGTCAAACTGCAAAGATGAACCTTCAACATATGTTGCTCAATCACTAACCAACTATTAATCCAAAAAGTTATGATTACCAGCTTAATTAGTATGTGGCCAGTTACATCATATGTGATGCTTAACATGGTGTTACAAGTTGTTTATCTTAGTAAGCAGGTGATTTAGAAGATTTTACAAAGGATTGATCATCCGTAACTTCAGAGTTCCTAGCATTATTTCAATGATGAATTATTGTAAATATGCAATTACACAGAGCCAATAACATCCTTACCGTTCGTTAAAAATCAACCTTACATAATTTTCACCTTCGCCTGATTATCACTACTCAACAACAGGAGCAACATCATAAACAACAATGACAACAAAAACACCATTGTTTTCCTAATGCATTCCTAACGTTTTTCCTTCTCAAAGTATACCAGAGTCTCATTACAAAACGTTTCATTATAACATGAACTTTGCCATAACGCAGTCAGAGATATGGATTCCAAATTTAGTTCAGCTTTAGAAAATGAAAATGATCATATTATAACATAACCTTGTAATAAATCTGTGGTTCTATACATGACTCCCCAAAACAGCATATTCACGAGTCTCTGTTGTGAATGTAAGAACAGTATGTTCTGGTGTGGTACTAAGAAGCCTTGATGCAGTCCAAAGAGCAGGCATAACTTCAAAGCACTCCCTGTCTGTATGTGTGTATTCATCAGGTTATTTATATAGCACCATTTATCAGCTCTTTCAAAGGTGCTGGGATTGGATGATAAATAAATAGATTTCGTAATGCTGTGATGTCTGTCCGTCGATCGCTTACCAGTTTCGCAATCTGGCTTCGATTTGCTCGGACTTGTTTACACTGCTCTGAGATTTTCTGAATGTAGGTTTCGGCAGCTGCCAGTCGCACCATGGCAACGTTTCTTGTCTCGTCGAGAACATTTTTCCATACCTCCAGTAAAGTCCTGGAAAAGACAGAGATACAGAAGCACCATAACAGTCCAGACGCATACATACTACAACCATATTTTTTATTGTTTATACCATTGTACAAAGGACAGAGCATTAATCAGTTACATACAAACATTAGAAATCACACAGCACAAACAAAAGGAGAAACCAAAAGGGACCAACGTCCCGCTACTTAGGGCCCCATGCATCATCCAACGTCCCGCTACTTAGGGCCCCCATGCAGCATCCAACGTCCCGCTACTTAGGGCCCCCATGCATCATCCTGTAATATACGCAATTTGTTGTTAGTTGATGAAGCATTTTTTATGGCATATTAGGTACGTACAGCATTTGTGAAAGAAAAAGTACAAGATAAAGAACAAGAGGATGTACATGTAATACATATGGATGTATACAGAGATAGCCAGCTTCACAGATATAATGGGTTCATATATACAGCATGTTTACATACCAGGGTACACACCTGCATACACAAGCAACTATAACTGAATATATGTATAATGCATTTAATCCCTTATACATGTAAACTGGCCTTTAATTTTTAATAATTTATTCGAAAGCACTCTTCATGTATGTAATGTAAGTAAATTTTAATGTGAAGCAGGGATGAACCTGCACCAGGAACCAATATGGCCGAGGTCTTTGTGTATCCTATTTCTTGGTAACTGAAAGTCTGCTCCTTTGCCTGACTAAACATGCTTGCCTCTTTGTCTGATTGAGGAAGGTAAGCTTTGTTTGTAAAGTGTTTTAGGATTGCAATTCATATTCTCTGAATGGATATAACTAAGAAAAAAATGCTTCGTTTAGAATTACTTTGGAATGAAAGATTTAATCTATTTTTTCGATTTACTTAAACCCGGTGTACAGCTATCAAACAGGACAATCATGAATTGCAATGTTATTCACAGGACTGGAGTAAATTATAGAAAAAGCACAACACCAGGCGCAGCCCCTAAACAATGACACCATAAACCAGTGGTGCACAACCTCCGGCCCGTGGGCCAAATCTGGCCCCCGACGAGTCGTCATGTGGCCCGCGATGTCCAACAGGAAAAGCGACTATTTATGAGCCAGCATTGACATTACGTCTACAGTTACTTGCGCACTGTGGTCATTGGAAAAACCATCAGTATTATAGTAATATAGATGTACCACGAGTCCCCTTCCTCTATAACTTTTTATATTTACTTTTATACTTGCTTTAGTGCACACACTATCTTCATAAATTTTGACATGCATTCATCCCAACTAAGCGGAGTCATCGCTTGTTTGGACCCCGCAGGGTTCAAAGAAATCGTTTAGTGGCCCTTGGCCGAAAAAGGTTGTGCACCACTGCCATAAACGAAGACAAAGATAATAATATACCCTCTCTCTTCCTCCAGCTTCCCTGTTCCCCCTTTCCCATCCAGAATCCCACTCCACCTTCCTTCTTCCAGCAAAACGATCAACTTTTATTAATCAACCCATGCACAAAACAGCACAAATAGAATTGTCACGCATGCCGGTAATACGTGGAGGAACAAAAACATAACTGTACACGTTTTCTATAGCGACCGCATGGCCTTGATCCTGCTCAATTCCCATGAATTGATCGGGTGAAATCCTTCACCACCGCCACAAAACTGCTTTTACAAATTCTGTGATGCGCGAATGTCTGATTTTAATAATTAACAATGCATGTCATGATACCTGAAAAGACTATAAGCCCTGTAACAGTAGAAACAGTCGCTAAAGTAGGACGTAGAACATCCACGATCATAAGTGTATGTTTAGAAAACCTTAGCCCAAAGCCATGATAGCTTTGAAGTAAGAGCTATCAGCAGAGGGCAAGGCAAAGGGTGCAATTGGTATCATGAGGAGCTTAGCACTCTCGAAATGATATCAACCCCACTGGAGGAATTTACCAACCACAAAATCTAATCTAATCTCATAATTTAATTAGCTCAGTGATAACAGACCAGCAAGCAGCAGCAGCACTGCCTTCATGAGACTCTTGAAAGGTGCTATAAAAATAAACAGATCCATGTATCTCTGCAGAAAACGAATCAGTTAGGCCAGTCCAGTGAGACATAGGATGATGATGATGATGATGATGATGATGATGATGATGATGATGATGATGATGATGATGATGATGATGATGATGATGATGATGATGATGATGATGAATACGATAATTTCTACAGTGGGGTAACACGACACAGGCTGTTACAAGGGCACTTTGATAAGTTCAACACGGTTAACATGGGGAGCTTAGCACTCTCGAAATGATATCTAATCCAGGAGGACTAAAGAAGATAAGCAGACTGCCACAGGTAACAGCAGGAATGAAAACAATGTCTGGGGAAGAGAAGTGCATTCCAGCAGCTTGGCCAAGTCACTGGGAAAGCCCTCTGACCTAGAATTTGGTTCATAGATGTCTACCAGAGCAAGGCAATCAGAAGGTCCTTGTGACCCAAGAATAGGTCTCAGGGGGACACACAGATTGTAGCTACTACTATAATTGACCAGAATGAACTGTCAACCTCAGGACTTGCAGAAATTGATAACAACAGCTTGAGCAGCAAAACTGGCAGTCTCAAAATGGTTACAGCATCCTCAGAGGATGATTTAGCATTACCGTTAGCAATAAATATGTATAATTTCGTTTATTATGAAACAAAGCTGACAAACCGCAACTTCTTACAGAAAGAGTATACTAAAAAACATTAGTCTAGACTATGAAATGAAAACGAAAAGTAGAATACTATTTGGTTCCTGGAACATGTCGGAACAAAACTCTAGGTATATCTAGTTGCGCTGGTCTCTACAATGTTAATCGACTATTTAAGTGGAACATTTGTCTGTTAGCGAGAATTTGATCAGATCTCAAGAAAAGTCACCGATGGCGGGTTCACGGACACACGCTAGCCCAACAACAGCTTCCAAGCTAGAGTTTCCAAAAAATGATAAGAGCAGCCTCGGAGGAAGTGACTTAGCAATTAATAATAAGATGTATAATAATAATAATAAATAATAATAATATATATATACATGAGATCTGGGGGATCAGCATTAGCAATGAAAGATAAAAGCAGCCCAGCCTTATCAGTCTCTCAACAACTTCATCAATCTCACTATATCACATCAGCAAGCTAATGACAACAAAGTAAGATGCTAAGACATTCATGACTGGCAATGATCACAGCATCCTGACCCAATTAGCCTATCCTCAGTAGACCATTATCTCTGACACTCTGACATTTCCTGGATCTCTCAATGACCTCAAATTGCTGCCACAGATCAAGACACCCACACATCCCAGTGGGAGCACCACAGACCTTTCTGAGTGGCACTTGATACATTTTCGATTACAATTACAGTTCCAATGAACAGTAAGTCACCTTTTCCGAAGATGGTCATAAACTGGATCCAGTCCATAACAGGAAACCAGCACATCTTAGTCTGTATTTATTCGGATACTTGCACAATGCAAACATAATTGGAATGCGTTCCCAGTAACTTAGACGAAGCCTTTGCCCTGATTTTATTTCCTTGACAGCTGAAAACCATCTGGTTCTAAAAGGACTCAGTGTTGAACCGCTGAGGTGTAGTCTACTTCAGTCTACTAAATGTCAGATTACAATCTCATCTAATCTGGAACCTTCTATTGTTCCATTGTTGTAACCTGCTAGCATCATTCATTAAAAATGTTTGTAATAATAATAATTCAATAATCATACCTCCTAAATAAAACCACATTCCCCACACATTCCTTTGAAATGTGTCACTTGCAAGTGCAAAGTTTTAAAGCATCTACTTAAGAAAATGTCTCAGACTCCCCCTCATCCCCAACCTGACAATACAAGACTGATCAAAATGGTCTTTAACTGATGGCAAATAACAGGTAGAGTGAGGAGAAGCCCAGACCTAAGGTAAGACAGAGCACGACTGGAATCTGTTACACATCATCTAAAAGGTTATTTTTTACACAAAGTGTCTTCATGTGGGCAACCAATGAAGTTCATCTTGCACATAGTCAGACATATGCAGTGGCGTACCGAATGGGGGGGGGTAGAGGGGGCGAGTCGCCCTGGGCAGCACTTTTGCAGAGGCGGCAAAATAGGGTTGAATAAAAATTTAAAAAAGTGAATTTTGGATTTAAAAAATGAAAAAGTAAGATAGAAACAAAGAAAGAAAAAGAAGGAAAGAAAGAAACCGTCACTTTGGTAAGGTCGGCTTGGCTTCCATTGACATTAGGGGCGGCATCATTCTCAGAGGTCTACGTTAAACGCTAAACTGAATTGCAGAAAAGGAAGTGGAATTTGCATTTATCTAGAAAACAGAGTAATAGACCACATACAGCATAGTCTACTTCAGAGCATATTCCTGTTTTTCAGCCTTTCATTATCATTATAATTATATAGGCCTATTTACATATACACACGCCTATATGTTTAGGTGTCTAAACGAATTAATGACTTAGAATAAAATTTAATCACAAACTACCAATATCACCAACAAAGCCTTTCACCATTTAGTTTAGTCCTCTTTTTAAAATTAGTTTTAAAATTGGTCTGGCTTTTACAGAAATTGACTGCATGACTTGTCATTTGAAATAACCACTTATCCTGTAAACAGAGTTTAGTAATAGTAGGCCTATTCAGTTATTCACTCGCTATTAATTTTTTCCTTTGGCCTTTTTTGCAATAATGCTGCATACTGCATCTGTTTTGTAATGTTTACTAAATATATCTGCATAATTATTATATTATTATCCAGTAGTCTAAATAAAATATATTGTTCATTTTGATTGTTGTTAAAACTTAAACTTCTAGTGCGCACAGTAAGCCATGTTTTATACCGTCTCTGTATAGGCCCTGGCGAAATAACGGTTATTAATATGATCCCCATGCAATATCTTAGAGAAAATAGCATATATCGAAAATTAAGTGGCCACGGGCGGCATTTTGGACCCTCGCCCCGGGCAGCATTTCAGCTCCGTACGCCACTGGACATATGCACTTTGGAATCACACCAATTGACCGATTTGCTGCTGCATTTAAAAGGGATTGAAGTTGTTAAATGCAAAAAAGGAGGCCCATATAAATGGCATTACCATAGTCAACCACAAAGCAAATGAATAAACACATTCTTCGGACTGAATCAGCTAAGAGCTAAGGAGCCGCAAACCAGACCTAAAGATGAGCCATTGACTGACAAGCAATAAGAAAAGACCTGAGAAACATGGCAGAACTTGTGCAATACACAGCCTTTCCCTTCCACTGGGGCATGGGGGGTGACGCTGGGAGGATCTCTGATTCAATACCTTGAAAGGGTGCTATATAACGCTCAGAATGAATGAATGAATGACGAATGAACAGCTGGTCAGAAACTAGAACGCACTACAATCGATGCATGTCCATTTCATAAGCTGTGGGAATCATGAATGTTATTAGGATCAACATTCAACATGCTCATCAGTTTCAAAGGATGGCAGGCAGCCCATTAAAACAAATCCATAACAGAAGCCCAATGGAATTACTAAACACTCGGTCTGACGTCAAACCTGGCAAATACCTATTAATTTCCTTGTTCTACATGCTAGTCATGCTTCCAATAGATGACAACAAAGGCTAAATATGGGACAAAGGCATTGAATGATCGCATCAGTGAGTAGCTTACCGAGTTTGCTCTGAAGCATTACCTGGAGAAGAAAAAGGAGGATGGGAGAAAGAGGAGGAAACAGAGGAGGAGAAGGAAGCTGGAAGGAAGAGTAGGGGAGAAGGGGAGGAAGAATAGAAGGACACAGGAGGGCAAGCACAGGGAAGAGGAAGGAGTGATTCAAAGGACAATGAGGAAAAAGAGGAATAGAACCAAAAAGGGATGGAAACTCAGAGAGGCAAAGCAAGAGGAAGCAGAGGATGGAGAATTAGGTAATATTTGAGGCAGTATTCTCCAATAAATGGCAAAGAAACTGAAGCATTAAAGGGGAGCAGGAATAGCAGCAAAGGAAGTGCAAAGTGTCATGGTCGAGGCTGTTAAATGACCACTAACAGCTTAGACAAGAAGGGCCATCCTTTAATCCTTCCTGAGAGGCAGCCATGGGTATGCAGCACTAGTGACTACATTTTTCTTAGCCTCAGCATATGAGTGCCAGTTCTCTCCCTCACCATCTGTTCTTCCTGCTGCCATTGTAATCATTATAGCTGAGTTCGTTATGGGGTGCAGGTGGAGCAGAAATATTGAAACAAATTTCAGCCCTGGTGGGGTTTGAATCCCAGACCTCTCTGTTGACAGTCCATCACACTAACCACTAGGCTATGTGTACCTCTACAACAGATGAATTGATTCCAAAGAACTATGCAGAAAAAGAGTAGCAGTAGTAGGATGAGGAGAATGACAATGAGGAGGAGGAGGGGGAGAAAGAGGAGGAAGAGGAGAGGAAGTACAAAGGCTGAGGATACACAATTCTTTTTGCTCATGTTTACATCACTTAAAAGCATTATGCCCAAGAGAAGACTTAATTAAGAAGCCATAGACAAGTCAGAGGAGAGAGAGGAAGGAATGACGTAGAAAAGTAATACCCGAACGAGTGGCCATATCGATAAAAAGCATGCTTTCAAAAACCAACTACAGCAGCAGCTCCAGGATACCAACAATTGCAAGGTCTTGAAGGGCAAACCAAACAATAGTTGCACAATTAAACAATTGATATGTAATTGCTTATTCACAATTATGATCAAAAACTCTAAACATTTCAGCTCCATCCGGCTTATTCATGGGTGACTACCACTAGGGATATTACTAAATAATTTATACTCTGCAGTGGAAGCTCTTGAATTACATTAGTCGGTAAAGCCATTTTATCATTGACCCAGACGCAGTAGCGTAACTATGGGCCCGCAGGGCCCGCAACTGCGGGGGGGCCCAGGTAAAAGGGGCCCATTTTCAAACCTGAAAAAATGAACTATTTTAATTAATAAATGCACAGCAGAAAGCCGGAAACCGAAACTCCTTGTAAACTCCTTAGCCTTGTAAAATCAATAAATCATGCAGGCAGGCAGATGATGTGGAATATTACTATTGATGCGCGGTCGGCGCATATTTTTCTAGGCTTTGATTTAAGCTAGTGAACAGTGACTCGAAGGCAAACTATAATCGCCAGATGACGCTGAAATTTGCAGTTAATTCACTCAATTAGTTTCACTTTTCGTCTTTGATTTATGCTGACGTCATTAGTCTCATTGCCAAGTTTCCGTCGGCCATCGTTGTTGATATTTATTTAAAAAGTTTGTTTAAATAGATTAGATCGGATTACAATTTACAATACAAAATTTAAGATTTAAAAATAAAAAATTGTACTAATGATGGCTAGCAAGCCTCTAAGTGGAGCAGCTAAACGACGGAAAAAGAAGGATTTACAAAACGAACTTAAAAAACGATGTAAAATTGACTCATTCTTGTTACCGGCACAGACTAAAAAGGAAGAAACACAATCTGTTGCAAATGTACGTAATGAAGAAAATGAGCAGGAGCCTCAGGAGGATACCAGAGGCAGTGAAGTCAGTGAACTACAGATTGATACAAAACTGTTCTTGATTTATGATTTCGTAACATTGAATAAAACAATATTCAGTAACATTTCATTTATAACATTTAATCAATTTTAATGCAAATCGAAAACAATTTTTAGTTGTGGCATAAGATTACAAATTAATAATAAAATAAAATATCATAAATTAAAATCATTAAAATGTATGCCTCAAAAGTGAGTCGATAATTTGAAACATAAAATTGTCTATCAGATTGTCATCGGCTGTATGGAGGGGCCCGGGGGGCCCATTTTGAAAATCTTGCAGGGGGGCCCAGAATATGAAGTTACGCCACTGCCCAGACGGTAATATTAAGTAAATAAACTGGCCCCAAAACGGTGCTATATAAATTTCCAGTTACCAGTTACAGTAACCAGACACATTTATATAGTTCTAGCTATTGGTTCATCACACTTAAATTGTTAGCAACACCTCTCTGGAATGGTCACTTAAACTGTACTTCTAAAAGTATACAGTTACTATAACTAGAAATTTATATAGCACCGTTATGTCCCACTGTCACTTTCACAGATCGAGAGTGCCTATGAGTAGACACTGTAATGCAGAGGCATGAAGAGGCCTTACACAGATACATGTGTATCACATGTCATACAGTAAAATAACCAATTCCAATGTACAATGGTCTGACTTATCCAAAAATGATGTGCAAATTATCAGTGCTATGTTCTTGTTTGCCAACACTTCTAAAAGAACCCTGTAACCTGGAGGCATATAATTTTGACAGCCTGGTCTGTTTTAAGTGCAGTAAGTGCTTCAGTGACATTGTGTGATGCTAGTATGATTATTAGCCTCTTTACCTTTGATAAAATAAACATACCGATTTTAGCACAGTAACACTTGTTACAGTGCTACAACAGGACCAGAGCAAGTACTGGTACCATGTTGAAATGAAGTTGCCTCAAATTCTGCAGCTGAGTTTAATCTAGAATCTGTCCTATATCCGAATTCATGCTACTTGGAATTGCGTTACTAAGAGGCTTCTGGGTAGACAGCAGACAAGGGTAAACAGTATGGGGTCAAAGGACATGCACGCCTTGCACGGGGTCAAAGGACATGCATCGATGCCCACATCCAGTTAATTCTTCTGTTTAATTACTACACAGACCCAGTTTAGGGCCTGTCATTAAGTCAGAGTGACAGGCATTTCGCCAAACAACCAGTTTCTATGAGCATATCAGTAAAATTTATGTCGGAGCCACACCAATGGCCCACATAACCAAACCATGGCCCTCATAATCAAACCGTGGCCCTCATAACCAGGTCCTAACCCTTATAACGAAACCATGGCCCTCATAATCAAACAATGGCCCTCATAACAAATGTTCCGCCCCAGTTCTTTTCTAGCCACATCAACTGATGTCCGGTAATAGCGGAACTTTAAGCGCAAACACCTCTGTGCCAGAAAACTATGTCAAAGCAAGTGTACCAGCAACTCATATGGGTGGAATCCATCGACTGGGCTCTGCTTGTGTGTGGGTGTCCACCAGGCTTGGGTCAATTACATCCCACAAAACTCAATTCAATACAATTACTTTTGTATTTAGTGAATTAAATTACAATGACATTAGTGTCGATTACAATAACATATTCTTTTCAGTTAAAAAGTATTGCATTACTGCCTGCCAACTCCAGTATGTTTATTTATCAAAGGTAAAGAGACAAATGGCAAGTCTAATAAATAAACATACTAGCGTCACACAATGTCACTGGAAGTGCTTATTGCGCTTAAAAAAGACCAGACTCTCAAATTTATCTGCCTTTAACTTTGTTCTGTCTGGCCTAAACATCTTGCCTGCCATGCTGAAAATTCTCTCTACTAGAGCTGACGATGCTGGAATCGAAAGCATGTTTCTTGCCACTGTAACTGCATATGGAAAGTCAGCTGCATGAGCCTTCCACCAAACGAACGGGTCACCCTCATAGACCAGTAGCCATGTTTGGGGGGTCCATAAAGTAGTGGTAACATCACTGGCGTGAAGTGCAGTAGGTAGCGGGATCGCCTCCCGTAACCCTCGAAAGGCCTATCAATTCGTGAGATGGCGCGTTTGTGAAAATGAAATGTAGGACGTGATGGGCGCCTTGCAAGGCTGCCGTATACAGTTAAATTCGACTCCTATAATAACTTGTGATCATCCATTCATACTGATTTGCAATCATACTGCGTAATTGTCAGTTTGAAGATATTAAACGAAGATTATTATTATTATTATTATTATTATTATTATTAATTTCAAACATCATGTCAGTTCTTGTCTCAAAGCCAGTGCCAAGGAGTCTTGCTCAGGCAGCACCTGCAGTGGTATCCATGAAACTGAATGTCAGCTCTAACTCTTTCTTCACTGGTTCCTGCACATCAACTAATTCAATGAAGTCCTGCAACAACTGACGATGACTGAAATCTGGAAACTGACACACCCTCTCCATCATAATTCTACATTTCGGTAATCACATTATTCTTGATTTCCTTTACTTCAGCTTCCTTGCACCAATGAAGTTTGAAGTAAGAACCGAGCACAGCACCAGTGACATAGAGAGTATTAGTCTCAGTCTCATATTTGGACAGTGGCTTATGATGGCTGACAGGAGGCCAGAGACACGTTGTTTACAATATGCCGTTTGTGTCGATTCCAGTTTATACCAGTTTTTGTCATAACAACAAGTTATTCTTCCATTATATTCTGCTCAGTAGCAAGAAGTGAGCCTTTATCCCCACCAAGACCAAGTGAGGCAGTTTGACCTAAAAGGCTTGGTCTTATCTGAAGCACTATCTTCCACAAAGCTAACCCAAAGTTAACTAACTGAAAGTCAATTACAGCATGACAATTACAATTACATCCATTTCAATTACAATTACATGACCAAATGGTAATTAATTACGATTGAATTACTATTGACCTAAGACCTGCTGTCCACTAGTAGCAACTTGTTTGCTTATCTGATGCAGTTTTTTTTACTATTCTTAAGTCAATTTAGGTTACTCAATTAAGACCCCAGTGAGGTATTTCAAAGACACTACATTAAGAGTTCAGAAGCAAGCATACATACTTACTAACAACCTAACTCACTTGCTTATAGGCTAACTATTAACTAATTTGCTCACTTTTCCCCCTATGCAATTCTGTTGCAAGCATCCGTTTCATAAGCATATGATAACAAAGCAAACAAGAGCGTTTTTATGATAAAGGCTTAAGAAATGGGATAGCCACCAACAGCATTTCACAGAGATGATTCAAGTCACAGTGATACTGATAATGACAAAAGAAACCAAATGACTAAGTCACATAATCACTTGATGCCAGCAGGGCACCGTCAACTGAGCTCCAATTTTTCTAGAACACGTGTCAGTCCAAACAGCCAAGGGCTTCCAGGACAGTCCAGTATATAGGCCACTCCCTGCTCCCAGCGACACTACCAAATCACGCCACTGAAATTTATACCAGCCGTTTCTAATCTAGTTAATTATCTTCAATTTAATATTTCATGTAAACTGTGTAAAAGGAAAACTCTAGCAAACTCAGTTAACTATGATAATATCAGCCATGTGATTTAACACGTGTACTGGAAGATTAAATTGTTTATTATCAAACTGCAACAGTCTCTAGTAACATGAGAAAATCTGATTCTGAAAACTGAATAAAGGTTCACTTTTAAAAGTGAACAAATACAATGTGATTCTTAAATGGAGCCATGGCAAAATTTGGTTAAAAATTAATATAGTAAAATTTAACTGCTGAAAATTAATAACAGTAAAGGTCCCATATTGCTAGTGGAACATAAGGAAAGCAGGCGTTCTTTGTTCTTCAGCCCTTGAACCAACAGTTGACAAATTCAAAGGTCCTTGACACAGAGACAGTGCACTGCACGATGACTTAGTTACATCCCGGTCTACTCTAGTGAGAAATTAAACATCTGGGTGACAGAGGCATTTGTGTGCACAAACTCTTCCAGGGTCGTTATAACTATTACTATAAATTATTAATTAGTAATGTCTCCTGCACCCATTTCTAACGCACAAGGCATTAAGCGATGGGTCAACAAAACCAATCCGATCTTAGGTCAATAACAAGAATATCAGTTAACCAAGTCCACTATGAATCCACGAAATCACCTCAGCAGGTGCAAAACCTGCACCACTTAGACTTCAGACCCAACGCACTAACTGTATACACCGTGTAGCAAGCATTTGGTAGAGTTTAGGTACTCTCTGGAAACAAGTAACTCAATAGCACTTAACTGTTTAAAAGCGACAGTAAGGTAAGGTTTGATACTGTATAAGACAATTAACCAAAACATAGTAATTGATTTTTAAAGGTACGTAGGTACGTACTTGTTAGCTGGAGAGTCTGTATTCTCCGATTCGCCGGGATTTTTCGCAGGAAACTGCCTCTTCACCAAATACTGTTGAACTAATTTACATAACGACTAAAACAGCAATATCATGAGCTCTAATTAGTAAAAGTTTCACAAGGATTACTACATTGCTTTTTAAGAACTCAGTGAGGCAAACAACAAGTGTTTTGTGAAGTACTTGAAAGAGAATAATATAATTATTATCTATTTTACTAATTAAGCACCATTATCTAATGACAAAGCATCAGCCAACGGTGCCGTGCAATTACGAGTGAAGGACTTGCTCAAGGACTCTACATAGTAACCCTCTCAGGGGGCCTTGAACCCACATACTTTGCTTTACAAGGAGAGCACTCAAACCAATCGCCAACATCAGAACAATAATGATATCATGCTCGACGTTATATCTGCAAGCAATTCACATTAAGGGTGTCAAAATAGCAGGAGTTTTTAAGCCAAATTTTTCCTCTGGGTGATACATATCTGAAATCAATGCCTTTTCATGGACTGACTTTGATCTAAGCACCTGTGTCAACTTATCTCCATTTTCAATTAACTAGCTCTACAGTAATCAAGGTGATTGATACAGAGAGTGCTAATTTGCTTTATGGGACCAAGTGTATGGTAGGTTATAAAAAAATTGCCCACATAGGAATCTGCTACAACACCCTTGGTTAAAACCATACCAAGTACCACATCATAATGAGACCGCAAAATTACAAGTACATTCGATTCTTAAGCATTCTTAATTAGGCATTTTGTAATTCAGTTTCTTTAAAGCATTATACACAATAGTCTCATTAAACATTGTCGTTAGGATCGATAATGAGGCAGCACTATAATGAGGACATTTTTGCAGCTGAATAAATTTGGTCTGTGTAATATCAGAATTCATGTTATAATCAAATGAATTATAAACAGGTTCCAGTGTATTCAATTTTAGGATGTCCAATGAAGCCCAGCTGATTGGTATTTGTTATTTATTCTAATGCTTTTATTAAGCGCCACTTTCTAAACAATCTAGCGTCAATCGATGGCGCTGAGCAACTGTGAGTACAGGATATGCTCACGGTCCCTATAGAGTAGCCATCTCAGAGGAGGCTCGAACTCATACTCCCTGCGTTACAAGGCGAGCACTCTAGCCTATTAGCTACCATGTCCCACGGCACCATAGCCAATTGGGTACCTGACACAGCTCCCAAAGACCAAGTTACACTGAAGTTCTCATATAGTTTTCTGTATCTATTTCACAAAGTACAGACTAGTGCAACAGAAAATGATGGACATGATTACAAGCTCATCTCCTGTACACTATTCCTCATGGTGCCACATATGTAAGCTCCTCTCAAGTACACATTTCCTCAAGGTGCCGCATACATAAGCTCATCTCCAGTACACATTTATTCAAGGTGCCACATATACAAAAAAGCTCATTTCAAGTATCGACTGACTCAAATATAATAGCAATATACCAGTATCAAGTCATTTGTTTTATCAACCTTAAAAGTAGTAGGATCAAGAAAGGATAACTTAATGCTTTGTTTTTGGCTCAAGTAAGAAACAATCTGCCTCCAGGTTTGTTTAAAAAAGCTCCTGTTTCGTTTTCTTAATAAAGATACGTGACACCAGTATTGGATCATTTCAAAAACAGTTTCCTCCTTGTCAACTGTGTGGGAATAACCGTTTTTTATTGCAATGTTCAATACAATACCTCGGATACGCACTGCCATGGCCCAGCCTCTGAGTTTTGCTGTTGTGGGCCCTCCAGCTGGAACTGCTTGCCTCAGGCTGTTAGGGTTGACCGCCTCACTCTCCCTCCTGCCCAGTTCCGCAAGTGACGGAGAACCTTTCTTTTCATCAGTGAAGACACTGACCTGGGTCGGAAGCGCCTCCAACTTTAAGGGGCGCTATATAAATTCTTGATTAAAATACAAATATTTAGTAAATACATATGTATGTACAAATTTATATACATATGTATCCACACAGGTATGTACATATGTACCAGAGGTAAGCACATACATATGAACATATGTATGTACATTAGCCCCATTTACAGCCATATAGATAGCTCAATAACTTTTACTCCTATGTACATATGCATATACATATAAAAACCACTGTAATAATTTAATAATAATAAATAATAATAATATGCATATGTATATACAGATGTACGTAAATAATTTATGTACAACATACATTCCTACAACATGCAGGCAGATTGGGTTCTGTTTCGTCGTAAATTACTGTCTCTTGCTTGAGCCAAAAACAAAAGCGTTAATTCTCTGAATCGACTTGATCTGTTCATTCCCTGGGTGAGGTCTGCCCTGGCTCAGTCTCGCTCTTTCGCTGTCGCAGGCCCATCACTGTGGAACTCCCTTCCCTTTGTACTGCGTGGGACCCTACTTGCTGGGTTCTCTCTCTCTGTCTTTTCTGTTTCCACAAGGCTCACACGCTGAGAGCGCTTCTGAATTGTTCACACAGTGAGAGGCACACGTAATTCTCAGATACCATAGCATACCATATAAGCAAAAATTAATCACATGACATGAAATTTCCTCAGCTCATGGCAAGCAAAATACCAGCGACTACCTACACACTGCTCGGTAACAGAATCAAACATATGCACAACCCCTAAGTTATTACACAACATTTGCTCAGGAAACTTGAACCCACGTCCACAGATAACAGATCAAGCACACTAATCTAATTCTATAGTTTCCAAAAACCAGAGTAATACTGCACTCAGCAAGAACTCAAGCATATGACTAATTGAAACTGATGGGCCGACCATAGATGAAACACAGAAGCCAACCTCTACAACAGGGAACCAGCCTGCTGGGAAATGTGACCTGAAACAGGATTTAAGCTTTCTCAGTTTTTAAAAATGGTTTTAATTGGGCATAATACAGCATGTACCATCGTCTGACATCCCGTGCATTACTCCAGAGGTGCTAAAGAAGTTAAATAGATCAGGTGACATGGTTCAGTAAAGATCTAATGTCAGTGTAAGAAAAAAAATGAAAATTAAGTCCCTTAGAACTCTGCTAATATTTTAATTATAATAACAGGTTTACACAGCACCTCTTCAAGACAGACTCATCAGAGGTGCTCCCTGGCCTAATAATGGAAAAGTAGGATCAAAGAAATGGTTTTCAAGTGCTTACATAAAACAGAGGCAAAGAAAGACCAAGGAAAGCGCGTCATAAGGTACCAAACAACCTTGTCCAGAAAGCTGGGCCAACCACAGCACTGAACAGTGGAAGTTCTGGCCGGCGGGGGAGGGGGAGGGAACCAGGTCACCCTAAGGACCAGAGCTCCATATCTACAGCCAGGAATGAGACCGAGACACAATATAATTAAACACACTGACTCACCTGTGCATAGACTTTCTCAATGACTGCCCTCTGTCGCATAAATAACCTATAAACAGACAAAATTAATCGGGTTTTATTACACTGCATAATACTCTCACCACTGGTCACGCAGCAGAGACCTGGGTACAACCCAAAGGGCGGCACTTCCGGGTAAATCATATAACCCAAACCCAGGTCAAAGAAGGATAACATTTATTTAGGCAGATCTTGTTATAACAAGCACCCAGTTGTCGACAGCCAAGTAAAGCCACGGGGGTCAGAGGTATCATTCAGCCAAGTACATACAGTAACAGATGTCTTTAGTCTCAGAAAGTCAATAGAAATGGCGTGCTGTTGAAATGGTGGGCTGAAAGATATCATGGCCTCGTGGGTAACTGCTTAATAAACATTGAATTAGGTTCTTTTCACATAAACTGTCTCACATGTGGCCTTTACACAATTGTTTAACTATCCATTCAGGTATCCATTCAGATATTCATTCAGGTATCCATTCAGATATTCATTCAGGTATCCATTCAGATATTCATTCAGGTATCCATTCAGACTGGACTGGGGTACTCTGGCCGTATTTACCCAACATATTTGCATAATATTTACGCAATGTCATGTATAAAGAAGTCCTGTCCTGCACAAATATTTATGTGTTCAAGGGATTATTAGAAATACACACAGGAATGTAGTTTTAGCACAAGTATGTAGGGGCCTATGTCGTGTTTAGTTGGTGGTGGGGTGTTTGGGGCTCAACCCCTAGCTCTTCTTCTAATCCCTCAATCTAAGTAAATGAAAAGACATTCGGGGTCAGGTCTTGACCCCTCCAGCTCTTTCATGAGGTCTGCCTCTTAAACCATGGAATGTAGAAAAATATGTTATTTCTTGGCTTAAAACTAGCAGACAAAGCCACTCAACTACCAACAAAAAGAAGTCTCAAAACTTAGTTCAAAACTATTTCGTAAACTAAAGTGTAATAGTTCTGTAAATTGTGTTTTCTGTTTGTTTGGCATACACATACTTAACTATAATTACGATCATTTTAATTCTTGTTTGCTGTGTAAATACATGCAGATTTAAAAAGAAATTAAAATTTCTCATGAGTCATCATTTGTTTCGTGACCAACACATTAACAACATTAGATTTTGACCTGCGTCTGTGTACTTTGGTAATCTGTGAAACTGTCGATCCCCCAGCTCTTTTTCGACAATTAAAACACTGGGCCTATATGCATGTATGTACATATGAATCTATAGACCCTTGCTAAGTATCTCACAAAAGCATCACCTGCACCAATGTAAATGATGTTGAAGTCATTGACAACAAGAAATTAATCAATAAGCAAACAGTAGTCAGATAACGAGAGGAGCCTCCACTGGTTAGCCCTCACAGACACCTGAAGCCCAACCAATGGACCCCAGAACTGATAGCAGACACCATGTTCATAGTTCATGAATCTACGAATGGGTGTGTATGTATGTATGTATGTATGTATGTATATATGTATGGATACGCATACGTATATATGTATATATGCATGTAAGTGTTAAGACACCAGTAAATGGAAACGTACTAAAACCACAAGAGATCACGGTAACAGAGTATTTCATACGTTAACTATTCCCTCTGTCCTAAAACTAGCACAATTCACTAATCTACGGTTGAACGTTGAACATGTCAAACCTTAAATCATCCAGAAGGTCTATGTCCTGTTGATACTTCTGCTGAAGTCTGTTACAGTGATCGAGCTGAACTGACTTAAGAGCAGACGGCTAAAAGAACATACATTCAAAGTAACAACACTAGCAACACAGCTAGATCTGCTGAAATACACAGTTCATGTTTCACACAAAATCTTCTGTCTGGAGTCCAGTGGATTGTTAATGTGGAACTTCAGCTTTAAGTACATGACATTCACATATACGCTAGTCTTCATTTGACTCATGCTGCAAGGTTGCAGTACATGTGGCAGGCAAATGCAAGCTTTGTGGGTGGATTTGCTCAGTTTAGCCATTTCCCTAATTCCATGCAAAATGGCTAACAGTCCATCAGTGCAATGAATGTATCAGCTTTCAATGTGATAGGCTGCGTGAGAGTTTAGTGGTTAGCATGACTGGCTGTCAATGGAGACGTCAGGGTTCAAATCACTGCCAGGGCTGAAATTTGATTCAAGATTTCTGCTCCATCTCCCCTATAGCAAACTCAGCTGTAATGAGTACACTCACCATACACACTGTCACTTGGAAGATTAGGCAGCAAGGGAGAGGACTAGCCATGGCCCCATATACGCTGAGGCTAAGAAAAGTCACCAACATTTCACACCCATGGCTGCTTCTCATGGTACAATAAGGGACTACTTTTCTCTCTTCTTCAGCATAATATATGTCTATGTTGTATTATAATCCTGGGTCTGGGTGTTTGTCTGTCCTGTTGAGGTACTTCTAGTAGATACCTTCAAGAGGTGCTATATAAATGTATTAAATTATATACATAACATTCCAAACATTACATTACTAGTTTCACAGTTTGGCTCCAGCCAAAACAGAAATCAACCACAAAGCCACAAATTCTACCCATTTGACTTGCATGATTCTGCTGCACCTCATAGCGATCATAATTACTCTGGGAACTCAAATTACAGCATGCACCAGAATCGTAATTACAATCATACACACATAATTTGCGCTTGATGAAACACTCAGAAATAGCAGAACTCCATAAATGACTATGACACGACGGAGGGGTAAACATCATCAAGTCCAATGTTCAGGCGCAGATTCACGATTTAAATTTAGGGGTGTATGTACTTAAAATCTGCACCTGATGGCATAGGGGCCACTTCCCAAGCTCAACTGACTGTCGGTCCTCAACAAATTAACTTCTCAATACATATCTTTCTATACAGTTTTTAAATTCTAGGTATTACTTTGTTATCTATGTTCACTTTACACTGAGCTATAAATTTGAAGACAGTGTGAAGCTGTGCAATAGAGAGCATAGGCACCGACTTTTAGTAAAAGGTACTGGGGCAAGACTTTCATTCCCATGATCCCGTGATCGGATGATCGCATCGCCTATCCTGCCCTGTCTTCCCTCTCCCCGACTCCCCCAAGTCACCTTACCTCAAGATCTTTCAACTGGGAAGAGAGTCAAGAGACTAACTGTAATACTATGCAACAGTGCTTCCTCTTTGCTCAATCATAAACACAAGCACACAACAACCACGAGTATTACTTACCAAAAAAACATTTCAGTTTCTGTAACTACCAACTAGTACTAGCTAACTGCTTTCACTTTAGCTAACAAATCTCATGTTATAGAAGTTGATATTTTGAATGGCCAAAAAAGTACTGGGGCGAAAATATATTCTCGCCCCAGAACCTTGGCGAGTACTGGGGCGAAAGTCCCTGTTGCCCCTGTGGAGTCGGCGCCTATGATAGAGAGTGACATGGTAATGGGGAAGCGGTAATACTGCAGTAAAATCTGTGGTAATCTTATCAGAAGTGGCAGCAATACCATGGGGATGGTAGCAAAGCCTGCGGTATTACCGTGGGGAACTGGGGATGGACATACAAGCTCGGTATTTATCGCGGTAATGGTTATAACTTTGCCCACTGTAGTAACTAACTATTTATCAAGCTAACAAGGTCTGCTTTTCAATGTTAATGTGCTATATAATTGAAATCCTTGAATATTCAACATCTTGTCAGCTTCAGTTAAGTATTCTGCATTTAAAAGCATAAGATTTTAACACAACTGTTTAATGTGCAAGTGCATTTTATTTTGTTTTTAAAATTGCTTTATTGGGATGGGAATGGGGACGGAACACACCTAATGGGGCAGGGTGGGCACAGGGATAGATCTAAATGGGGATGGGGACAGACCCATGGGAATGGGGTGGGAATGGAGACAAATTTTGTCCCTGTGTCACTCTCTACTGTGCATCCTTGGCATGAAACTTGCCTCACGACGTTCGATATATTTGTAAACATACTAGCGACAGCCCATTTTACACTGCATTGAATACAAATTTTAAAATGTCTATAAAATCGTAGGAATGTTTCTGAAAGTCAGGAATAGGTGTGTTTAACTACACTTGGTGCCAGGTATCACCAGGTAATATTTGGCAACATTCGGTCCAAGGCCAAATGCCTGACTCGTACTGGTAAAACTCATAGCTTTTTAAAAGATTACATAGGCCTACTGGTAGTTCATTGTGTCTTCTATAGCCACCCTTTTCCCAGTTCTGTAATGGCTTGTTTCTAAGACAGACCCTCCATTAACAGCTGGAAGGGTTATTATACCATACAAATGTTTGCAACATACGCAATCAATCCACACTCCACAGTTAGCAATTTCAATTCGTACTCAACAGGTTTTTCGTCCCCAACTCGAGACGAGAAGGACGGTTAAATTTGCTCAAACGACTGACCATACTCGTAATGACCACGTTAAAATGAGTCATTTTATTCATTAATGTAATTCTCGTAATAGCCATACTACATCGGATATAGTTTCATCCACTGTCACTTACCTTCCTCTCCATCGTCTGCATTCTCCTGTCATCAAAGTTTATCGAAAAATATGTCCACTTCCAACTATTTACATACTCGTTTTAAAATACTATTATTGTAACTCGTCTATGAACTGACACACACGCCCCTCATGCGGCGTGCGTACTTGTCAACAAGCTTTGCAGCGTTTGAAACTGCTTAAATTCATTCCCTACTTATTTGTTGTCGTTATTTAAAAATTTATCCAAAAATCATCCGTAATCTGATCGCAATTTTGAGCAGAAAGCCGAGTGAAAATAAAGGCACACCACGGTAACCGAAAATGGAAGGGTACACGACGACCACACAGCGTATTTTCCATAGACTATGGTATATACCGTAGTATTACGTAGAATTTTTGTCTAACAACGACCTCGTCTTTTAAAACTAAACATTTAAGCAAGTAAGTAAGTAAGCAGCCTTTAATAGCACATGACAAGCGCACATGCACTGTGACTACATGTATACAATAATTACATACATTTGAAAATAAACTATAACAGGCACTGATTATAAAGTCACATATGCACATTATAGCGCGCAAGAAAAGTCTTGCACGAGAGCGCGTTGCGCTGCATTCTTAGTCATAGCGCAATGTGAATGGATGAGTTTTACTTTTTAATTTTGATTTAAATTGAGCAACAATAAATGTGCATTGACGGACTGAAGTTGGAAGATCGTTCCATTCAATCGGTCCTGCGAAAGGAAGAAGCGTTTAAAAATTACAGGCCTTATAATTATAGCTAATGGCAGAGGCGTTGATATTATGGTCTAGAAAGTGGTGGGATACCAAATTTCGCATTGCTTCAGTTTCCTGACTATTAAATAATTATAACGGCATTGTTTGTATTACAGGCATAATAATGATTATAGGCTGTGACAGTAGGCCTAGTGTTAGAATAACCCTTGTCAGTATACGATATCATCTGGCCTTGCCTTTTGTAGATAGGCCTTATACACAATGGATTTTTTTCATATATAGGCTACAACAATGACACCTGTTATATAATTACGTAATCTACGACCAGCGTTTTTTTATTTTAAATATCTACAGCTAGGCCTATAATAAGCAATTGCCATGGTCGCTCCTGCGCATGCGGGTGGCACGTTGGCCAGAAGATTTTGTCCAATTTTACCAAAAGAGATGTCCAACTTTCCCAGATTAATCAAAAACTTACAATTAGGCCTAGTCAACCATGCGTAGGCCGTATGCGGTATACGTATCGACATCCCTTCTGGCCATAGGCGTAGACTAGGGGGGCACTCGGGGCAGCCGGGGCACGTGCCCCCAATAATTGAGATAGACTGTACATCCAATGCAATAAGTGTAGAAAAAATAACCAAATCCCACCCACCCCCCAATATTTTGGACAAGTGCTTCTGGCCCAGTTTATGTAAATTGACCGGTTCAGTCACTGATTCAACAATTAAGATGATAGGCCTAGGCTAGGCCTATGTAATAAAACATATAGATTCTTACATTACATTACGATGCGGCCTCAGTCAGAACAAAGAGCGTCCGACTTAGTAAAAATATCACCCTGTTTGAAAGAGTTGCTTCTATAGCTGTGCCTTTCAACAACCCCGATCTGTCAAGAGCCATACGCTTCCCCTTTGTATATATCGCGTTAAAAGTGTCAATTACTACGGGTACTTCCAATTGTATTCCCTATGAATAAGTGTTAGCAGCTGTCATTATCGCCTATTGTCTCCGTCCTTTGTCGACATTATAAATGCCTCTCATTGTTCGCATAAATCGACATTTTCTGCCGCGAAGTCGTTCAGTGAATTTCGACGGATGTGCATGAGTTAAAGCGTGTCTATTCAACGCCATATAGGCTCCTACTATACAACTAGATACAGCGCGGTTGTTACATAGCGGCCTCATTACGATAAAATTTAATGTTCAATGTCGTGCGCGTTGCTCAATGCTCTGCACCGGATCTGAGCCTCTTCCCTTTTCTTTCAACGGCCATTCTCAAGTTTATTCTAAACGCCACATGTATTTTACTAGATCAGAAATATTCTAATTCCGGTGAAGCTGCTCCCGCACAAGTTGTCTTCTATTGAGTGTGCTGGCCCGCCATATGGAACAAATTTCCTGACAATGAAGGTTCGATCGTTTATTGCCAATTGTCTAGGCCCCCCCCAGTTATTAACTTATTTAAAAACACAGGCATCCAACTGTTCGGCTTGTTCTATTTCCTGTTGGATTGACACTTCAGTGGTACTTCATGTTCGCCCTAAAATGTTTTAAACTAATACGGTCCAGTTCAGGGTGAGAATCGTCGGGGGCTTTGGGGGGGTTCAACCCCATAATCTTTCTTAGGAGCCCCAGTTAAGTCTTCGTTGCACAGAAAGGGGTCGTTTCCAACCCCCTCAGTTGTGCTACTGTGATTTAGCATTATTGACTCTGAGTCTCTGACAAAGAGAAGAAATTTCCATGGTGTAAGGCCCATCATGTGTGCATTTGTGAATTTTCTCAACAATGGAATTGATTTGGATTCGAGTCTGACTTGCAAAACTGCTAACGTTGAAATCAGCTGCTTTCAAATTTCGTTGACATCAGTTTGTAAAATGTTCAACCCCCGGTCGTTTTTTCTACAATTCCCACACTGGTCCATGCAGTTAGGCCTAGATCGTCTTGTCATTCGTTACTGTAGCCAACGTTTGTAGGCCAATAGGTCTATCATATGTTATAGGCGGTTCCACTACAAGCGTAATCGTCAACTCGAAATTTCTTAAGCGCTACTCTAAAGCACCAGCTTATTCACGAGCGTTGCGTCGTATCAGAGGGGTTTCCAGAGATCGATGTCCACTGGAGGTCTGAGTCCGGTTGCCAGAGAGACCAAGAGACAGGCAGAGCAGCGATACCTTGTCCTTTTGAATCAGACAGATATAATTAGTTGCATATCGTTATTATGTTATTTGTGGGTGTTCGATAGTGTAGTGCAGTGGTCCCCAACCTTTTTTCGGTGAGGAGCCGCATTGCGAAGTTTAGCAACTTTTGGGAGCCGCATTGCGAAGTTTAGCAAGTTTTGGGAGCCGCCATGGTTTTAAGACGAATTACGGAGCACAACAAAATCATTATAATAATATTGACCAACACAAAAAACAATGAAGTCATAGAATTTTGACCTCAAGAAACACGGAAAGTCCATTTTTATAACGCAATTTTAGTTCGTCACATAGAAAATGTTATTTCAGAGAACCTCTGGAGAGCCGCCACAGAACTTTTCGAGAGCCGCATGCGGCTCGCGAGCCACGGGTTGGTGACCACTACTGTAGTGGTTATCGTGCTGGACTGTCAATCGGAAGATCGGAAGTTCAAATCGGTGAAATCCCCACCAGGTTAGAAATTTGGTTCAAGATTTCTGCTCCAACTACGCCCCCTAGCCAACTCAGCTATAATGAGTACACTGACCGTATACACTGTCGATTTGAAAATGAGACGGCTATAGGGAGCGGACTGATCACCCGCCCTCATATGCCGAGGCTTAGAAAATGAAGTCGCTATCACTTTCATACCCATGGCTGTCTCAGGGCTAGCCTAATGGACTGCTCCTCTTCTTCTTCTTCTTCTTCTTCTTCTTCTTCTTCTTCTTCTTCTTCTTCTTCTTCTTCTTCTTCTTCCTCCTCCTCCTCCTCCTCCTCCTCCTCCTCTTCCTCTTCCTCCTCCTCTTCCTCTTCCTCTTCCTCTTCCTCTTCCTCTTCCTCTTCCTCTTCCTCTTCCTCTTCCTCTTCCTCTTCCTCTTCCTCTTCCTCTTCCTCTTCCTCTTCCTCTTCTTCTTCTTCTTCTTCTTCTTCTTCTTCTTCTTCTTCTTCTTCTTCTTCTTCTTCTTCTTCTTCTTCTTCTTCTTCTTCTTCTTCTTCTTCTTCTTCTATTATTATGTTATCTAACATAATATGCTGGGCCCAACGAATGAATGCATCAACCAATGAATGAATGAATGAATGAATGAATGAATGAATGAATGAATGAATGAATAAAACAAATGGATAAAAAAAAATGAATGAATGACTGAATGAATATGGGTTCATATTCTATTTGTGAGGTGTAGTCCTATGCACAATGCCTGTGAATATAGATGCCAATGGACAAAGCGAATCGGAAGCGCTCCACTGGACTTATTCAGACGAAGAAGCGGTCGATTCGCGATTGTTGCATCCGTAGCATCGATACCGTTCAACGACAATCATGTTCTCACGAGTTTAAAACGAAGTCAATCCTTCCCTTGACGCCGCTCGATGTGGAGAATGTCGACAGAGGACCTTGCAGAGCATCAGCGAGTTGTTTCAGAGGAAGAGAATCGCTATAATGGATACAGATGACATCGACGAGGAATGACAGGCATGCATTAAGTAATGCTTCTGATTCGTTTTGGACATAACTTCAGTTTGAAAAAATTCTGACCGCTATACTCAACACAAGAAATTAGCAACGGAAAAGTCAGCGTTCGTGAATAAGCTGGTGCCAAGCGCTTAGTTTAAGAGTAGCGCTTTAGGAATAAATTTGGAGCTTGCGATTACGATTACAATAACAGAAGGAAGCCTGTAAGAAACGATCTGTAATTACTTTGCGGAAGAGTGTTGACACTGCTCGACGAGAGACTTTAAAGTTTTCGGAATATTGTTAGTTTGCCGTTTTAACTTCGTATTCTAGAAGAAATGGAGACGAATAAAAGTTTGAGTTGCATTATAGGGTTGCTAATAGCCCTGTGCATCCAGGATAGTAAGTATATTCAACAGATCATCGTTCAATTCAGTTCTCTTCATTCGGTATTCCTCAGCTATTAAGTGTTCGCATACGACAGTAGGCTTACAGGTCTGTTATAGCTACGCGTTTATAATTGGCATACACGCATTTGAACCATTTCGTAGACTTACGTAGGCCTCATGTATACCTTATGTAGGCCTTATGTAGACTTATGTAGGCTTATGTAGGCCTTATGTAGAACCTTATTTTATTTTATTTTTTACCCTCAGCGAATGTGCGATCAGTTAAGATCGAGCAACGTTCATCATTGGGCATTCGCTCTCGCTGGCTACCGGATGTTAAATTTAATGGGATGTCCACCCACAAAGAGTTTGTGCCTTGCTCGTCAGAGTTATTCGTGTCCTCCTCAGAGGAAGGCACGCAGCTGGTAGCCAGGCCGAGCTGACCCAGGGCAATTTGCGCCTCCCATTTAGCGAGCAATTGAGACCAGGGACTCCCTCGCATATTGTCACCTTTCGGAAAGATCGCGTTGAATGGACCTCCGTACTTGGTCCGAGATGGGTAATGGGTATGGCCTTTTCATGAACGCAGTGCCTAGGCTACATCAGCGTCCGGCGTCCTCGGACCCAACCAACCACCCTTGACGTCTTTGCACACGTCCTCCTCGCCCCCAGGAAGAGTGGACTTGTAGCCACACTCTGCATTACCGGATCTCGTGACTCCTCCACCTTGGCCATGCGGCGGGCCTTGAGTGGAGGTATTACGTCACGCAGACGTGGCACTTCCAGTCCACCATCCCATGCCTTGGCATGGAGGTAACCGGTGGGAGTATTATGCGGCAGCCGCAACCAATTGCGTGTTGCCACTTTCACCAACCGGTCGAGAAACTCCAAGGATTTGGCTGTCATCTCCCCTAGGACGAGTTCGTTGTACATTTTCGGCAATAAATGACAGCGCAATAGGAACATGCGCTGCTGGGCTTCAACGGAGCACGTGTTAACCGATCCACTTCTACAGTAAGGAAGTTCCCGTGGGCCTTCCTCACATCGAGTGGTCAGGCCTGCAGTTCGAGGTATTTGTACGTTTGCGTTATGTTGAGCGACTTGACCGCCTCGCCTGCGATGGTCAACACCAGCGAGGGATTCACCACCCAACGTTTAACCTTCCCATCAATGTAAATTCTGAGGGAGGCACTCAGCCAAGTTCAGTCGAAGCCCGCCCAACTTCAGCGCGCATTGTACTCTGTCCATTTGTTCCCGCAGACCGTCTGCAGTAGAGGCGATTAGGACAAGGTCATCGGCAAAAGCCAAACACCAGACCATAACCTCCTTATTCAGGAAGTATCCGATGACCGGGTTCAGCTCCGCCAAGACCTGTCTGTTACGCAGTTGAACAGGATGGCCGACAGAGGAAAGCCTGACCATTTGCCGCTTTTGCCTCACGAGTTCAGTGGCCTTTGCACAGCGGGCTTGACTGTTTTCTTTCGTTTCAAAAGTTGAATAGTGTTTTAGTTAGATGTACATGTAATGTTGGTTGTCTTCTGCCTTTTGCGGCAAATAAAGCTGTTCATTAATTACGTACATGTCATCTTTCCAGCTTGGAGCGTCTGTATCTTTACTCCACCGTTTCCCAGCTTGGCGGAGACAAACAAGAACGTGAGCGCATCAACAAACGTCTACGACGCAGACGAGTGGGGCATCTTGACGGTCGATTTCGGGGACTCGACGATGTTAGCGGACATCTGCTACAGTAAAACACCGTCCAACGTTCTCTCGCACGCCTACACCGCGCCAGATCTGTACAGCGCGAGCGGAAGGGTTTATAACGACATTGGTACGTGCAACAACACCTTCGACACAAACATAATCGTACAGGAACCAATCACCGGCTTTACCGTCTCCAGTGCGAGATATACGACGACCGAAGACATCGCCATCTTCAAAGCAGAGCTCACGACCGGATCCGACATTAATGTCGCCGTGAACTGGGGCGATGGAACGCCATCTACGGTTGAAGTCTGGCCGAGCAAATTAGGCAGCACGCAACCGTTCTACATCAATCATAGTTTCACCCAGCAAAACACCTACGTCGTCAGTTTTAACGCATCTAATCTTGTGAGCTCCTCTGTCTCTGCCCCGGTCACCGTGACCGTACTGGAGAAGGTTAAAAACATTACACTTGAGGTGTCTAGTCCATTGACGTGGGTTCCCGGTCCTGCCACGTTCAGCGTCGGCCTCGGAATGGATCAGAAACCGCTGCCTGAAATCTACTGTAACTGGACTGCTGGGTTATCCCCCTTTCCTGTTAGCGCACCGGTGAGTCTACTCAGCGAAACCAAACCTTTCTTGTTCACGTACATCTTTAAGAGTGAAGAATACGGCTATCAGGGTGTCGTTGCCACCTGCTATAATATGGCTTCATCGGCTTCGGCAAATATTGTACTGAACATTGACATAATTAAACTCGAATCTTTGTCTTACCCGAGTGGTACTAACATCTATTTTAACAAAACTACGACATTTTACCTGAACATCGAGAACTTTGGGTCCGGATCGTGCTTCGAGTGGGACATGGGAGATGGAACACCTCACTTTCTGTACCAAGACGTGCCCTGCTCAGGCGCTGTAGCCGATGCCACTCCCATCAATGTGCAGTTTGCAAGTCCGGTGTCGGCCATCAATCATACTTACTTTTACTCTCGGCCAGGAACATACACCATCAAAGTAAACGCATTCAACTACATGAGTAACGACACCCTGAGTACGAGCGTCACTGTGCTCGATTGGACCTGCTTCACGCCAGTGGTCGCAGTCCAGGATATCTTCGCCAGTCAGTTGACCCCTTACACTACAACAGTCATGACAGGATTCAGCATCAACAGTAGCATCACTGTCGACTGCATGAAGAGTGAATACATGACACGTCAGTGGAAGCTCTTTGGCGGAAACGACCTACAGAATTCGCTACAGATCACTCCAGACTCTGGCGTTTTCGACTGCCCTCCAGAAAGCCTCATGGCTGGAAAGTATGTAATCGAACTGACGGTCTTACTACATAGTCAATCCTTTGACCTCAGTAACTATACCGTTGTTAAATATGCCTATGTGACTCTCACGGACAACGTTGTTCTTGACTCGCTTGTAGTCGACGCATCGCTGGAACCATTTTACTGGAACATGAGTGTTACGTTTTACCTAAAGGTGGCAGAGCTTGGAAATAGGTCCTGCTTTGAGTGGGATATGGGAGACAATTCTTCTCACGTCGTCTACCAGGGAGCAGCCTGTTCGGGAACGATCCTCGGTGAGAACCCTACGTATGTGTCCACTGCTTCACTCGTAGCAATTAATCACACATACGTGTATACCAATACCGGAACTTTCACTGTGACGGTTCGTGGATTTAATTACGCCAGTTACGACAACCTGTCGCTTGTAGTAACAATCCTAGAATGGACCTGTGAAAAACCAACTGTTACGATCGATGACGTTTACCTGAAAGAAGGAACTCCATTCAACGTCAGTGTCTTTGAGCAAACGACAATAGTTCCAAACACCAGTTTCAATTGTATGAAGAAGGAAAGTGCCGCGTACCTGTGGGAAGTATTCACCATTCAGGATTACTCAGCCAATCAGTTTTCCAGTCCACTTCTTGTGGTGCCAGATGTCGAACAGCTTGCCTTTCCACTGAATTTGCTGGCTGGACGGTACGTAATTAGATACAACGTCAGCATGCTCAGTCACTACTTCGACCTGAGGAACTACACCGTCATTAAGTACCTCTTCATGAACCTAACGGATGACGTTGTCTTGGAATCACTCACGTCACTCAATCCGATCTATTGGAACACAACGGTGACGTTCTATCTCGAAATCTTGAAGATTGGAAGCGGTTCGTGCTTTGATTGGGACATGGGTGACGGTTCACAACACGTCATATATCGAGAGACTTCCTGCTCTGGAGTCATCACGACTGAGAATCCCATCTATACGCCAACTGCCACTCCGGCTTTTGCTATTAACCACTCCTACTGGTTTCCTAACGCTGGCACATGGGAAGTTACGGTGCGTGGTTTCAACTATGCCAGTAACAGCAGCTTAGCGGTCAACGTTACGATTTTGGATCTGCCTTGCGAGAAGCCCAATGTAACAATCGACAGCCAGTTCGAGAATGAAGCAAGTCCATATAACACAACGGTGAACGATGGGTTCACAATTAAGAGCAACATAAGCGTTAGCTGTAGAAAGACTGAGGTTGTTATCATCCTTTGGGAACTTTTCGATGCATTGACCTTCTCCGCAAGTCCACTGACAACACCTCTGCAGACTGTTTCTAATTCGGACACATTTCTATCACCACCGAACAGCATCCTGGCCGGAAAGTATGTCGTGAGACTCAACGTCAGTTACTACAATAGCTTCTTTGACCTCGGGAACTTCACGGTGCTGCGAACGGCCTTCGTGACACTGAAAGACGAGGTCATCCTGGACTCTCTCACGTACAACACATCCCTGGAACCCATATACTGGAACACGACCGTGACGTTCTACCTGAACGTTTCAAGATACGGAAATGGAACCTGCCTCGAGTGGGACATGGGAGACAATTCGCAACACGTTGTATACCAAGCTCCATTCTGCTCGGGAAACGTGGAAGCCAGTAATCCACTCTTCGTGCCCGCATCGACTGAGACGTACTTGACTGAGCGCAGTTACTGGTATGGAGATTTTGGTTTCTACACTGTTCGAGTTCGAGGCTTCAACTACGCCAGCACAGCTAACCTTACCGTGAACATAACAATACTGGAGTGGCCCTGCACGAAACCAAATGTAACGATCGAAGAGAAATACCTAAACGAGACTGCTCAGTACACCATTCGCGTTCCAGAGGGGTTTACGATCAACAGCAGTGTCAACGTTGAGTGCATGAAAAACGAAGGATTGACACGCAAGTGGGAAGTTTTCTATGCACAACAGTTTTCCACCAATCCGATGACAGCTCCGCTGAGCGTGATTCCAAACTCCGAGTTATACGATTCTCCGCCGCGAGCTCTACAAGCCGGACAGTACGTGGTCCGTCTGAACGTCAGCATGTACAATCACTACTTCGACATGTCTAACTACACCGTGATAGTCCTGGCATACGTTACCATCAACCAGAGTCCACTGGAAGTTGCGTTCGAGGGTGGCCCGACTATTCTGTCCGTCTTCAATTCAACCGTCTACATCAATGCACTTAACCTCACATTCGATCCAGACGTGGTGGATCCAGCTGATAAGACTGGTCTCACCTGGAAGTGGTTGTGCAAGCGTGAGGATGAAGAGTGGCCGTCTTCTCTACCCGTGGTACCCTATCAATCGTACTATGGGTCGCGCGAGAATGGAGGCTGTTTCGGAGACGGTCCAGGCATCGTGGATTTCAAGGAGCTGACACTTAGCCTGGATTCCAGCTACTTCATGGCTCTTGTCAACTACACGTTAGAACTTCAAGTGGCAAAGGATGTCAGAAACGCTTCGGCCAGTCTCTTCCTCTTCGTCATGGATGGAAAACAGCCAGTCCTCGAAATCAGGTCGGTCACTCAGTATACTATGGCCATTCAGTATACTACGGTCAATCAGTATAGGCCTACTATGGCCATTCAGTATACTACGGCCATTCAGTATACTACGATCAATCAGTATACTGCGTTCACGCGTATTCTGCTTAAAGTCTATACTTTAGAATTTAAAAAGTTATTAAGATAAGATCTGAAAAAGTTATGAAGTGAATTCGGCAAAAGAAATATCAGAAAATTTCAAATACGAAATATATTTATTGAATTTTCCCATAGATGTGCAATTTAGGAGATAACATCGTTTTTGGTTTGCAGTTGTGAGACGAATTGCCGTGACGGAGTCATCATCCAATACAAGTTGGCTTTAAGAGCTAGATGCGTGGACAATTGTTTCAATCGGCTCGGGCAGGTGACCGTTTGGTGGGAGCTCTATATCGGTGGAGCCAGTCCGACCGACCCCTACTCACTGTATTTAGATCTGGCATCCACTACCATACAACCAGGTAGGTAATTTTATTCCTAGGCGTAGGCCTATGATGGATGCTTTGAGCTACCCATAGTCAACTTTCCTATACATAAGCAGGAATGCATGGCCGTAATTCATTGAAAAGTAAGCAGGGTCGTGGCCGTATACGGTCTCTTTAAAAAGTATACATTTGCATTGACATTAGGCCTATTTTCCCGACCATTGGGGATCTACTAATGCACGGCATGTTTTCCGTCATTAGCTGTTTTGTTTGTTCTATTTGCGCGGCGCTGTATTTCTCATACTTTTTCATGACTCTGTAAAGTACCATTAAAATTAAGTTGATACTCTATTTCCAATTTTATGTTTCTATATATCGTCCAATTTCTGTAGTTCTATTAATTCTTTACGCTATGTTACCCAATAGGGCCAATACCCAAGGCAACTGTTCATTACGCGTCACTTTTCATGTCGTCTGAGTCTAGTGAAGGGTCTACAATTATTCATCTGTGTAGGTGAAACTACCTCAATGGGACTGTTTATAAAGCCGAACACTTTCAAGTCGGGTCTCTACCATAAGCTGATTGTTTACGGTCAGACTCCTCACTCCCTCAACGGATCAGCGGAGTACGTGTTCAAGACAAGCAGACCGCCAAGCGGAGGAACCTGTGCCGTCACTCCCACTGAAGGTATGACCCTCTTGAAGCGGTACAGTTTCTGTTGTTATTCTTTATGGATTATGTCCAGTTGGACACCGAGGAGAGACTCCAGGATTTCAGTCCTTATCATATGGTCGATTATGTGACACGTAATTTCTCTCAACGCCATCGTTCAGCAAGTCCATCAATGTTCAACTGGTCGATAAGAAATCAATGAAATGGCCTAACTCTGTTGTTGTTGTGGTTGTTGTTGTTGTGATGGTGCTGTTGTTGTGGTTGTTGTGATTGATGTTGTTGTTGTTGTTGTTGTTGTGGTGGTTGAAGTTGTTGTGGTTATTGTTGTGGTTGTTGTTGTTGTTGTGGTTGTTGATTTTGGAATGGACCAGCGAAGTATAAGGAAGACAATTTTGATGATGATGTTGTTCATGTTGCTCTTGATGTGGTGGTGCTTATGATGGTGATGCGGTGATGATGATGATGATGATGATGATGATGATGATGATGATGATGATGATGATGATGATGATGATGATGATGATGATGATGATGATGATGTTGATGATGATGATGATGATGATGATGATGATGATGATGATGATGATGATGATGATGATGATGATGATGATGATGATGATGATGATGATGATGTTGATGATGATGATGATGATGATGATGATGATGATGATGATGATGATGATGATGATGATGATGATGATGATGATGATGATGATGATGATGTTGATGATGATGATGATGATGATGATGATGATGATGATGATGATGATGATGATGATGATGATGATGATGATGATGATGATGATGATGAAGTAAATGAAATACTGATGTAATCGTGCGGAGGATAGGCTTTGCCGGAGTGACGCAGTGTTCCGTCAGCTGTCAGAACTGGGTATCGAGTGATGGAGGCAGCTCCACCCTGACCTATTCCTACTCCATTGGTCCTCGGACTGCCACTGACGACTCCGAGCGCGATATCTTCTACTACGGAGCGAGTCCTGACAGTGGCCCGATGACCCTTAGCCTAGGAAACAGCTTGGATGATTTCCGAAGCAAAATAGTGGCCAGAATCACTGACACCAACGGCGACTTCATCGAATATGAAAGTCCGGAGATCAAGGCGAGTCTTTATGTTACAGGACATCATCATCGCTTATAGTCTAAGAATTTCTTTAGCGCCCAGATTAAGCTAAGTCGTGGGAACGAGATTATAAATAGGCGCTCACTCAGGAACAAAATCGGTTAGGCGGATATGGTCAGATTCGGTTTCAATTCCACATCCAGGGAAAGGTATACGTGTAAGGCTATGTAGTTTATGGTGTTTGAATTGGGGTGGTGAGAGAGGTTAGGAGACAACGTGCTGTAGCTTCTTGTTTTTTCCAGACTGACCTACGAACTGTAAACGGTAATTGTAACTTAACGTTTGAATAGCGTCTTTAAAAAGCCACCAAGAGACTGGCGAGAGGACACGAATGTGGCCAAAACGAGAATAGGCATATACATATTAAAGGACTGATAATCAGTGACACAGTTAGCTCAGGTGGATCATCTACAAGAAAAGGAAGGGTCCATATCTGTGTTTATTAAAACAAATAGATTGCCATTTGTAGGTGCTTGTTATAAGTAACACTAACTGTTCCACTACCGGTTATATGATGCCTGTTAGTTGTTATTGATATTTTTAGACCTATTATCATACTCATCATCATCGTCATCGTCGTCGTCATCATCATCATAATCATCATCATCATCATTATCATCATCATCATCATCATCATCATCATCATCATCATCGTCGTCATCATCATCATCATCATCATCATCATTATTATTAATTGTTATCATCATCATCATAATTATTAATTGGCATCATCATCATAATCATCATAATCATCATCATCATCATCATCATCATCGTCGTCGTCGTCGTCGTCATCATCATCATCATCATTGTCATTATTATTATTACTACTGTTGTTTTTATTTGATATTATTAACTTATAAAGATAAACGTATAGGCCTATAGATCTGAGGCGCGTGGTGAAAGTGTTTGTGGTCGTGCCTGTGTGGGTTAGGTGATGCCTCCACAGGATACAAGCGATGAGCACACCCGTGATGGATTCCTGGACAGTGCTGTTGCGACAGTCGACAACGGTGAGTTGACGGAGGCTGATCCTAACGTCGTCTGCAGCAACATCCTCGTCGTTCTATCGCTACTCAACGGACTCAACGTCACTGATGGCGAATCAAACCCTTCTGCCGGATCTGACATGGCAAGTTTATATAGGGCCTCTGTTCATAGGATTCTATTTATAGGGCCTCGATTTATAGGATTTTATTTATAGGGCCTCTATTCATAGGATTCTATTTATAGGGCCTCGATTTATAGGATTCTTAGATTCGGACTTTTGAATGATATAAATAAATAAATGAAAATATCTGTGCTCGAGATAGGCCTATTATTAACTATAATAGTATAAGCGGGCTGTAACCGGCCTATAATTTTACTATAATGAGTCTAAAATTGGACTATAATCACTCTATAATTGGTATCTTTTCAGGATTACTTGAGTTCTGAAGATCCAAACAAATTGGGAGGGGCATTAAAACCCACGGATTACGAATATTCCGACGCCGATGGCAGTGGAACCGGAAGTGGTGGAACTGGAAGTGGTGGAACCGGAGGTGGTGGAACCGGAAGTGGAGGAACTGGAAGTGGTGGGACCGGAAGTGGAGGAACTGGAAGTGGTGGGACCGGAAGTGGAGGAACTGGAAGTGGTGGAACAGGAAGTGGAGGGACCGGAACTGGTGGTTCTGGCCAGACACTAACACCACAGCAACTAGCTTCTCGAGATAAAGAAGCCAAAGTAAGTTTATTTATTTACTGGATATATTAAATTATTCTAGAGATCTTATTTCCGCCATTTGATTTCCTCGGCAGAAATTCATCGAATGTATTGTCTTGATTAATAAAAATGCAAAGTCGGTGGGAAGCAGGTGAAGATCTTTAAGTCTTGTTTTCACACAAAATGATATCGAAATTCATCAATTAACATCAGGTAGGCTAAAGAACATAAATAAATTACATTGAAAATGACGTCAAGATACAAACGTGATACGATGAATGCAGAAAGTATAATATATATATATATATATATATATATATATATATATATATATAATTAATGAATGAATTAAGTTTGTAAGCCGTGCAGGGTCACGTTGAAATGTGACTCTGAGGCGTGGAATGTCAGTCGTCAGGAGAAGATGCAGTTCGATATCTAAGTGCTTGAAAGGCAAGGAGAAATAGTGAGTTTTGAGCCGCTTTTTGAAGGTAGGAAGTGAATTTAACCAGGTATAAGACTTCTCTTTTAGTCTATGATATTTGTAAGTAACTATAGTTGCATTTACATAGAGACAGGAAGAGAGACAGAAAGAGATAGCCAGAGGATGCAATGTGACCAAGCATTTATATAGCACCTAACTTAAGAACCGGGGTGCGACATGTGGTTGGCAACAGTGATGATAAGAATACCACTAGGTAGGATCAGGACCGATGTAGGCCTATGTGGAAAACTGTCTTCATGGAGATAATATAGGCGTAGTCTTGACCAGCTGGGGGATGTTTTCCCTTCCTCATAGGCCTACATATCGCAAACTGCATAATATATGGCTCACTTGTTTAACTATGATTTAGTTGAGACTGAGTTACATCGATGCCATGAACAATTTACCAATGGATTCGCCTACAGCGCTGAAGCAGCGAAGTGGTATGCTAAAGGCCGCTCTCAACAAACCGTCCGTAGTCACTCCACAGAGCCTGGTACGAATAATAATAATAATATTCCTCTTTGGACAATATCTTGACTATGGGACTTAAATTCTACAATGTTCTTTCCTCTGATGGGCTATCATACCCTAAATCTCCTTCACGGTTCTCAGCCTATTCCATACATAAACACTGGTCGAGATTCATAACCTTGTTTTCTCATGTCTTAGACATAGGACTAATTCCTATTGCCTTTCTAAAAGAATTAATTATTCGATGTATTGGGCTCTGTCTGTCTGTCTGTCTCTGTCTGTCTGTCTGTCTGCCTCTGTCTCTGTCTGTCTGTCAGTCAGTCAGTCAGTCAGTCTGTCTGTCTGTCTGTCTGTCTGTCTGTCTGTCTCTCTCGCAAGCAAGCAAGCAATTCTCGCCACCTTGATCAAAAGGCGCTACATGATTGAATACTAATAGACCTCAGTTGTGTTACTTTACAGGAAAAGGCGACTCTTTTGATCGTTACGATGTTCCGGAAGTTCGTTTTACTCAAGCCCAACATGACTGATGAAGAACAGGTGGCAAGCGCCGGAGGTAGGTACTACAAAAGACTTTTATTAGTATTAGTATTATTTATATCAATATTACTGTTACTATTATTTTTTATGCCCCGATGTACATATGATCCCTCCTGATCTTAGATTTTAATCAATTAATTATAATGTCGGGGTTGGCTAAAACTCGTCAACTTCGGGCAGAGAAAACGTGCTGCGAAAGGCCACAGCGTTATAGCATTGAATAGCCACTGGAAAAGATAGCATGTTTTTCTTGCGTCTTCGTATGCATGCGTAAGAGAGCACCCAAGTTCCGTGATAAAGGTAAGCCCAGCGTTGTTTTAATGGAGCCTAGAGTTTCAAAGTCCAGCGGAACAAAATGATATTGTGGTTGAAGTGGAATGCTATCATCATCGTCCTTGTTGCTACCAATAAAAACTTTCATTATCGTTGTCGTTGATGTTGTAATCATCATCATCATCATCATCATCATCATCATCATCATCATCATCATCATCATCATCATCATTTACCACCACCACCACCACCACCACCACCACCACCACCACCACCACCACCACCACCACCACCACCACCACCACCACCACCACCACCACCACCACCACCACCACCACCACCACCACCACCACCACCACCACCACCACCACCACCACCACCACCACCACCACCACCATCATCATCATCCATCATCATCATCATCATCATCATCATCATCATCAATTACCACCACCACCACCACCACCACCACCACCACCACCACCACCACCACCACCACCACCACCACCACCACCACCACCACCACCACCACCACCACCACCACCACCACCACCACCACCACCACCACCATCATCATCCATCATCATCATCATCATCATCATCATCATCATCATCAATTACCACCACCACCACCACCACCACCACCACCACCACCACCACCACCACCACCACCACCACCACCACCACCACCACCACCACCACCACCACCACCACCACCACCACCACCACCACCACCACCACCACCACCACCACCACCACCACCACCACCACCATCATCATCATCATCAATTACCACCACCACCACCATCATCATCATCATCATCATCATCATCATCATCATCATCATCATCATCATCATCATCATCATCATCATCATCATCATCATCATCATCATCATCATCATCATCATCAATGATGGTCGCTGTCTGGATCATAATCAGCATCCACAATCGTCACTGTTGTTTGTAGATATAACTCTGGTTGCGTTGGCCATAGGCGAGGCTAGTAATGCGATGATCAGCGCCGGAACATACTACAATGCCACTTCCGGTACAACCAGCGAGACAATTCGGGCTCAGGTGCGTCGTCATTGACACACCTGCCGAGTCTTGTGACGTCATGGTGTCGATCTATGTCACACTGCGTCATTGTTTCCAATTTACGTCATAGATTTTGGAATGTAATGTAAAAACGAGGACGACTTATAAGGCATCGCACGTAGCTAATTGCATCTATGATGCTTTTTATTGTCAAATCATCCACGCCATTGTCATTCAGATTTGCTGAATCTGCGCTAGTGCTTGAAGTGTTTAAAATAAACAAGCAAACAAGCAAAAGAAAAATATAGACTAAGAAAATAAATAAAGCTACAGTCTTAAACAAATTAAAACTAATTTGTAAAACTAACAAATATAATTATCAACGGTGATACACGCACGAATGAGGAAAAATAAATATATTATAGTTTTAAAGAAACAAACAAATAAACTTAAAATGAAGGAAACGCATAAAATCTAGGAATGTCATAGACCGCCGCAACATGAGGCATGTTATAAGTGTGCGGTGTTGTAAGTGGAGGAGGCTACTTAGTGCTGAACATAGGCCTATTGAAGGAGATCATAATTATAGCCTACTTTTTCTTGTAAAATTCGTTTACTTTGCCGTAGTCTAATTTGGTGGCATAAAAGTGATTAGTTCATTCATTTAGAGATCGCACACAGATTCACGAAAAATATTTGAGGGACATAACCGTGTATGTCCCATCATCCCAAACATTGGGTTGGTATGTCCCTCTGTTCCACATGGATCGACGCCTCTGCTAGGATGCGATTCGTGGTCGGGAACAATAGTGTATGCATCCGTATATGAGCGATAGGCCTATATGGGAATAAAATAGACATATATCTTCGGCGTAAGTTAGTCTGAACCCAGTGCGAAGGAAGAAATTATAATTCCCACTGGCCATAATGAAGATATGCGATGTAACGTACTGTAATCCTAGGCGTAGCTACATTGAGGCAAGAAGAGACAGTTGCCTCCTCTTGGTTTTATAAATTTAAAAATTGTCCTTGGGTTATAGCCCTGCTCCTGGCCCAAGAGAAGAAATTTAAGAAGAAATCCCAAAAAAGGTCATCAAATTTTATTTTTGACTGAGAAATCTCCCAAAAAGATCATCAATTTCTTTGGGCAGCAAATGCTGAGCAATCTCCAAAAAAGGTCATCAAATTTTTTCAAGACTTTTTGCCTCCTCTTGAATTTAAGTCTGGCTACGCTCATGACTGTTATGCAATTAAATTGCAATTATAATTCAACATTATATAGCGCTACTTCAACAACAAACTAGTCAGAGGCACTATGGTGTAATGTAAATATAAAAAATGTCTTAACAGACGTTGCGTCGACACGAGAGACCGGCTTTGTCATTGAATAATAGCGCTTATAAAATTAATAAAGAAATTACAAAATTAATAAAGAAATAAAGGAATTCTATATTTGCTGTTTTTCCTAAGTATATGTTGCAGTTCTGAAGTTCGCTTTCCTTCTTCTACTTCAAGGTCGGTCCGTTGGCAAAGACCGTGTGGCAGATACTAATGAACTTAGCGGAGAAATTCCTTGAGACGAAATTCTGTGGAGATCCGGAGACTGCCATCGCAAACGCCTACAAGGTCATAATGACTGTCGACCGTAAGAGAGCCACAAACCTAGAAGACTCGGATCTGTCCTCCTCTCTTGGAGAGATGGCGCTAGACGATTACCACTCCAACGACACTTGCAACGATAGAATGGTATTATTATAATTAATTATTATTATTGTTATTATTATTATTATTATTATTATTTATTAATAATAATAATATTTTTTTCCAAATCCCGAGGGATCACTGATGTCTCGGGTCAAAAAAAAATAATAATAAGTATTTAATTTCAACTTTTGCTTCTTGAGCCTTCTCCAACGGGTTCTGATATATTACTGCGATCTCACTTGATACGTGGCCATCGATTGATGTACCAGGTACATTGCGATAACGGCGTCATGGAGGTCATGATTAAGTGGCTATAGTTATTTCTTGCCAATAGAATTTTGCCAACTGGCAACTGAACTAAGCCTGCTTGATAATAGAAGTTTTCTCTGGAATTTTGTCGCTAGCAAATTAAAGACCATTTTGACGATTATTTCAATCGTCACACTTTGCTCCCTTTATGTCTAATTAAAACTCGATCGTGTCAGCTAATAGACCTATCTTGAGTACCATCATCAAATGTAAATGCTCAAAAAAATGCCTTTTCAAAATGTTGCCTTGGAATATTTCGTCGTTCGAAAATCGATTATATTTCTCAAAAGAATTCATCGTGGTGTGTATGGATGGATGGATGGATAGATGGATGGATGGATGGATGGATGGATGGATGGATGGATGGATGGATGGATGGATGGATGGGTGGATGGATGGATAGATGGAAGGATGGATGGGTGGATGGATGGATGGATGGATGGATGGATGGATGGATGGATGGATGGATGGATGGATGGATGGATGGATGGATGGCTGGATGGGTGGATGGATGGATGGATGGATGGATGGATGGATGGATGGATGGATGGATGGATGGGTGGATGGATGGATAGATGGAAGGATGGATGGGTGGATGGATGGATGGATGGATGGATGGATGGATGGATGGATGGATGGATGGATGGATGGATGGATGGATGGATGGATGGATGGATGGGTGGGTGGATGGATGGATGGATGGATGGATGGATGGAGCGTCATTCTCCTCAAGAGCTTATTTGACGCCCTTGCTAAATCAAGAATCTGTTTGTATTGTAATTGATTGCATTCCCTTTGATACACAGACCCTACAGTCAAGGTCGAACCTGATCATCTGGGACCCGTCCTCCGCCAACGTCACTTCCCCTCTGTCTTACATGTCCGTGAGGACTTCTGGGACCTCGGTCGAAAAAGAGACACGCCGACGACGATCTCTACCATCGGACAACCGGGAGAACTCGATTCGGGTGGGAATGCTGACCGCCACGAACAGAGGTCCACTGGTCAATCGCAACACTAGCGACATCTACGGCATGATCCACCACATCTACAATCTGACCTATGCCGGTCTCTACCCCGCCATCCTTCGAGTTACCCCGGCCATGCCACCCGGGAGCAACGACACCCTCCTCGTCTACGTGAGGGGCGACGAGAGACCGACACCTGACCTCTATGACTGGGTCATGGTCACTTACAATGGAACGAACAATTATACGTTGTTCCTGACGGCGCAGCAGACGTTCAACGTAACACAACTCTACGTCAGTGTCCAGTCAACGGCAGGTCAGTCCAATCAATGGGATTAGTCTAGTTGTAGACGTTCTGGGCTGTTGACTCAGAGGTCGGGGTACAAACATCCTGCTAGAGTAGTAAGGGGCCTAAACTTAAGAGACCTAACCTTAAGAAGCCTAAACTTAAGGGGCCTAAACTTAAGAGACCTAACCTTAAGAAGCCTAAACTTAAGGGACATAAACTTAAGAGACCTAACCTTAAGAAGCCTAAACTTAAGGGACATAAACTTAAGAGACCTAACCTTAAGAAGCCTAAACTTAAGGGGCCTAAACTTAAGAGACCTAACCTTAAGAAGCCTAAACTTAAGGGACATAAACTTAAGAGGCCTAAACTTAAGAGATCTAAACTTAAGGACCTAAACTTAAGGGGCCTAAACTTAAAAGGCCTAAACTTGAGAGATCTAAACTTAAGACTCGTCTGTTTCAAACTCGAACTTCGCTTTATTCGCCATATGACCTCCTCATCACAAGTAAGTTGACCTCTTCACTTTTGCAAATGTGTGCATGTAAACACCTCGTTAGAGTCACTGAGAAATAAAGTTGTCATTAAAAAATAAAGTTAATCAATATGACTAGAATATAGTCACCACGTATATGCAGAGCCCAATCGATGGATTCACACCCTGAGTTGATTGTAGACACCATGTAGATTCGTAGTTCCTGGACTACACAACGTTGAAGAAGATGTGCGACTGCTGGCTATAAATTTATCATATACCAGTAGGTCCTAAGTGTCATTGATGCTGCATGTATACAATTGCGTGATCTGATATAATAATAACAATGTGACGATAATGTGATGCATTAGAATGTAACCGGATGTATTGGTTTGTGTATATATGACGTAACGGAGCATTTATATAACGCCACTGTGACGAAATTCCTCGGCGTTCTTTTGGAGAACTGTTGATCGTGAAACCGAATGTGAATTCTTGTGTGTGTGGCCTCTTTTCCGCAAGCGTTCTAAGACCATATTTTTCGATGGTGATTTCATTGTATTATAGGTAGGAAGCGCCAATGATGAGTCTCTCTCTGAAGTGGTGCTATGTAAATTTGCAATTACAATTACAGTTACAATTTGTAGGCTGTATCAACACGACCGTTTGCGGTCGGAAGGTAGTCGTTCCCCTTCGCTACTACATCTACTTCCAGGAGGTCTCCTGCAGCGTCTGGCTCAACAGCGAGCAACGCTGGTCTCCTGGTGAATGCCAGGTCTGTGTGTGCTCTGATATATATATATATATATATATATATATATATATATATATATATATATATATATATATATATATATATATATATATATATATATATATATATATACAAAAGAAGTAGTTCATCAGAATCGTAAATTCCAATTTCTATAGCACCAGCTTATTCACGAGAAGCGCTGCGTCAAGTCAGATGGGTTGTCTAGAGATACAAAGTGAAGATTTATGCATACATAGGGCTACATACATACATACTTCAGAATTATTCGTATGTATGTATACTAAGTATACATAATATTTACATGCATGCATACATATGCATACATACATACATACATACTTGCATATTGTAATTGGAATTTATCACTTCTATCGCGCCGGCGTCTGATGCAAAAGGCATCAACCGATGGCGCCCCAAAAACTAAGCCGTTATGGTCAGCATCCAGAAAATAATACGTATACATGTGTGCATACATGTATACATGCATGCTCATACCAACATACACACATAGGCATTGTCCTTGGCATAACCCTCTACATGAATCACCAAGACTTGACCGGATGTTGGTCGATGTGATGATTATTCAGATAACCAGCGGAGTGCCAGGAAAGGTGGCCTTCCACAGCAACCTGTTGGGAGGCTTTGGCACCGGATTCGTGACGCCAATTAACACGATTGACTTCAACACACTGTTCGATAACTTCGGTCAGAAGATCATAGACAGCGCCGTCGTCTGGGGGACAATCATCGCCATCCTCCTACTCTATATTCCGTTCGCTGTTCTTGCGAGAAGACTCGACAAGAGAGACCTCTTCAAGGTACACGCAGATCACACAATCTACTATAATCTCTAAACTAATCTGATCTACCAATGTTTCTCCGATGCTCTATCTCTTTCTCTTAGAAATGCCTCAAACCTATTTCTCATCGGCTTTCAAACATTTGTGTATGTATCCAACTGTTCTTCAATCAATCAATCAAGCAGTCAATCAATCAATCAATCAACCAATCAATCAATCGATCAATCAATCGATCAATAGTTTCATTTGCATCCAATCAATAACTGTACAGGCAAATATACACCACAGCACTGGGTCGTCCAAATCAAATTTCAGATTACATAACATGATTATTACACTACAATTCACATTAGAGTTTACAGTACAGGTCACATTATATTTTTCAGTATATATTACTTTACCGATCACATTACAGAATATGATTGTAGATTACATTTCATATTATACTGCAGATTACACTGAACCTGGTCAATGTCGTTTTCAGTGGCACATTCTGCCTTTGGCTGACAACTGGATTGACGACCAGTATCTGTATGAGCTTCACGTCCACACGGGGTTCAGCCGACATTCCGGAACGAAATCCAAAGTCTTCTTCCGTTTGTTCGGAACGCAATCGGAGACAGGAGTCCGAGCCATGGAAGATAGATGTCGACAGGTGAGTCTATATACAGTGGCGGCGCCAGGATTTCAGGTTTGGGGGGGCTGAAGCCCTAAGCTCTTCCCTTTCTCCCTTCCTCCTCTGCCCCTCCCCTTTTCTCCGTCCTTTTCCCCTTCCTGTACTTCTCTCCCCTCCCTCTTCTATACCTTCCCTTCTTCCTCCCCCTTCCTTTCCCTTTCCTCCATCCCTCCGGACCCTCCCTAGTACTTTCCCTTCCTCCTACAACCCACCCCTGCCGCGAAGCGGCACCCCTTTAATTGAAGCGGGGATCCCCGAAAAAAGTTTTCAGGTTCCAGTTGCCTGTAGGTGAGTTTTGGCACACATCCAGTGAAAAAACATGGGCATGGATGGAATCACTACGGAACTACTACAAGGAGGAGGAGAAACAGTTGTTAAGGCTATGCATACCGTTGTTACAAAGATTCAACAAGAGGGAGAAATACCAGACGACTGGGCAAAATCGACAATCGTCCCTAAATACAAAAGAAAAGGAGATCCACAAGACTGCAAAAATTACACAGGCATTAGCATTCCAGGAAAAGTCGTCACCAAAATGATACAAAACAGAATGAAGCAGTATGTTGAGAGAGCACTTGGATAAGAGCAAGCCGGATTCAGACCAGGAAGAAGCACAATTGATCAACTATTCACAATGAGACAGATACTTGAAAAAAGCATAGAACACAACCAGAAAGTCTTCATCAACTTCATAGACTTCAAACAAGCATTCGACAGTATATGGCATGATAGAATGTGGAGAGTGATGCAAAACGCAGGAAGACCAGCTAGATACAGTACATGTAAGCTGGGTTTACGAAAAATGTTTTTGTTTTTATCTGTTTTTAAAATAATAATTTTTTCTGAAACTCTGCACACAATCTGTAGACAGTCTTTTTGTCATTTTGGTGTCACTCCCTCGGGAGGTGTCAGCTGGTGCGGCCCGCACCCCCGCACCCGTTAGTGACGCCACTGTCTGTACATAACTTTGGAGTTTGGAGGCTCAGATTTTGGCAGGAAAATTTTTTGCCTTTTTTTCTTCGGCAATGCATGGGAGGGGGAATAGAGGGTAAGTAATGAGTATTTATTTGGTACCTTCGTTAAAGGAAATGAACATAACTGCACAAATTTAGTGGCAGGCTGCCGGTGAATTCACGCAAGTCCCATTGCGCCGGCGGCCAGTAAGAACACAAACATGTGATGGGACAGGTAAGATAATGTAATGCATTCATAATCACCTTACAAAATGGGATTAAGACAGAATGAAGTCTATATGGAGCTACAGATCAATAAACTGCGATTTTAAGTAGAGAAACAAAAATATGTAAATAAAATATGTAAATCTTTCACCTTTACACCTTTACAGAGTGAAGCGATCATTTCTAACCTTAATAGGCGTTTAGATGTTCCATGTTATATTGCTAATTTACATCATGATTAAGGTTAACACTTTAGCGACGAGAGTTTAAACAGATTATCTGGTAAAGATATCTAGAATATCTGGTAAAGTCCAAATAAGTCGAAACTGCTACTGACGTTTAGTTAGGGACAACAAACAGAAAGCTTAGGCCTACTGCATGTTTTTTGTACAATATTCTATCTATATTGTTGCAACATGAATAAAAGTTTTGGAACACTGTTTATTCACAGTTGGGAAGTTGGAATTTAACAATGATTGAATTACAGGACATGGGATTTTATTAAGGTGTAAGACAATATTCTCTACAAATATTTCTTACATTTACAAGACTAAATAGCCAGATAACTACATATTTTAGTTAAATAAATATCTTGCTGTGTTAGTTAACTAACAAACATCGAATTAGAAATACATAGGGCCTATATAACATATGCAACCATAGGCTTAGACTCTGGGGGGAGCCGTGGCACGTGCCCCCCCAATAATTGAGATTTACTGTACATACCCGATTTATTCTTTTTTTGCTGGAACTGAAATAACTTAACAATGACTGTCTGAGACGTTTGATGGAAGCCTTCTTCGAAGATACATACGTTAGAAGTAGAAGCCATGGCTCGTCGGCAATGGGTATCGAACAGTGACTTGGTCGTATACTATCGGTCTTGAGACTTTTGTCTTGGTATTAAACCGTTGGTCTGTATTGGACTTGTTTGCGTGGCTGCACATATGTAGTGGTATACTAAATGCAGATAGAGAGAGACACACAGACAGACAGACAGAGACAGGGACATAGACAGAGAGACAGAAACGGAGAGAGATGTGGAGAGAGTGGGGAGAGCGGTACGAATGAGGCATATGGTGCAGAGGCCAGCTTCCTCCAACGCAGGGTGACGAAAGAGCGGGAAACGAGGAATGTCTAGCCGAGGACCCTGGGTCGCCTTCTATACCCGGGGTCCTCGGTCTAGCCCGAAACTTGCTATACAAGGTCATGTGTCAAACGGCAGCAGAGGTTTAGCACCCCGTAGCCCACCCCTGTTCATACATAGCGATGGCTATGCTATGGCTTGTACAATCTGGATGATGGATGCATGTGGGCTCTGCTAGTCATCTATGTTATAACCTAGCTATGTTACAGACGCATCAGATTCTTTAAGAATTGTTGGGGAAATGGCATTTGCTATTGAGCCTGCTATGTATATGTAAGCATTGCAAAGCTTCAGAGATTTCCAGCATTTTGTTTGGGGGGCTGAGCCACAGCTTGGGGGGGCTAAGCACCCCCTAGCCCACCCCTGGCGCCGCCACTGTCTATATACCACCACACCTCCATCACTCCACAAGTCTATTATTCCAAACTGAAAACACTGCTCTTTCAAAAATTCCTCCTCTTTCCCTTAGCTCTCCCGTCGCTTCATTTCTAAACACCGTATACACCGTATAGCCGTCTGACTGTCTGCCTGCCTAACCCCTTTGGATCTTGACTTGGAACCTATTTTGCCCTAAATGTCTATGGATTTTGTTTTTACAAAGTGTCTATGAATAAGCTGGTATGCACGACTGCTTTTTCGGCGCTGTAGAAGTCTCAAGATTATGGTTACGCTTCCAATTATTCTGAACAGAGGCAGAGACGGGAATTGACCATGGAAGTAAGAGATGAACTCCACCAGCGCATGGCACGTTGCAAGCCACCTACGGATGGACCTAATGAACTCTGCCAGCATGCACCAACGGCAACGGGGTTCACATATAATTATACGTAAATTCACGCATAGACCTAGGTACTTGCATACACGTGTATGACATTGCATGCGTCTATACGCACAGATACATGCACACACAGACTATATGTGCACCTGTAGGCCTATATGCATACGTACATACACACATACATACGGATATGCATACATGCATGATGCATACAAACATACACGCTTCCAATTATGTTAGGTTAGATTTGCGTTGTTTCCTAGAACTTTGGTCGTGGTGAGGTGAGTTCGTTTGCAATGAAGACAGCAGAATGCCTCGGAACTCCGTTGAAGCTGGAGGTCTGGCATGACAACAGCGGAGGCAAAGAGGCCGACTGGTTCCTTGGCAAAGTCGTCCTCGTTGACGTCCATAAACGCGTCTGGTATGTTAGCTTCACGCTTCGTCGAGGTAGACCATGCATAGATCTAGTATTGCGTCTCAATGGGCTTCTCTTTAGAAGGGCGCTATACAAATTTGCCATTATATTTACAAAACGACACATTGTCCATGGACCATAGGCTACAGACAATAGACCATAGACTGTGCAGACAATAGACCAGAGAGACCATTGTCTATTTGGTCGTCTGTAGAATGGAATACCTAGATCTGGCGGATCGTTAAAGTTAGATCGATGAGAGAATTGATTGACTGTTCGTTTGCGTAGTTGCCAGGACCACAGCACACTACAGACTATACCACACCTCATACTCGCTTTTCTGTGTGACTTATGTAGCGCGCGTTGAAAATTTTTGTAATGAAGATGATGATAGTGATGACGATGTTGTTGTAGTTGATGATGATGATGATGATGATGATGGTGGTGATGATGATGATGATGATGATAATAATAATAATACGTCAGTTTAATGTGTTGGAATTATGTTAAAGAAAAGATATTTAGCATGCATAAATGGGAATCTGTTAAAGATAATATCAATTCTAGTCTGGTCGTATATGGACTTCGTTCTTACAGGCCTACTACATATCTGCGTAAGCTATAGGCCTACTTTTTGGTCTATTGTTGTATGGAAGTCATAATAACAGTGTCCTTGGTGTTTGTGACAAAGGATATAGCTACAATATTGAATTTGAACCACTTTGAGATGAGTATTGTACAGCGCTCTTCTTGAGTATGGTACTGCTCTTCTTCTTCATCACCTCTTTTTGTTGTCATAGGTATCTGTTTGTGTGCGATGACTGGCTGTCGGCCGCCAAGGGTGCAGGCCAGACGCGTCGATTCCTGACCGTCTCCCAGAGCTACCTATACACAGACTCCTCGGTCCTCGTCCGCAAGAACGTCTCACAGAGGATCTTCGAGGATCACATCTGGCTGTCGGTCGGCTACCGGGCCAAGAAATCGCTCTTCACCCGCGCACAGCGACTGGGCGCCTGCATGGCGACGCTGTTCCTGGCGATGATCACTAACTGCATGTTCTTCAAGGACGCCTCGGAAGAGGAGCCATCGCAGAAGATCCAGATCGGCCCGATCGCCATCACAGGACCGCAGATGTTTGCCAGCATCATCACGAGTCTAATCGTATTTCCACCCATCCTCGCCATCACCATCCTATTTTCGAAGTCTAAGCCCAAGTGGAAGGGTCCGAAGGTCTCCGATGACGGGTACAAGACGGCGACCACAATAGGAGTGGGGAAGCTACCTCACTGGTGCACCCACATCGCCTGGGTCCTCGTCTTCCTCAGCATCTCGCTGTCCGCCATCTTTACCATCTTCTACAGCATGCAGTGGGGCCGGGTGAAGTCGCAGTCCTGGCTTCAGGCTTTCATACTGTCCTTCATCGAATCGGCCATTTTAATTCAGCCGCTAAAGGTCAGTTTCCGTCCAACCAATCGAACGACTCGTCAGATTTTATGTAGGCCATTTTAATTGCAATTGTAACTGTAATCTTACACTTATAAAGCACCACTTCAGTAAATAACTCATCAGTGACACTCCTGGCCAGAACTAGTGAAGTCACTGTCTAATAACACAGACTTGAATCGCTTGCGAAACTGCGGAAGGGACACACTGAGGAGCTCGAGACGCAGCTCCCAAGAAAGGCGATTTCCAGCTGTTGTGTCCAACATAGGCAAAGCTTCTGGACTGAGCTGTAGCTTTGGGTTTACTCATAAATAATATTCCACAAAAAGGCACAGATGGCTTAAACATTACATAGTACATAGTAGCGAGTAATAGTAATATACAACTAATCCGAAATACAATAATGCGTAGACCTCTTAAGATTGCATATAATTTAGCTTATTATTTATTACTATAAATATAAGCTTGACTTGACTTGTCTTAAAATTCTCTCTGTGTGTGTGCGCGCAGGTGCTTGTAGTGGCGCTACTTGTTTCGTTCATTCTGAAGGAAGACCCGGATGTGTATGAGTATGAAGAGAAGCTGGGCAGAATGCAGATGGTGCAGATGTCTGACTTCGATGAACGCTGCTTGTCTGGAGGTATAGACGAACATTTCATGCAAATATTGCAGGTCTGAGACGTAATTAATGCCAACATGGAGCCCATATAGCATCCATATTCCTATACGGGACCCACGTGGAGCTAATTCTCTGCTAACTCCCATGAAAATGCTGACAGGGTTGCTATTCATATTGTGTGTTATATCGCATCGCATAAGACAACGTTACATTGTACCGCACTACAGTCATACATTGTACTCTACTATAGAGTTGTAGTTATAACACGATTCAGTAGACTCTTTAAGCTACACCCTGCAACATCACACTGCGTTCACTACATGTATACATGATACATGTAGCAAAGTCCTATTCGTGTAAAACAATTTCGTTGAGGAAGTAAATTCTGTAAGAATATTCGGATTAATAATTTTTTATTATAATTCATTAACAACTTCTATTGCACCGGTGTCTATTGCACAAAGCAACAACAGATGGCACACCAAAACGAAATGGCAATCTAGTCAACATGCAAAAGATCGATCCGTCAAGAAAGAGAAGGAATATAGTGGATTAGCAATTTGAAAAAAGACAAAAATGTTTAAATAAATGACACAATTAAGTAATTGAGCGGAAAGAACGGATACAGGGCAGGAATTCCAAATTCTAGGTCCGGCAACTGAAAACACCCGTCAGCCAAGAACAGTTTTAGTGTTAGGTATGGCCAGAGATGTTCAATCAGACGACCTTGTTGAGTTGTAATTAGCCTGGGTTATAGGACTGCTATTGAATAATGTTGGGGTTGTCTACAGTCAAAGGTTTTACAAAACATAAACCCCAATTGCCATGGAAAGTACTTCTTTGTTAATCAGGAAGCCAATGGAATTATTTAAGTACAAGAACAATGTGCTCATATATATTTCGAGCTACTACATGTACTTATTATGATTGAATCCAAAGAATCATGTGTATGTCATATGCGTGTATAACACTATAGTCGGTGAGGACACAACAGAGTTAAAGACATCTAAAATAAACGAGCAGATTTTTCACTCCCGTTCCGAGATGCACAAAGTAGACCTATGTCCGCCATGCTGGAAACGCCAGATCAAATAAACAGATATGACGTAGGCCTACTTGGCGATGATGCTGATGCTGATGCTGATGCTGATGCTGCTGCTGCTGATGATGATACTGATACTGATACTGATACTGCTGCTGTTGATAATGATGCTGATGGTGATGATGATGAATATGGTGGTGATGATGATAGTGTTAGTGGCGGCGGTGATGCCTACTAAGTAACGAACAATTTTTCATGAAATTTCGAAACAGCGAAAATTTCATTTTGACTTAAACATTCAGATAAAGCTTAGAATGATTCAATCTGGCTTTGCCATGTAAACTCTTTAAAGCATAGATACACCTATAACGGTAAACATCATGCAGTTTACATACACGTCCCAAAAACGCTTTATTAGAAGTTACACAACAGGTCATAAAATATTAGACCTGAATAGGAATCTCGAACACTTGACCTAGTGAAGTTACGCAGCTGAATGTTCACTGCCAAAACTGACGGCACCAGGTTCGTTGCTTCCAGATATGCCAGTGGAAAACATTCGGGGCCAAGAGGAGACGAAAAGGCTTCAACGAAAAGCAGAACTGGATGATAAGATGAAGACGATGATACGTGAAGTTCTCTTCTACGTCATCTTCCTCGTTTTGCTTCTGATTGTGGTCAACGGACAGGTGGACAACTGGTCATATCGACAGAACAAACACCTCGCCCTCACCTTCACTGACCAATGCTTCACGAAAATAGTTGAGTTTCACTTGTGATTTGTAATCAGGGTGCGATTCAGAGGCACCTACCCTAAGGTCAATCACGCAGTCCTCTGGTACTGTCAGAGAGCGAATGATGAGTGAGTGAATGAGTGAGTAAATGAGCAAATGAGTGAGTGAGTGATTGAGTGAATGAGTGAGCGAGTGAATTATTGAGTGAATAAGTAACTGAGTGATTGCGATATTGCTTGAATGAGTGAGAGTGAATGAGTGAATGAATAAGTGAAGAGTGATTGAATGAGTGACTGACTGAGTGACTGACTGAGTGAATAGGTAAGTGAATGAGTGAATGAATGATTGAATGACGAAGTGAGTGAATGAGTAGGTGAATGCGTGAGCGAGGGTTTATTAAGACCATCCAATTCATAATCTAAGTAAGAACTGCGTATCAAATGAATAATGCAGTTTAAATGACAAGTCGTGTTATAGGAGTGGATATAAATTTCAGTAAATAGTTTCTTTGTGAACACGTAGCTAGGTTTTCCAGATATTTGAATTTACGCTTTAGGTTGTAGTTGCCATCAGCCTGTAAGAACACCTGTATGTTTCCTAGACGTGCATCCAGCAGGGATTGTGGTCCTGGGCTCGGACTGAGCTCCTACCAAACGTATTCTACACTCAGGATTACAATGGCAGGGAGGCTTCGGCTTACGATCGTAACTACATCTTCGACATGAATGCCTGGCGTCTTGGACCACCACGACTCAGACAACTTAGAGTTACGACAGGTATAGGCCACCTATGTCATGCGCAATCCATAATTCATATACTAACTTTTTGTTGTTTATCAACTTTAACATTATTTAGACTAATGTCGACTATTACTCTCTCTGGAGCGTCCTACAAAAATTCTTGATTAGGGCCTACAATTAAAAATTACAAATATGGCTTCTATCGTGTAGCTGAGTACAGTAGCTCTGAATGCAGTAGCTATAATCACCATGGTGATTAACTACTGAAACACAAGTGTGAGAAAATCATTACCAGACTGTTTAATTTAATTGTCAATGGCAAAACTCGCAAAGAAAGCTTAGGCTTAGGCCGCCTGCAACACAGGCCTGCTTGTGAATGGTGAATGCTATAGGCCTATATAATTATGTCAAATTCATGTTTTTACTACATCAATCAATCAATGTATTGTGGCGGAAATGGATTTCCGTTCTACTCTTGTTATGGAGTTGGCAGGGCCTTTGGCTGAACTTTCGAGCGATTTGATGGCCGGGCTGGGCTTTGATAATTATGTATGTAGGCCTACGGCGTACGCCAAAGGCGGTGGCGAACTTTTTGGTGTTCGCCAAGACATTGGACCTTGTATTAAACTGTGTAATTTCGTCTGCACCATTTCCGGCTAACTTTTAGGCACTATCTGCCTGTTTCTGATGCTATGGCGGCTAATTTAGTTCGCTATTAAGGTTTCGCCTGTATAATTATTGTTGGCTGATATTCTCTTAATTTAGCCTTGCATTTTAATAAGATTTCCTAGGTGGCGAAAATTCGCCAGTTCGCTTGGCTTGACCTATGTTCGCCAGTAGTAGGAATCGCCGCCTGTAAATGGTATATAAGGGCTTTGTATAGAGTAAGCTCTCCCTCGTCTGTTCGGTTTTGGTTTGTTCGCTCTTCTTCGTGGATATTCGTTTGGATCGTTGACATAGCTCTTCGTGGATTTTACGTATTTTCGTGCAGTAGTAGATGTACCATTTATTGAAAGAAGAAGAATCTCGGTCGTTGTGAAATAAAAGAGTTTAAATTTACGGCGAAAACAGTCTTTTCTTATTTTAAGTCTTTGGCCAAAAAGCCGAAGCCGAGCTCAACGGATATTAGCGACGGTCGTGAGGCATCCTGAAGTCGCGACACGAGCCGTCTGCTGCCTTATCGGAAACACCTTACAGAAGTCCGGTCCCCTGGAAGTACCGTAGTAGTTCGCGACAGTATTCAATCAATGTATTTATTGCATCAAATGACAACAAATTAACAAATCGTTTACAATTCGGAAGCCAATGTTAACAATTATAAAAGTTAGATTCAAATCAGGAATAATAAGTGGAGACTACTGATCAGAATTCAAGAATCAGCACATCAGCAAGAGGTCGTAAAGTCCATATATAAATTAAGCTTCGTGGTTGACATCTGAGGCAATAGGCATCCCCTAAGAGATAGAAGTCCCGCTAGCGGGGATACCCTATTAGGTCAAATCCATAAAGGTATAATGGCTAACTAATTGTTCACCCTCTCAAGTAAATGGAAAACCGAATATAATGTGTAAATATACAAGTAAACTATATGTGTTAACTATAATTATGGGTGAACCATAAAAAGTGGCCTTAATTATCCTTAACTAACACAATTAACTACAGCACCCTTGTGCTCGGCTCCAGTGCCGCCCCGCCCCCGACCCGACCGACCAGAATAAATAGTTTATTCCTTATATTAAAGTACCCTCACTTGGTTAAGAAATAATCTCTTAGACGTTTCTTAAATTCATATCTTGGCGAGATCTATACAGTTGAATCTCGAAGATTCTAAACAGCAGGCTCTAGGCCTATGTAAAACGTTTGATAAATAAGTAAACCGTTAAAGAGTATATTGACAGACAAACAGGCAGGCAGACAGACAGGCAGACAGACAGACAGACAACTGTCAAGATGAAGAATATGACAAGTGAAGTTCTCTTCTATGTCAGCTTCCTTGTTTAGGACAGACCGATAGATTCATGGATGGATGATGAATGGATGGATGGATGGATGGATGGTTGGATGGAAGGATGGATGGATGGATGGTCCAGGATGGATGGTCCAGGATGGATGGTTGGATGGATAAACCAGTTTCTGGGTATCATAATGTTCATCCTGTATAAGCACCTATTCCTTACTTTAAGGAACTGTGGTTCAAAAATAAATAATACTTGGCATGAAGATTCAGGTTTCTTTATTTTCAGAACGATGCCAATCCGTATCGAACTTAGTGCGAAGTTACCGCTGTACCAACTCCTACAGTTATTCCGTCGAGGAAACGAAACCTTTTGCACCGGGCTGGATACCAGTGAAAAACGTCAGCGAGATGTTGTCCAACATGGACGGCCTGACGGACCTCCAGAAAGCCTACATCCACAGCACGGAAGGGGAACTGAACGGCAACACTTACGAGGGTAAGCTGGTCATGTACTCCGGAGGAGGGTACGTTGCCAACCTCGGTATGACGCTGGAGTCGGCGATGAAGATGATCGATGACTTGGAGCGAAGTAGGTGGATTGATTTCTACACAAGAGCCGTCTTCGTCGAGTTCAATATCTTCAATCCGGGGAGTGGCCTGGCAAACTTCGTCCTCATCCTTTGCGAGTTCTCGACTGATGGTAACGTCATCTGGTCGCACCGTATGGAAACAATTCAGCTGTACCGCTACACGGG